>JAINUG010000062.1:833918-1246418 GCA_029706075.1 Aldrovandia affinis
TTATTCTGGAAACTGTGAAGATGTATACAATATCTGAACTAAGTGCAGCGTGTTTGTAGTGTGCGCAGTCTGTTTGTGTACATGTGTGTTATTTGTCATTTGTATGAACTCCAGAAATGGAATATATGGACGTATAATATAGATGGAAAGAAAATATCTCCCTTTTCTCTGTTCGTACCCTGATGTTCCCCCCCAAGAAGGCTTTCTTCACCAGAAAGTACATTTTTGTTGTAATTTTCACTGAACGTAAAACAAAAAAATTAAAGGGAGGGAATAGTCCCATCGCTATGTGGTTCACGGATATCTTAATTAATATTTGGTTAAAAAAAGTAAAAAATGTATGAATTAATAATCTTGCATATTTGCAAGTATTATGGTACAGATTAGAGTCCAAACCCGAGTTGAGTATGTGTGGAACTGTGCCACAACTGGTTGTTCTCAGCATTGCCTGTTTTCGGGATCGCAGGTTAGCAAAGCGCTCACCGCGTGGTGTCATGGGCGTACTTCTCGGGACATGAAAATGTTTTTATATAAATATGATATTTATATAAAATGACCAGTTAAGCCGATACAAACTTAACTGCTGTAGTTTTGGAACCCTTTTAAACACGAGTTTAAAATTGAAAAGGTATCTGTGGGTGAATGCATGACTAACTTACATTTGCCTAAAACCAGACGATTTACGATCGATCAGTAAAATGCATTGTGTAATTTTTTCGCGCTTACGTTTAATATTTACTTTTCAGACGCTCTCTTCCGAAGCGGTTTGTAATGAGCACGTACAGTAAGGGTACTTTAACACCGGTATCCGTATACAAATTGACTGCAATGCAATCAAAACGAATGGGTCCTTACCTTTTTGGATATTGTTTATATGGAGCTCGCAACAGCAGGAATGCACGGTGCCAAGCAGGAGAGTATTGATAATGGGAAGGTTTTTTTTTACATTGACCATTTTTAATTATCGTCGCTTTCATGGTCCCGGGTCGGGGGATAAATTGAATCCAATGTGCAAACGATTCTAAAGAAAATAAAAACATTTGAGCACAAAAAAAACCCCACAATTGCAACAAAGCAGAAAAAAGGAAGCGCATTGTCATGCGTGAGTGCCATAGTAAAGGGGGAACAGGGATACAAGACCACAGTAAAAGGGCCATAAGGTGAGCTACTGTGGCTGAAGAGGAGTGACTCCTGGTGCCAAGAGAGAGGTGAATCCTTAGAGGGACTAGAGGGGCAGTTCGAGAATGAAGGACTGAAAATTGACAAAAATGGACAACATCCTTTGTGCGATCTAGCTGTTTAACAGACTCGTGTTACTTTATTTCGGTACTATGCATTTATTTTTGAGACAACCTCATCTCAAGTCCTGACCTGGCTCAGAAGGTCAATTCAATATTTTTGCCAGAATTATTTTCATTTATCCTCATCAACTTGACACCCGTCCTTCTCCGCTACCATCTTACCAAAACACCATCCCACCCAGACCCCCAAGGAAAGGAAAGATACAAACAATACAAATGTCATTTAGCCCAGTTTGTTACCTGAGCTGTTTTCAAGATGAGCAAAGCTGTTTAACGAACACAAACGGTGCTGTGTGGAACATCCGGTCACAGAGCACGTTTACTGCGCCTGCTGATGGGGCCATCGTGCACGCGGTTTGCAGCTGCAGGTGTTTGGTGAGGCCCAGCGCGCCTTTCGAAAGCATCACTTCCTGCGTCCAGTCGCGCCCCTGCGCACAAAACATAGCAAAGAGATTGCTGCAAGACATTGAGAATCATTTTGAGTAAACTCCGCATTCGAGACCGAAACGCGCAGAACGTTTCTATGCCGAACGCTCCGTGCCGGTGTGTGACAGCAGGTGGGCCGGGCCGGGCGGGTGACGTCACGGTGGGCCGCTGGACGCACGGAGGCAGCTGGCCGCCGGGCTCCCGCTGTTTGCTTTGGACTTGTCCGCGCAGATGGGGCCGCTCCACCGAAGCACGACTAAAAATAAACGGGCGGGATTGACGGATCTGGTCCGCAGACTAAATCTTTCAGAGGCGTTTAGATTAAAGGCAAAAAGGCCTGGCCCACAGCTGGACGGGCGCGGCCAGAGAACGCCACCTGCACTGCCTCACCCCGACAGCAGGCAGTGAAGCCGGGCCAAACTTGATCAGCTGTCAATCACCGCGCATGATTTATGAGCCTGTCCTCGGAGGCATACTTAAGCCATCAGGGCTGCTTCACAGTTGAAGTTTAAAATGGAGGGAAGGAAAGGGGAGAAAGAGGCTGTGTTTGTTGAAGTAAGAATTACAGTGCGCAGCGCTGCGCTAATTCCTTTTGCGGTGAGCCGAGTGGAGTCTTGGTGGTTCAGCGACCATGTGATAAACTTTGGGGGGAGGGGGTGTCAAACTTTTTCCCCAGTTGACTTTGCTGAAAAGTGTTTACATACTTTTTTTTTTTATTTAATCCTTTTCGATGCGATATGACTTGTATTTGAAAGGCCGTTCCTTCACTACAGGTTTGGGAGAACGGAGACTAGAGTGAGGCATGTGCAGCTGAACCGCTGCTTTGGGCAGCAGGTCTCACATCAACCAGAGGATTTCCTATTGGGCAATGGGGGGGAGGGGGCAGTCAGAGGTGTGCACGCTCAGGATGCCATTCTGGGCCGAGGTGTGCGTTACCGCACCAATAGTCTTGGCTCAGAGATCAGAGATTGGCTCTGAGCGTCGGGATAACTCTGCTAACCTTTTCGCCTAGGCTTCCTGCAGTATGAGGGGTGCCAGCAGATTTCAGATCGTGGATTTGGCTGACTTTGGAGGTTTATGATTTCATCCGCCCACTCTATTGTGGGTGTTGGTAGAAGCGGTAAAGTAAAATGGAGGGCTCGTCCGAGGGCATACGAGCTGGCTCCACAACTGAAGAAGAGATGCCTTCCCAGAATCGGCACGTCAGAACATCTATTTAGAGAATGGCTGGCCTTCGTGGTTACCTATCCGTGTTTTAAATATCATTTGAAATGTATCAGTTTTTTATATGAAGAAGCATACGCCCAAAACATAATGTTTTTAGAGGCAGGTCCTTGACTTAGGGCACGTTTTTAGGGCACGAATCGTGCCTGATATTAAGTAGTTACCCTAGAAACGGTGCACAGATAATGTTCAGAATCATAATTTGTAAGAATTGGAAACTGTCTGTCTGTTAAGCATTTTCAGTTTCTTTGACTCTATATTTAGCCTTTGTTTATACACTTTAGCAAAAAGCAGAGCATTCATTTGCAACTTAAATAACAACACGCGTAGTCTCAGACAGATGGAAATTGTACTCGATCACCAGCTGTTCTGAGTATAAATGATATTGTACTTTTGTCCAGTGAATGTAAATGACTATCCATCTCCAGGACTGCAGAACGCTATTGCAGTGCAGCTAAGAAAACCAAACCAATTAAATTACAATTACAGCGATGTCCTCATTGGCCGAGCACCATAAACCCTATATGTGCCTGCTGTGTGTAATAGAGTAATGTGTAACAGTGGGGCTTATGCACTTGTGAGAAGTCACATTTACTAATCCGTGGGGGTATTCGTCACTGGTTTTAATGGAAGGGAATTGCTTCCTGAACAGGGGAAAGGGTAGAATTAGGCTTCTGATTTACTCAAATTATAGCTTTCCTTTTCTCAAATATTTGGCTAAATACACAAATATAAACAATAAATATACTATAGTTCTGAGCTTTGGGTCTCCACCGCTGTTTCACGCTCCTGCATTCACCACTTCCCAGATCAAATTCATTCTCCCCGCTCAGAGATCCGACGTGTTTGAATTCTTTACCGCCACAGTGTGAATCCCATAGTTTCACTGTTCAACCGTTCCCTGGTGACTTGGTCGCCACGCAGAGCTCCCTGGTGAGCGTCCACGCTCAGTTCCTGGCCGTGCTGGAGTCCCTGCAGGAGTTCTGGGCCGTGCTGGACGAAATCGATGAGAACACCTGGGTCCTGGAGCCAGAGAGACCGCCCAGAGGAGCGTCCATGCGCAGGATCGCCATCGGTAACAAGCTCCCTGGAACACTGGCGCCATCGACACCACAAAGCTTTACGATCGAGCAATACCACACCGTGGTTATTGGCACAATGTCATCACCGCTGATAATAATAATCATTTTGGACGTAGCATAATGTTTCCAGCTCACTTGCAGAAGTGTTGTAACCCACATTCTCTCATGTTCTTACAGAGAGCAACGTCTCAATAAAGTTGGAGATAGACTGCAGACACCCCAAGATGCTGCCTGAATGTTGCCTGCTTGGAGCAGAGCACGGTGGGTATAACATGGAACTTACCAGAAGAGGACAAGAATTTTCACAAAAGTACACTTTCTAAAGTATTTTATGTGGCCTCCCGCGTGGTTTAGTGGTTTCAACGTCCAACGCTGGCCACGGCGACCGAGGTTCGATTTCCCGTCATGCCAGAGTTGGCTCTGGTCGGGAGTGCCACCGGGGGTGGCAGTTGGCTGTCGTTAGCATGACGAGTGCTGTCTCGTGGGAGACGATACTTCGCCTTCGTCACCGCCGGTCACAGGGCTACGGCGAACTATGAAGGAGGGATTGACCTGAAAATAGCAGGTTTAATTGGCTACCAAATTGGGATAAAATCAGTAAAAATAAAAAATGCATTTTTCTAAGTACTCAATCCAAGGGCAGGCAGGGTGGAGTCCGTCCCCCCCGATTGTAATCGAGTTAAAAATATAAGGGGCAGTGGAACGAAATGGGAGATCTGGAATCAGCACGTAGGTCTCTGCGTTCTGCAGCCATGTTGCAGTTAAAACCACACTCCGGCTGTGCAGTTGAGCTGCAGCAGGAGGGTTAACGCAGTTCCCGGGTTGCACCTAATATATAATATATAATAATAATATACGCCATTTAGCAGCACCTAAACACCTTGCCCCTCAGATCGAACCCCAAAACCTTGTGAAGCTCGTTTCGGCTGTGCGTCTGAGCCAGCGGAACAGGAACAGGGCCAGTGTTTGGGAAAGAAATGAACTTTGATTACGTGAGTGCACCGCCCTGCTGGGCGCAGAGGCGCTTGTGGCTGTGCGGGGCGCAATGGGGGGTCACTTCGATTCCACAGAGGGACAAACACAATTAGCTGTTTGCATGTTGGGCTTTCTCATAATGTCATGGGCTGGCATGGGCAAGTGAGCTCTGCACCGGTAAAATTACTGGTCACGCAAGAGCAATAGCTGTACGTACCACGAGATTTGAGATTGTATGTATGTGTGTGTCTGTGTGCGTGCGTGCGAGTGTATGTGTGTGTGTCTCTCTGTACACGCACTTATGTGTACAGTCGCACAGACAAGCACAGGTGCATGCACACAAACACATGCATATGCATGGGTATTTCTGTGTGTTTGTGTACAAATGCATTTATGTAGTCATTTATTCAGCCATTCAGATCATTTTTATATATTGTTTCCAGTAGTGTTAACTTTAAGGAAATTGAATAATTTCCGATAACATTTTGGTATTTTTGCATATAAAACCCATCAGCGCAACGATTGCGCGGATGCTAACACGATAATGTCAGCATTTTCTGAGGGCGATTTCCCTGTGTTGCAGTTGTGGCCCCTTTGAGGAATAAGCTGAATGCCAACATGCATTTGTGGTAAGAAAATCATCATTTGCTGCTTTTGTTTCTCCATTGCAACTGGCTGCTCATTCTTTCATTTACATAAAAAATTGCCTCTTTTTATATTTTTTATTATAATTTTTTACAATTATAATTTTTTTCTTTTCTTTTTTCCCCCCCTGTCGCTGTCTGTTATTTATAACTTCTTCATCTCAGGTTCTACAGGTAGACCAAGCTCTTGCATGAATATGTCGCGAACGCCGCATTCCCGGCCAATTTGCGTCTCTTCATCTCGTACCTAGATTCCGTGCTCGCTCTGGTTTGATTTGCATGCCTTTAATTAGCCCGCGTAACCATGGCGTTCCTGTGTATCTTCCAGGAACCCGGAATGCAGCGTGTTGCAGAACTTGAAGGACGTTTTGGAGCTCGAGTTCCCCTCTCCGGCTACCCACGACAAATCTGGACAGTGTTTTCCATTCTATATCCGTCTGCCGGCAATTATACAGCGCAGTGAAATTAGGCGCGAGTGGCCACTTCTTAATAGATGATGGCGGGTGTACGTTTCTCGTAATTGGCTTGTTTACGGAGAAGATCGTTAGAATAACAGAGGTGCTCGAGTCCCGGGCGCTATCGAGGGGCCGTTTAATCACAGATTCTCCATTTATCTTTTTTTGTTATTTTTTCGGCTGGCTGGGTCGAAAGGCCGGCGTGTTTATCCACAGCCCCCGCCGGTAACTAATGCCTCGCTGTCGTTAACATTCAGAAGAGGGAAAAGTTTATTTGACCAGATGTTTAAATTTCACCTGCCATCCTTTTAATGGATTGCTTGGGAGGAGGGGTCAGCGTTGGTTGAGATTTCTGACAGCACTATGGCTTCATCGTGATGGCTTACGCAGGGAAGAGAGGTCAAGCACACACACGGTGGCCCTTTAAAGTCTCCACCCCGTCTCAAAAATGTCACCTTTTGTTGCATTGCAGCCTGAAATTAAAACATTAAATCAGAATTTTTCCACATTTATTGACATTTTACCCTACAACCTCCAAAAATATTCTCAAAATTTCGAAACATTAATTAAAAACAAAAAACTAGAATAACTTGGATAAGTCAACACCCCGCTGAGTTAGTACTTGGTAGAAGCACCCGTTGCTTCAATTACAGCTACGAGTCTGTGCGTCGGTGACAGGCTTCGGTCTAGGCTGGGACTGGCTCGAAGGAGGTAGTGCAGCGCTCGCTACTGGCCGGACTACGGCAGTGAGTTCTCATACGAGGGAGGGGATAATTGACACACAAAAAGAGAGGGAATTGGATACTGAAGAGGTGGGGATAAATTGGGGAAAAAACATGCTCCATCCATTTTCCCTTCTATCCTCATAAGTGCCCCAGTCCCTGCTGATCTGCGCTGTATTGGGTTTTCACCAAACATTACGTTTTGCCTTTCCACAATTTTATCCCAGAGTTCTTTTGGAAGCTCCTTGTTGCTGATGGTGGATTCTTTATTTGGAAATGCACTGCCCAGCAGTGGAATCCTCTAGGAACAGCTGATTTTATTCTGAAGTAATCAGAATCACTACAAACACTACTGAACACAGGTGGAGGCCAATTAGCTTGGTGTGCGATCTGGACGGTGATTGGTTACCCCTGGGCTAGTTTACAATTAGCTATGATAAGTGTGTTTAGACTTATCATTCCAAGTTATTCTAGTTTTTTTCATTTTTAATTAATGTTCTGAAATTTGGAGAATTATTACTTTTTTTACTTGGAAGTTGTAGGGTAAAATGTGCAAATAAAGTTCAGAAAAGTCTGATTTAATACATTTTAAATCCAGGCTGTAAGGCAACAAAAGGTTACATTTTTGAGATGGGGTGTAGACTTTAAAGGGCCACTGTATATGGTGGATCAGCCCTGCAGAGAACTTCACACATAACTTTGTCTAGTTTTGCAGAGCAGTATGGGATTTGTGGTTTATAGAATAATGCTGCAGAAATGCTGGCAAAGTGTGTTTCAGCCTCCTCCGTGTGGCTGAAATCTGAACAGATGGGCAGGTTTGAGTGCTTGAAGGTGACGAAGGCATTTCCTCTGTTTGCTTGTTGCAGAGTTTCAGTATGGAATGCGGGATCTGCTATTCCTACCGTCTGGACTCTGCCATTCCGGATCAGGTGTGCAACGCCCCGCGCTGCGGACAGCCCTTTCACCAGGCCTGTCTGTACGAGGTGAGTGTGTCACTGTTAGGGTGTGCGAGTGTGTCACTGTTAGGGACAGATCTGTCTGTACGAGGTGAGCATGTCACTGTTAGGGACAGGCCTGTCTGTACGAGGTGAGTGTGTCTCACTGTTAGGGACAGGCCTGTCTGTACGAGGTGAGCGTGTCACTGTTAGGGACAGGCCTGTCTGTACGAGGTGAGCGTGTCACTGTTAGGGACAGGCCTGTCTGTATGAGGTGAGCGTGTCACTGTTAGGCATTGGACACAAGGTGCATAGACTCCTTAGCCAATCAGTGACTTTAGTATTGAAAAAACTCAATCCAGCAGACACCGTGACCCTACAAGACTGCAGTGTGACACCCCAAAGCTCCCATTCACAGTGCTTGCTGAATGTTCCTGAGGGACAAATACATTGATCGGGGCTGTAGCACTTAGAGATTAACTTATAATGAAAAGTACATTCAAATAAAATGTATTGTTTATTATTATTATTATTATTATTATAGCAACATGTAAAGTATCATAAAGGGCTTGGATGGCATGTATAATACAAGTATTGGTGGTTAAACAGCCATAGTGCATGTATACATGTAGACGGTACCGGTTATCAGGGGTATCATAAGGCCGTTGTATTCAGGGTGTTGGTGTACATAGAATCTCCTTCTTCCACAGTGGCTGAGAAGCCTTCCATCAAGTCGGCAAAGTTTTAACACGGTCTTTGGCGAGTGTCCCTACTGCAGCAAGGTAGGATAAAATCAACTTTTTTACAATTTATTCAGTGCAATCTTTTTTTTTTTTTTAAGATGGCAGTGCGTGTGTGTGAAAACTATAAAAGCGAATAACGACAACGCAGTAAAAGGACTGTTCATTGGCTGTGGTTGTCTGGATCGTTTTCAGCCCGTGACGGTGAAAGTGGCCCTGCAGAAGCCCTGAGCGCTGGAGCCCTTTGGCCCTTTGCGCGGGGCACGGTCCCAACTACAGACGCGCCATGCTTTCGCGCCTGGATGTCTGAGGGCCCAGGATGAGCAGGACCACCAGGATGAGGAAGAAGAGGATGGTGAAGGCCCCACCCCACTGTTTCAGCCCCCAGGGGGTGTCCTGCCTGCGGGCGGGTCTCTCCCTGAGGGAGTACGTGTGCTGGGGCGACCCCCTCCTCCGGGTGTGGCTCTTTGCTGGACTCCTCCTCCTCCTCCTCCTCCCTCCAGTCTTCGTCGTAGGCCTGCGCACCTCTGACCGCTCGTTTTGGTTGTGGCCGAGTCTGCCTTTTCTTCTAAAGCGAGGGAAGACGTGAATAAGATTGCACGATTAATACATGTTGACTGACCGTTGACTGAAATGCTAAAAATTACATTAAACAATAAATTATACAAATTAGCAAAAAAGATCCACGTGAATTGGTCTGCTAGATGATTTGATTGTGTTTCACACATAGCAGCAACACACACATCAGCAACTGACCAGCTGAAAACATTCACCTGGACATAAAACACTGATATTGTGTGTGTGTGTGTGTGTGTGTGTTTGTGCATGCGTGTCAGTCAGTCAGTCACCTGAGGGATATCTATGTGTGTGTCACCTGAACATAAAACAGGGATCAGGATATCTTCTGTTAGTGTGTCTCTCTCAACTGGATATTCCAACAAGGATGTGTCTGTGAGCGTGTGTCACCCGTGAGTGTCACCTGCATATTTAGCCTTCACCTCCTCCTGAGCAGGGCTGGGCCTGGGCTGTGTTTTGGCTCTCTGGTGCACCGGCGCTCGGCTCGGCGGCTCGGCTCCGTCGGGCGTCCCAGCAGCCTCGCACCGCCTTGCAGTTTCCTTAGCCGTGGGTTTCGCTCTCATGGGCTTCTGTGAGGGAAGCGAACAAGCGCAAAGCATTGTGGGACACCTCCAGCGCACGCGCTCCTGAACCGCCTGTCCCCGGAGGAGCTGCTCACTTCGTCCTCTCGTCTGGTAACCACGCGTTCAGAGAGAGCTCCATCTCGCTCTCCGGACATGTATTTGTGTTACCTTTCTAAAGTCAGCACTTCAATCCGTCTCTTAGAAACATGAATAAACAAACACCCACATAAGGGATAGGGGTCGGGGGGTGGCGCGCTGCAGGATTGTTGTCCCCAGGGACCAGGTATCTTGAAACCCCTCAAGAGTTAGAATTTTGTGGGTTTGAATGAAGGTGGTCACGGTGATGGAGCCTGACGCTCTCCGGTCAGCGGTGGCTGTCCGCTCGCCTGCACGGAGGGGAGAGACTCGCTGCTCTTTCCCTGACCTGGATCCTGAGAGGAGGAAAGCCCTTGATTAATGACGCCGGCGGCTCTCCCGCGATGGCAACCCTCCAAACTAAATTTGGCCACAGATCACTTCTGGGGTCAGGTGCAGGGGAAAGTAAACTTCGCAAAGTTTACACTCCGTAAAAAGCGGAGCGTCTCAGCCCGTTAGATGTGCTTATGAGTTTCAGGCGTGAGGGTGACATTGATGGTATTGTTTTAAGTTTTTTTCTTTTTCTCCTCTTCCCCCCTCCCTCCCCCGAGAACAGCAGTTTGACCAAAAGAAGCATAACGTGACCATTGAAAAATGTGACTACAAAGGAGAGAGGGGGAATCAAATATTAATGCCCTTGGTGTTGACACTGATCTTTTGTGTCTGGAACAGGGCTGCACTGTGCAGAAGGTAGGAGGAACTCTTCCACAGATCTGAACATCTGTGCCAGAGACTCTCAGCCTTACGACGTGTAGAAAGGATTCAAGGTTTTCGGTTGCTCTGTTCTTTATCCTGCATTTTTGTGCCTTTGTTTCTTGCGTGTGTGGACCGGTACGAGCAAGTCTAAGTCACTCTATTGCCGCTCTGAGTCGCTACGTCTCATTTTCTCACGAGTTTCATTTGAACACGGTGCAGCTGGAGTCTGTACACGGTGCGTTACCTGAAGCTTTATAAAGGTCACGCAGTTCTGAATAACGGCATCAACGGTCCAAACGCATTCCTGTCTTATTTAAAGCAACGGAGTTGCGCGTGAAGAAAATGGGCCGCAAAATTATCCAGCAGTGGGTGTGGGGGCGACGATGTGCTGGAGAGCCACTTGCTCCAATAAAGGTGTAATTGAGGAGGGCAGAGGGGAACAGAGGATGGAGGTCGAATTAGACGCTCTCGCTGGCAGTTAATTACACAGGCAAGGGGCTCTTTCAGATGCTTTAGAGAGCCATCCTAAGCCACTGACACGCGAGAAGGCCTTCCGTCCTCTTTTAGGACTAGCAAGCTCCACTGCCAGGGCATTCGGGTCTTACTGTGCCGAACGGTGTGGGGGTGTCCATCTCATGGTTTAATGTAGGAAAGCGTGTTTTTTTTTTTTTTTTTGTTTTAACCTGTGTCCATTTGTAGACTTTATAGAACGAAAAGGTTTTAGTTTTTTCCCGTTTCTTGTTTTTTTGTTTTTGTTGGGATTTATTTTTCTAAAAACATTACTTTTACAGAGATTGGTCAGAGAGGTTGACTTCCGATTCGGAATGCCCGATTACTGGTCGGCCTCGACGCCGCAGCCTCCTCCCCGCAGACCCATCCACAAGAATAGTGTCGAAAAGGATGAGCGTGTGTGTGTGTGTGTGTGTGTGAGAGAAGTTACACTAACTGGGTAATCTGTTGCTGTCAGAAAGACAATTCACTTGCTTGTGCGCATGTACTCTTTCAGGCCTTCGTCAGTCATCTGGTTGGTCTAAAAACCACTCCTTGGATGTGTCAATACAACCCCCCTATCAAATGTGCCTAATTATTCAACAAAAGCACATCCAGGTATTCACTAGAGGTAGATGATGCTGTACAGTGAGTATGTGTGACTATTAGCCGAACCCGAGGAAGCCAATTTTCTTTCATCAGGCAATATTAGTCAAATCATCTGCCAGAAGCGTATTTATATCCAAATATATTCAAACGACCGCCCATGTAAAAAAAAAAAAAAAAAAAATCCCATGTAAACGGGGTAACTGTAATGTAATTATGAAGTCTCTCGCATGAAACCGTGATCTTGCGTTAGTCGGGTAATGAATACATCTAGCTGCACATGCACACAGGTGCAATTATGTGACGGCAAGACGCAGAAAGCCAGTTAATTGGCCCTAATGCTGTAGGCATTTCCTGACAGCCCTAAAGCCTCATAACAGAAGCTTTTTATTTAAAAACGGATCAAACCGTTGGGGCGGCCCTCCATGAATGTAGATGAACAAATATATAATCATTCCGACCGGTAATCTTTCGCCCTCTCTATAATGTGTGTGAAACCCACAAATTGGCCTACTAAGGCATTTGCACAGTTCAGCGGTTCAAGTTAACTGTGATGGCTATCATCATTAAGTGATTCAAACGAATAAAAGCTGCCCACTCCAGTCCTCTCGATCCACAACGAGCCCCGCCGTGAGGTCAGAGGGCGCCGACACCATATATGGCGGTCAAGATCCGCTGCTTTGTTTTAATTGAGAAGAAAATGCGATTCTCCTTCCTCTGCGTGACGGCTCCGCCGGCTCGGGCGAAAACCTGGCGGCGGAGGGAATTCCAGGGAATCCTTTTGGCTGAATGAGATCTTTCTCCCTCGATCTGGATGGAAAACAGTCGTCCACCTGTGCATCGTGTCGATGCAGCCAAGTGCTGATTCACCTGTATTGTTTTTATAAGTGTGTTTTTTCCCCTCAAATATATGAATTTCACAAACCGCTCCCACTAGAGTCCAATCTTATCCGAGAAGGGTCAGTGTGGGTGCGGGCTTATGTTGTAGCCCGGCGCTGAAACTCCTGACTAAAGTTCCTGATTGTAGCCCAAGATTAGTTGAATCGGGTGCTTTGGTGCTGGACTAGAGCAAAAGCCTACAACCGCACTGGCCCTTGGATGAGACTGGCCCACCTCTGCACTCGAGAAAGGCGAGAGGGTTGAGACTTCCCCCCCGGTCAGGGGATCCCAGGCTAGGCCACTGAGTTTGGGCTTTACAGTGCAGAGGTCAGGAGGCCCGCAACACACAGCTAATCTTCTCATCTCCCGGACAGATGAATCTCGCGCGGCCGTGCCGCCTGTTCCCCGTTAACCCCCAGGGCTCTGTGCTCACGCTGTAGGGTGGCGTCCCGCACCCCAGCTCCTCCTCCATCGGCCTGGAGAGGTCCAGCGGGCCCTCCCTCCGCGCTGCTTTGCTCCGCCCTTCCGCCAGGATGTCCCGGAGCTTCTGGTAGTCCGGCCTCTCTTTGTACCCCAGGGACTTTGTGTAGAGCAGGAACCTGGCCACTTCCACTGCGGGACGAGACAGGATGGGTTAAAGAGGGGGGCGAGGCTGGCCCGTATCCTGCACTGCTCTGGCCCACAGCTTCTAGGGAGGAGGTTTTATTTCTTTATATTAATTTTTTTTATTTTACCCCGTTTTTCTCCCAAGTTGGTAGCCAATTGCTCCCGCTGTGCTTAGTTCAATCCCCTCCCTCGTAGTTCGCTGCCGTAGCCCTGTGACCGGCAGTGACAATGGCGAAGCACTGCCTCCTCCGAGACAGCACTCGTCGTGCTGTCAACTGTAATTCCGGCACCCCAGAACCACTCCTGTGCGCAGCGAACTAAGATAAGATAAAGATAAAACTTTATTTATATAGCACCCTTCCCAGCACGAGTGCACAGAGTGCTTTACAACAAGGTCACAAATAAAAAATGTTAAATATCAAAATTAAAATGCATTAATACATTAATGTACATTAAAATACATGAATAACCCTGTGTCGGCTTCCCTCCCCCCTCCCTGGGGCAGACAGCCAATTGCCGCCCCGGTGGCACTCCCAGCCAGAGCCGACTGGTGCGACGGGGAATCGAACCCCGGTCACCATGGCCAGCACCGGACATTGAAACCACTGGACCACGCGGGAGGCCGTATAGGGAGGAGGTTTTTATCATGTCTCCTTACGCCGCTAATCCCCATTCACATGTTTATGCGCCCAGTCGCATTCCCCTATCCTTTCACCTCATCCGTCCTGTTCTCCCTGCGCAAAACAGGCGATTACTGGAAGATGTAATCGCAGATGCTTTTGGGTGCAGGGGGAGTTTCCCTGTGAGCGCTGATCTAGAGTCAGTTTCACATATTTAGTTTAAGGATTTGTTAGGAGTTCGCTGATCCCGTATCAGTGCTCATGGGCAACTTCTGCCTCGCGCCACTAATGGCGGGCATTAATGCTACCACTAATATCCACCAAACTCAAGTGTGACTGATGATGATTCCCCCAGCAAGCACTGGAAGAATAACCAAGCACTGAAATACTAACCGCTTCTCAATTAACAAACCGGTCGCTTGAGACTTTTCTGCTATCGCAACCTTAGCCCCTTTAAAAGCCTTGTTCTTGAAAAACTGGGTATGTGTGAGTGTGTGAATGTATGTGAGCGTGCGAATGTGCGTGCGTGCGAGTTAGTGAAACAAACAGGGCTGAAGCCTGACTGTGGATCTGCGGCTCTCAGACCGCGCAGTATTAGAAACCACCGGCCCTCAGGGTCACGTCTCACGTCCCTGCTGTCACACCTACGCACGCACATAAACATGCACACGCACACACACACACACACACACACACAAGCATTCATGCACAAACATACACACACACGGAATAGAAAAGATTTTGTGCGGCGCTGCATGGTCCCCTCCAGGGGGGGAGATCCCATCTCTGAAGTCGAGACAGAGAGTAGCATGCAGCGTTATTTCCATCGTTTACTTAAATGTTAGTATTATCAGACCCATCCACACAAATAGTGTCGAAAAGGATGTGCATTTGTGTGTGTGTGTGTGTGAGAAGTTACATTAACTGGGTACTCTGTTGCTGCCAGAAAAACAATTCCCTTGCTTGTGCGCTCTTTAAGGTCTTCGTCAGTCATCTGATTGGTCTAAAGATCATGTGTATTTATATCTGCATGTGTGTGTAGACTGCGAGGGTAAACGTGAAACGCAGCACGTGTGGCCCATGCTACTATGCCATAGACGAGGCTTTGCTGTGGCTACCTTGAACGTAGACGTATGACCTGCACATCATTGATGTATGCCATTGGTCTTATCTCAAAGGTCCAGCTGGAGCAAACCTCTCAAGTTTGTGTGGAAAAGGGTACACTAATAACATGTCGTGAGACCATTCTTGGAGGAGGGGTTTGGTATTGCCTTTGTAAAATCAATTATAATAAAAATAATAATTTATAGCACATGAGAATTGATGCCGTACAGCCTGAAATTAAAACATTAAATGACTTTTTTTCCCACATTTTCCCCTACAACTTCCAAGTGAAAACAATTTCTGAACATTAATTGTAGAATTTAAAGGGGCACTGTATATACACATTCATAGCACATGAGAATTGTGTGGTCTGGTCTGATTGTACGAAAGATTAAAGAGGTGTTCCCTATTGGGGTATAACGTCCCCCACACCGTGTGTCCGAGCTGCACCGAGCTGCACCCCTGCCCGTATACCATGCTGAATCCCTGGCGGGGAACTCACCCGTGCTGGTTCCGGAAGGAGACAGCTCCGTCACTGAGTCGGGCAGGTGTGCCATCAGTCTGCGGAAAATCACAGGAGAGTGTGATTGTGTATTTAAAGTGGCAGCGCAATTCTGTGGAGAATAAAACAAGCTTGCACGCAACAACAGGCTGCATGAACTAAGTACGCTTTTTAAACCTTTGAATTATGGAAATTCAGTAACAGATACAATAACAAATTTCTTTTTTTTTTACATAAATAATTATAGCAGTGATTTACAGGTACTCAATTATTTATCAAATTTTCCCCTCCAATTTGGAATCTCTTGAGCCACCACTATGCTATCCACACCTGGACATGGCGCAATGCAGCCAAAGCATGTGCACTCCTCTGATGCATTCGCCCATGAGCCATCGACTGCAGTACTGCAGGACGGCTAGCGCATGACAACTGGTAACCTGGGGGCACTTAGCACTGGTAGCCTGGGGACGCTTGGCACTGGTAGCCTGGGGGTGCTTAGCACTGGTAGCCTGGGGACACTTGGCACATCATCAGGAGGGGCTAATACAGCAGTAAGCAGAGACACTGCAGCTGCCTTAATCCCACCCTGCCCATGACGGGACGAGGCCAATTGTGTCCCACCTCTGTAGACTCCCAGCCCAAACAATTACATTTAAAAAATGTACCATTTGGTGAACAGGTCAGGTATAAAACTGTTCACAGAGAATTGTATATATTAAACTTGTGCACCGATTACAAATACATCCTGGGGTGGTAATAGACTGTCCACCCTTCACCCTGCGATGGGGCTTATAGGTTAAGGACCACTGATCCTACCTGGCCTTGGCCTCCTGCACCATCGCTGGCTTCTTCAGCGCGGTGTCCCAGGGCAGCCTTCCACACAGCCAGTGAAGCAGACAGTAGCCAAGCACCTCCAGGTCACCCCGCCGTGAGGGAGCTGCACGAGTCAGACACGAGGAGGAGGAGGAGGAGGAGGAGGAAGGAATGAAGGGAGAGGACGAGCGATTAATACCTTCTCCTCCAGATGGAAAAACGGCTTTGATTGAGGGCCCTGCTGTCGATGAACTATGCCTAATAAAGACGGGAGGAGCCCGATGATGAAAGAGGGGAGTGTTTTGTTTTCTCAGCTGGTGCGTCGCCCGAGCTCCTCCGGCCCGGGCTCACTGACAAACCGGGGTTTCTGGGAGGGACTGGAAGTTGAATGAGAGGGTCAGTCTCTCCCCCCAGCCCCCAGCCCCTAACCCCATCCCTCCCTGTCTGGCTTGTCACGGGAACTCGATCTTTGCGGCCCTCTGACATTATCCAGGCGGCCCGTGGCCCAGGCCCGACACTTTCTCCGAGAGAGCCAGGCAGTAAAACAAAGAAATAAATGTCTGAGGCTAAATCGCTAACACATGTTGCTGGAGTCCATGGGGCCTGGACTGGCCTTTACCGCAGACCCTGAGAGCAGACTCCCTGCATGCTGGAGACCTCTCCCGATCAAGCCGCTGCGTATAGCACAACTGCCACCTAGTGTAAACAAGCACTCCCCAAACATGCCACAATTTCACCGCCCCCTCTCCTCGGACCAAGGTGGGCCAGAGGAAAAACGACCTCTCTTTCCTTCTTTCCGTCCTCGTTTGTTGGTTCATTTCTCCCAGAACGTGCGGAACGCGATCCCGTCCCTTCTCTTTGCACGGGACTCGTTTCATTTATCTGGAGACACTGACGGCCTACGCCACAACGGTAGCGTCTCTCCTAGACTCCATTCTGGGTTAGTTCAGATTCCAAGGCTACCACGTAAGTTGAGATCACTGGTTTTAACAGGCCTCACGCCCACATTTGCCACATCGGTCCCTCGTGATGAACTTCCCAGCTTGCAGGGAGCGCGCGTGGAGCGGAGATGCACGTTCACCCCCCGGGGTCTGGCTTCTGCGTTCCAACAATAACACTCTTTGCACTGTCCACTGCTGCTCTTGAAACTCCTCAGGCAGCGAATCTCCTGTTTAACCGTGAAGCAGTTTCATGCATGCCTTTGTGTGGAGTGTCCGTTTCCACTGTGGAAAGGGAAAACTATTTGAGGCCCCTCCAGGGCCACTCTGATGTGTGGGGGTTGGGGGGGGGTGGGGGTGGGGGTGGGGGGGGGGTGGGGGGGCCTCGGTTACCCCGAACCACTCGGGAATTTTCTAAACATCACACGCTGCACATTTCCGGAACGCGTGAAAAAAGTTACAATTTCTGTGAATGAACCAGAGGCGAGAAGTTTTTCCCTTGCTCATAAACGATGATTATAGCTATTGTATTTTCTTTTATTTTTTTAAATACAGACGAGCGTGCACTGACTTTGTTCCAAAAGAGCACTCTACTCCTACTGATCTGTGAAATGGAAAAGCAGGAACGGGGCTCTCCTGAGCCGTTCTCTGCAGCCCCACTTCTGTACAGCACTGCGCATGTGAGGCTGAGCTATTTGCCAGTTGCTCTTTCAGATGTTTAGAATCTTGCTTTGCCTTGGTTTAGTTTGCTACTCGCTTGAAACAACACAATATGCGGCCAGGCCTCCCCGTTGATGGGGATACTGTCCTTCATCCTACTGTCCTCCCTGATGGGGATAATGTCCTTCATCCTACTGTCCTCCCTGATGGGGATTACTGTCCTTCATATGTGCAACAGTGTTAACAATGGGAGGAATAAAGCACACTGCTAATGGTGATAATCACCAGAATTTATTACAGGAGTTTGGGCCTTGACTATTAGTCCCACTGTTGATGTTGATGATCACTGATGACCCGTGATGTCTGAAATAGTGGAAACTAGTCACTCGGCCACTCTGAAAACATCATAAAAACTCTTAATTATATTAAAGCATTTCATGTTTATTACTATTATTATAATTATTATTTATTTTTAAAATGTATGAATAGCAACGTCATTATCGAGTACTCCTGCCCATCCATAATTCTCAGTAATAGACAATTATTACAGAAACGACATAATTTTATAAGAATAGTATTATTCTATGTCCTAACATACACAAAATAAAATGGTATGAATTAAAATATTTTCCTGTTAAAAAAAAAAACAGTTACATATACAAAGAATATGTTTGAAATTAGTCTAAAAATATTTACAACAATAGGTCTGCCTATTAGATAATTGATATCAAAATGAAGCCCAGATAGAAACCATTTGGGCAGCATGGCTCGCACAAACAAACGATACACCAAAGCAATCCTACTCCTGGTTTTGAGCATTTGTGCCTAGGCACAAATGTAAAGACATTTTTTCATAGCCTTTTTTGCTCATCTTTACCAAGGGTGCCAATAATTTAACACTAGTACACAAAGATGCACTTTTGACTAATTGGTGACTTACTATTAATGTACTGTATAGCCAGTGAAGTCTATCATTCATTATTCACACAGAACTGCTTTTAAATGTTTCGTTTTTAAACTTTCACCCCTTCTATATTCAGGACATTTTCATCTTAATCTAAAATAATATTTGAACGTTTTGAAAATATTGCCTTTTTCCCCCCAATGAATGGAAGGGAAAAATAATTGAATGGCATTACGTTAACTGTGTCTTTACAGGAGAAAAAAAACGAAAAACCTCAAACCCGAGTTCGTCAATATGTGTAAATTAAAGCACATCCATGGTCCTGCCTGGAGAGTTTTACCAACTCGATACTGTAACTGCAGCCCGTCTCTAGAGAAATTGCCTATTGACTGCATTCATCAAGGAGAGAAATCTCCACTGCGGTCTATGGCTGCAATCGATCCCAGAATTTGTTTAATAACTCGTTAACTGGCAGATACAAAGTAAGCCGTAGACTGGATGGGGGAAGAAATCTGTTTTTAGGGCTTGTAGCAAGTCGTACGGTACATTAAACAGAATTAATGAAAAGCTTAAATCTGTGACTCTGTTTTATTTCATCGAGTCTCCAAATATTTAGTCATTTTCAAGGTTTCAAAATGTTGTTAAATTGCAAAGTGATGCTTATTGGGTGTTACACCTACTCAGTGCATAGGATGCACTCCCAGCTTGCATGCTTTTTTTTTCTTCGATTTTTATTAATGACTCATGTCAAAAAACTGTTGTGATTTATTAAAATGATGTTATTGTAATTTTGAAGCTTATTTGTTGCATGACACTGCATAATTTAACTGCACTAGCTATTTTGCACAGATGTATTCATTTATATAAATCAGTACAATTATTGGCAAAAAAAAGAAAAGAAAATGCTTAAAGAATGGCCGACTGACATTCATTCTTCACTACTGTCTGAGAGGGAAACAATATTATATATGAGATAAGATTCTAACCCCATCCTACACCTACTGTACATCAGAAGACTTGACAGATAGTGGGAAAAAAAATAGGGTGAAACTCGATCGCCATCTTGGCTCAGAATGTTTTAACTGCTGAACAATGGCCTCGGAGATTCAGTTTATGTCACGAATATCATAGCCTGTTAGTTTAACAGACGCCCTTTGACCTTGGGATCTTGGGAAAGTTATATTGCTCCAGAGTAACCGTGGAGCACTGCTGTATGCGTGTACGTGTGTAAATGTGTCCGTGGCTTTGGTAGCACTGTCTGAGGGTCGTCCCGCTAGTGGTGGGAGAGCAGACGGCGGAGTGGAGGAGGAGCCTCCCGCAGGAACGTGGAGGAGATTCACAGGGGAGCGCTTTAAAAAGGTCACCCTCCCCTGGTTTAAATCTGTCCGCGGCACTGGCTTGCGGCTCCACAATGATCCACGCAAAAGCCTTTGTCACGGATGGACGGGAACAGAAGCTGTTCGGCTCTGTGACCTTCTGAGGGCTGGTGGTATTCAACAGGTATTCCCCAGAAACCCATTTCCCTTCCGCCGCGGACCAACCGCAGGCTGCTCGCGCGGGTCGCTTTGGACTGGGACAGTGTTACTCCAGCATGCAACAACAAAAAACAAAAAAAACGAAGCAGGAAATTCAAAAATAGGATTTTGTCTTTTACCTGCTGGCTTGACCTCAAATCGCAGCACGACTGAGAGGGTGATCTACATGCGCTTGTGCTCCCATCCTGGCAACCGCAGAGCATTAGAAAGAATGAAGGAGGAACGCACACGTGAAAGTGGTGCTACGTGGTCGGCACGAACAAATCCCCTGAAATGTGACGGTGACAGGAGGGTGTGACATCAAGAGCTGCTGTGAACGCCGACACAAGCGAGACCCCCCACATAAATCCAAACAGAACGGAACGGTTTTGTCAATGAGAAAACGATAGAAACCGTACAAGAAAGTCGATTCGGCACTAAAAGCTTTTTATGAAGAAACAATGTATTCGCTGACCCTTGTGCTTCTAGCTGCGATTGGAAGAATCACCCCCGCTATCAGCTGTGGCCATCTCTCACCGACTCCCGGAGTGAGCTCCCTCAGTGAACACCAGTAATGGTGGCCCACCACTAGAGGGCAGAGAAGTCCATAAAAGTAGTCGTAGCCCTTGAAGAGTCTGCTCGGTTTTGGTTTACGTACACCAACAATTGTGACAAAATAACTTCACGCTGCAGAACAAAAGCTTTGCGGCTGCATTAGCTACTCAACAATTCTCAAAATGGAACTTTTCCCTCTTCATAGATAACAGACCTCCTTGCCCTTTTTGTAATGTGTTGCCCACACTGACTGACACCAACACGACTATTGGCATATTTATATTTATATATATATATCAATCAACATCGAACTCCTGCATTGTCTACTCCCACTGAACAAAACATCAAAGGTTTAATTCATGGTAAATGAATACTAGAGGCAGGTTATGACTTTAACTAATTAGGGAGTTGTTAAATTAAGTCTGCCTGGGAATGCATGAGCCAAACGATCAATATCCAATAAAAAAAGCACTTTGTATGTCATTTGCCAGTAAATGTGCTTTCGATATCTTCTAAGGACACTTAAAAAGAGAGATGAGGGATTGAGGAGAGAAAAAAAGGTCCAAACTAAACAATATAAAAGCTTCTTTGCATGCACCACAGCTTATAAGACAGAAAACTTAAACCCGTCACTTAGAAGGGGCCCTGTTGTCAAATTGATTCTTTTGTTCCCAGGGTGAAAAGCTGTGGTGCAGTTCTAGTTGAATTCTGAAACAATTTCTCGCCATTGGCAAACGTAACGTGACCTTTTATTCTGTTCCCGATTCAGCCGACGCGTGAAATATGTGAAAACCGGAAACGTAACAAAGTGAATAAGTATTGATGAACCCCTTTTGATCTACTTTAAACCCTGACTGAATCAAAACCTAATCACCAAAAATGTGCTGATGGCAGCTGTTCTTGCCAATGGGACAATATTCTGATTTAATCATGAAATGGACATGAATCACGGAGAGTAGAGCTGTGGCAATTTATCAATACAAGCCGGTATCGTGCTTTTCTTTTTTGTGCCATTGGTATTGTTTGATTGACCATCGTATTGAGTGTATAATGTGTGCAATAACACTCTTGATTATTTTCGATTTTATCTTAATAAAAGTAATGTTCTTTGGCTCATGGCTGGATTAAGAAGATACTGTCAGTCATGACTTTTTAACTTAATCTCTTAACTGTCTTACATCATTATCATATAACACGATCTTCTTTAAATATCACGGTTAAACGTACAGAAAACATGAATGGGTATTATATGCACAGATCGGGTGGAATCTCATCTTTTCAGCAGTGGAGGCCAATTCACGTCAACCAGGATGTTGCAAAAAGAAATCGTGGGCTGGCGGATACTGTAACGGTCTAACACACCCGTATTTGGCAGGTCCTGTACGAGTGTGCACTGCCCATCAGGGATGCAGTCGAAACCCATCTATGCCAGACCAGCTTTGGCCGTTAGTCCCGATCGGGGGCGGCATTTGGCTGTCCGCTCCTGGGGGAGGAGGAAGGGTGGTCGGCATCTCGAAGGAGGCGGATCATCGCCGGCCTCGGAGAGTAGCTTGCCCCGCAGAGACAGGCGGCAAGTTTGTGGGGGAGGGTTAATCAAACTGAATAGAGGGTATAATTGGCTTCCAAGTTGGGGATAAAAACTAACACAATATTTAGAAGAAAATCCTGTCCCGAGGATTCAAGGCATGGTGCTCTAAGAAAACAGCTGCTCCTTACCATCGGTATCACATATCATTGATAATGTGGGCCTCATGAGCACCATAAGGGTCTACTAAAGTAGTGAACCGGTTTTGTCACAAGAGCAAGCCGAGAAAGAGTTCCAATGTTTACTTTGTGCCTTGTATTACCAACAAGAGCATTGTTTAATGTCAAAAATATTAGTATCATTACAGTGTCACAAAAAGATTTGTATCATATCCTGAGCCTTGTTGTTGTCATACAGTACGTATTATATTATGAGGAATATACAAAAGCACAGCTCTGAAAAATAACATGAAATATGAGGCAAAACTATCAATACAATTTTTTAAATGAAACCTCAAACTAACTTGTCCTCAGCACAAGCACTGTATGTAGGCCTTATTGACACTCTACCTTGAAAGCTATACACATTTTTCACAAAGAAGTATTCCAGTGTTCCTTACCAACTCCGTTGTGAGCATCGGCACTCGTGTACTCGATCGTGCCATTGTGTCCTTTCTTAGGGTTCTCTTTATACTCCTTGTGAACTCCATCAGGGCAGTACCTGTATGAGAGGCCGTAGTCTGCCAGGTACACCTGCAACGTAGGGAGAGGGGGTCTGTCGGAGCGCCTTTTTCCTCGAATGGCAAACATTACATTACAGGCATTTAGCAGACGCTCTTATCCAGAGCGACTTACAGTTTACACTTCTTTACAATCCATTTATACAGCTGGATATTAACTGAAGCAATTCAGGTTAAGTATCTTGCTCAAGGGTACAACAGCAGTGTCCTACCTGGGGATTGAACCTGCAACCGTAACGTTACAAGCCCAGTTCCCTAACCATTACACCACACTGCCTGCCTACGGAACGGACATGAACGGAGTTCTCCCATTCTCGGTGCGTACGTTCTGCCAGCACAAGACTCCACTCACCTTGCTGGGGTCTCCATGGCCCAGTAAAAGATTGGCGGCCTTTATGTCTGCGTGGACGTATTCGTTGTCATGAATGTACTCCAGTATGTCCAGCTGTTGAGGGCAAAGCAAATGGGGGGGGGGTTCAATAAAGAATCGCTTTAATGAGTTCTGAGCATTTCTTGTCATAAGAAAGTGCTATGAATGGAACGGAGCTCTCGTGGTGCCCATCGATTGGCGATGACTGACGGGCCCGATGGTGGTGCGAGGGTCTCACCAGCAGGCAGCCCAGCCTCAGGACGGTGGGTCTCTTCAGCCTCCCCCTGTTCTCTCCACAAACCTTCTGCAGGTCGGTGCCCAATCGGTCCATCACCATGAACCTGTACCTGTGGGTAGGCATCACGGGACTCAGCGTGAATAAACAGTGAAGCGACATTACGACTAAAGGTAGTTGGATGAGAAGTGTTTTCATGAGCCATGGTCATCGCCCTTTCTCTACGGCGTACCCCACTCTCTCTCTGTGCTTTTGTATCGCTCCTCAAAGCTCCTACCCATTCTGCTGCATGTAGGTGCAGCACGTTTTTCTATACGTCCAACCCCCATTCTAACGGACTTACTTCCTCCCACATGATTCAGTCAAATTATGCCAGGTGACTGTGTTGGTGTCTTCACGTATTTTAGTGCCACTCTGTGTTAAAAGTACATTTGCCTCCAAACCCAAGTTTTTGCAAGCCCCAGTATTACCTGTACTGCTCCTTATTATTGTCAGTCTATTTCGGTATTTGACAATCCCTCATATCTAGTGTAATAAGTCTCTTATGCCAGACTTAAGTTTCCCTCGACCAAAATGCTACACAATACAATCTCTTGTCTTTCTCACTCAAATACTTACAAATGAAACATCCCCCCATGAAATTATGCTATTCATACCACATTGACTGTATTACTTGACTCGCTACTTGACTCTTATTTCTGTAATAAACCCTATGCCCCCCCCCCACCCAAGCATTTAGTCTACCTTCATTTATTTTTAACCTGAATGGTAATGAACCAGACTCCACAGATGAATATCACAGAGCCATTCATTTTGGAACTTCACTTATCAAAATAAATTATTTTGCAGGCATCTAGAACCACCGTAAGCTCTCTCTCTATATATATATATTATGTGTGAACAGGAAATCCGTTGACATTTTTCTCTGGCCCATTTCTCAATATTAAAATAGCATGGCTTCCTTTGACCTCAGAATCCTTGTGCACATTGATATTTAGCCACTGATGTGCCCAACATTTCCCCATGTTTGCATATAATATTATCGTGATTTTACTACCCTCATATTCCTGTCAGACAACTTTTCAAATAACAGCCTCCGAGTGTCATTTTAATATAATAATGAGCAAATCAAAATTGATCAGGGGTCGTGTGACAGATGTTGATAAATTGTTTTCAGGTCTCTGTAAAGGCTGACACTCGTGAGTACAGCAGAATCTGCTGTGGAAGGCCGGTCATTCAGCTGTTAATTCGCTCTCTTTTTTCAATCGTGATTCAAGTTCAATACATATCATTTCAGAAGAGAACATGCACATTTAAGCACATTATTTATTTATTTAAGTTTACTTCTACATACGTGTTCTGTGGTTAGTGAGCAATATTGCACAGTGGCCGACCACCACTTTAGCTAACAATTTTCCTGCAGGAAAAGCCTGTTATGCTATTGTATGTATTTATCATTCATTTACAGCAATTATTTGTATATGCTGTGTGTTAGTTTCAGAAGTAAGGCTGCTTGGTGCAGCAAATGGCATAACAATGACAGTAAGTGATTGTTTTGCTACATTGCCACTGGCCAGATTGAGGCGATGCATTATCTAAACAACTGCTCCAATGAAAATGTTTTTGAAGGACATGGTACCGTGTTCCGTGAACTCAGCCAATCCAGAGCCAAAGTAGGATGGTATCCCAAGGAAATCCAGCCCCCGCCCCTTCTTCCACCTTTGAACTGGGAGACAGAGCCAAAGTACAGGATAACACAATTCACAGTGCTCATATTTTTCCTGTAAATAAACGGACACTAATATACAAAATACTGATGGCTTGTCCCTTGCCTTCACTGTGATTTTCTTCCACAAGGCATAATTGTAATGCTCCTTTAAATATTAGAGAACATGGGTATGTTCAATATGAACATGCCTGAAAAGGTTTGGGCTACAGCACTGCCACACCAGAAACAACCCCTACTCCCCCCACACCAGCACCCCAAACACAGCCTACCATGCCCCTACACCCCTGCAGAAATGTGCAAAAGCAGCATGAGAAAACTTCAATATGACTGAAAAGGTTGGGGCTACTGCACTGCCAAGCCAGAAACAACCACCACACACCCCACCAAATACCCTCCCACCCCCACAGCCAGAGGAGGTCTCCCTGAGCGTGGTGCAGGATGGCCACTGTACACAAGAGCGGGTCTGGCTGGCTCTGCACCAGCCTGACAGGTGGTCAGGGGCCCCTGGAAGAGCCAGCATCGTTATTTGCAATTTGGTCACTCTCTCGAAATTAGAGTTAAAACAAGCAGGGAGCGCACTAATGGCCACAAAGGTACATGTTTGCTTTGGCTTATTAATTCGAATAGCGGCGATAATTTACATCCACCACCACTTCATTAGCGGGCCGCTCTCCTCAAGCTGGCACGGCCCGTCATCTGTTCTGCGGAGCCACCCGTCTACGCCGCTCCTCACCGATGCGCTTCTTCAAGCCGGCCGTACAGCACACAGTTTAGGTGTTCTATGTGGCTCAGTAGGTAGAGCATGGTGTTGGCAATGCTTAGGATGTGGGTTCAATTCCCACTGGGAACACCTATACCGAAAAATGTATGCATTCACTACTTTAAGTCGTTTTGTATAACCGCGTCTGTTAAATGACATATGTTAGTTAGACACGTCACGTTCGTTTTTAGGGATTTCGGCTTCCCTCAAAAGTTTAATGGACGGCTTTGAACTAGCCGCAATGAGAAACTGCCTACACCAGCTGGAACTGCGAGGCGCGATACTTACTGCTCTCTGGTTTCGCAGCCCTCTGGTAAAATTTCAGCTCAGAGAACAAAGGGCCATTTTCATGATATTCCTGGAAAGTACATCCATTGAAAGAATAAATGTTTTAGCATTGCTCCATCCTAGCACCCATCTGAGAGGAGCTTGTTCACAGATACCAGTTGAATTATAAACCTTGAAAACAATGAAAACAGAAATGTACACAAAATACATGAAATGAACTCAAGTTTACACATTCGTTCTAAGCGGTTCTGATTGTTTCAAGCAGTGGCGTTTCCACTCAAAAGTTGCGAAAACCTGGTTGTGGAGTTCTGCCTTATTTAAGGCCGTAGGCACGTGACATGTGAACAGTGAAGAGCAGCAGGCAAAGCGCCGGAAGCGCCCTGATCGAGGACGATGACGACAACTTACGATTTTAATCACAAAATCAGAGTCATCGGGAACAGGTGCGTCCAATCTCCGGGAAGCTGAAGGGTGAAAAATAAATATGCCGTGATAACGATGAAATCATTCGCAGCCTCTCCCTTCTCCCTCGCTGCCACGCTCTGCTGGAAATGCGTTCACTTCCAAATCGCCTCTTTTTTTCCATGCATTCACTGCACAGCCAATTCGGAGACCGCGCCCTGTCCCCCGAACCTCTGCCCGGCCTACTTGCCCATGTGACTCTTTAATGGGGGGCTGGAGGGGGGTAGGGGTGGGGGGGTAGGGGTGTCAACGAGGAAACAGTGGAAGTCAGGCTACCATGCCGGGAGGACATATGCTGGAAGACGGGCAGATGGAGGAGCCGGCTGCCTTTTGCTTAATTACGGCTGTCTCTCGCACTATTGGCGACCACGCAACACGACGGCATAATGAAACGTAAAACACAAGCGGCCTCATGCTGGACGTAGTACCAAACAGCCGAGAGAGGGAAAGAATCAAACAAACAAAAATATCTAAGCTGGCCCCTTCCAGACCTTAGACAGCAATATTATGAAGATGCAGTTTCCAAGATGGGGCAGTCCACCTGCACCCCTAGGGGCATTTGAGATGTCTACAGGAGGTACTTAGGGTAAAACCCTTAACATGCCACCACCACAGTTCACCACATGCCTTCAAACTGTTAATTCCATTCAAGTTAATAAGGTACATTTATCAATTTCATAATAATGTGGCTATTAATTGAGGTACACAATCTTGTAAGAGGTTGGTAAGGGTATATATATCGTGTAAAATTATGACAATGGATTGCATTTACAGTAGGCTACCCTCAAATTATAAAGATTAGCAAAGAATGCTGTATAAAATTAGCTGGAAAACTATATTATTTTATACTATCACAATTGCTCGGAGCAAAATATTTTGTTTTAGATCAAAGTTGTCACAATTATTCACATCCCTAATACTTTTTAGTATAAAATCTGCATTAACATGATAGTTCCCCTTAATGTTAGGGAACTGTATTGCTGCCTCCCATGGCTTCCTGTTTCACTGGGGTATAAAAATGAGGTAACACAAAAGTCAACTCTATTTGTCATCCATCACCATGCGGAAAGGCAAAGAACTCTCAGGTGAAACAAAGGGTTGTTGACCCTTTCAACTTAGGAGAGGCTGTAGGGCTGTCCTCGACTAAAACAAATCTTGGTCAACCAACAGTCGTCCGTTTTTTTCGATTGGTCGAAACTTTTTTTTTAACATTTACATTACATTTTAGGCATTTAGCAGACGCTCTTATCCAGAGCGACTTACACAGTTTACATTTCTTTACATACAATCCATTTATACAGCTGGATATTTTTACTGAAGCAATTCAGGTTAAGTACCTTGCTCAAGGGTACAACGGCAGTGCCCCACCTGGGAATTGAACCTGCAACCTCTGAGTTACAAGCCCAGCTCCCTAACCATTACACTGCACTGCCAGTGTAACACACCCTATTTGTTTTAATAAATACAACTATATGCACACTGCACTGTCTCGTGTTTTATAACTTTCTTAAGTGAATGACACAAATTAGTAACAATAGGCTAATGACTTTATGGAGCCGGAGTTCAAGATTACCTGAAAGAAAAGAAAAAAACGTATCCGTTCCGAGCCTCCTATTCATGCTGCCCTTGCAGATTCTGCCGTTGCGCTTGTCACAGTTGCGGTATGGCCACATAATAGGCTGATGCTTTTATTTGACCACAACCATAACACATTCTAATGTGTAGGCTATGTTTTGTTTAATTAACCAGGTTGGTCTCATTGAGATTTATCGTTTTATTAACGATAAACGCTGCTTTGGAAAACGTGCTTGCAAAGTTTATATTCCACTTTTTTTTGGATCGTCCGTGACTAAAACTAAATGCTGCATGAGTAATTAAAGTATGCCTATATCACTAATAACTTAGGCAAATCTTAGGCTACAATTAAAATGCACATTCGCATGCCTAAAACAAGAAGGATACAATATGCTACATGAAAGGGGGTGTTACACATGTTAGTTATAAATATATAAACCATACAATTAGCAAAACACATTTATTATAAAATGTTACTTTTATTCGTTTTGCAGAATTATTCACAACATTACTATTACCTTAACTGCCTAATATAATTTAAAGAGAACATATATAGGCCTAGCTATGTTAAGAGTGAAGGACTGTCACTTCCATACCTGCAGCATCCAGAATGGATTATTCTACTGACAAGCGTGCCAAACTGTGGTGCGAATCTAGGTGTCTCATGCTGCGTGGAGAATTTTTATTTTTTAATTTTTATTTCGCGCAACTGCTCGAACAAAACAAATCTCAGTCGACCAAACAATCAACCAGTCGACTAAATGGGGTCAGCCCTAGTTACAAGCAAACAAATAAAAAATAAAGATACCACTTTCTTGCTTGAGGGCAATCAACATCAATACGCATTTGGAGTTTGAACTCCGATTGGAACCAGGTGTTGGATGGTCAGGGGAGACCAAAATTGAGTTTTTTGGACATGCACACAAGCAGTGGGTTTGGCATCAGAAGGACGCTTATGTTGAGAAGAACATCATACCTATGGTGAAATATTGTGGTGGATCCTTGATGTTATGGGGCTGTTTCACATATACTGGTCCTGGGGCTTTTGTTAAGGTCATTGGAACTGAACTCCATCAAGTACCAAGACATTTGGGCCAAAAACCTGGTTAACTCTGCCAAGAAGCTGACATTTTTTCCACAAATTATTTCTTTCAACAAGACAAAGCATACCTCAAAATCAACCAAGAAATAGTTTACTGACCACAAAATTACTATTTTGCAACAGCCATCTCAGTCTCCAGACTTGAACCCAATCAGAAATGTGTGGGCAGTTCACAAGCTCTTAAAAAAAATCTGTATGAAGGACTGGTCAAAGATCCCCCCCCCGCCAATATGTTCACCAATTTCATAAAACACGATATTAGACCACTCAGTAGTGTTATCCTTGCAAGGGAAGGGTTCACAAAGTACTGAAAACAAGTGTGAATAATTGTGACTTTTTTTTTCTCTGAGCTATTACAACAAACAAAACTATAGTTTTCCCATTTTGTGTGCATACAATATAGCTCATTACCTGTATAGTTTTTATTTTATATAGCCTTCTTTGCTCATCTTTATCATGGGTGTGAATCATTTTGGAGTGTACTTTACAGTGATGGAGGTAAACTCACCTCAATCACCACCTGGGTACTACACATATGGATGGGCACTGATTGGAGTGGTAACAGCTGTAACTATTGTGACAGAAAGTCACAACCCAGTTGTTCAGGTTTCCACCTAGCTGTCAACATTTCACCGGTATAACACAGTGCCTGTATTATGTACCGTGCCATGTGCATTAGGTATGTGCCTAAAAAAAGAAAAACAAGTCGGATGTCACAATAATTACCTAAATAGATCAATCCAAACCCTCCTCTACCAATAATCTTTCCAAGTTTCCATGGTTTCTTTTCGGTGTCGGTCAGAGTGTAGCCCTCGGGGAGTGGGGTGGGAAGGGTTTTCTTCTCGGAGGCATTTTTACACACCTTAGAAAAGTAAAAAAGAAAAGGATGTTGACCTACATACAATAACGTAATGTCTACATGGACAAAAGGATTGACTTTGGTTTTATTACTTTTAATTTTATCAAATAACTAAGCTTCTTGGCAAGGGCGTCTGATAAAATCAATAAATAATTATTGAAATTGCAACAATAATTATTTTATCGCTATTAGCCTCAAAACTAAACAAAAACGTCCAGGAAACGTGGCTGGCTACTACATCCTCATGAGTGAGTTCCACCCCCCCACCCTCTACAGAAACATGCCCGTGCATATATACTGTCCATTGCTAGCCATAGCTATTGACCCACATCAACGACGAGCTTATTCAAAAATAAAATACCAAATTTTCGCTGAGATAGGTAGACAGCTAGATTCCAAATAAATAAAGTGATCCTCATCTAGATAACGCTAGCTAGATCATCGTTAGAATACTCCAAGTCATATGGCGCTAACGCCGCAAGGAAAGAGAAAGAAAACAGAAACTGAATCAGGGAAAGCCAACCAGCAAGTTTAACACCGAAAGTTAGCTAGCTAGCCCTGCTTTGTGACGATGTTTAGCAGCATTCGTATTTTAGCCAGGTTATATGATGGCAGTAAACGGCAGAAAAATAGCTAACATTAGCTTCACGCAAACAGAAGATAAAAATATAGATATTTGTCAGCAGAGATACAGTAGCTATCTAAAACAAGTTTTCAGAAGTATTAAACAATGTGGTTTGTCGGGTAGTTAACCGACGTTAGTTCAGTTTTGTTGTAGCCAACGTCAGTGGACTAAACATTGTAAAAAAACTTGTAACGTTAGCTTGTTAGTTTGGATGATGTCGATTACTTTACCGGTGTTTCTGCACTCGAACTTGCCCAAAGAAACCAAAACTGATATTGTGGGTATGACAGAGTTGTTGGTACCGATGGACATAGCCAGGGTGAAGTACCAATGAACGCAATTTAGAGGCGGGATTAAGCAAATGTGTGTCAAATGGAAAGTGCTGTCACTACTCGCCGTTTTGCACAATCAAGTATCTATACATTTACATTTTACATTTTAAGCATTTATCAGACGCTCTTATCCAGAGCGATTTAATACATGGTAAGAACAATCGTTGTTCGCGCAAGAGATCAGTGCAGTAATACAGCGATAGATATCGTTGTAGGCAGACGCATACCATACCTGTAACAATGGGAAGGAAAAGTTTAGTAAAATTGTTTTGTTTATTTACAAGTATACATAAACAAAAAGTATTAAAAAAGTAGGCAGTGGTGATGACAATTAGCTAGATGTACAGAGTGGTAGTGGAGTCTGAAAAGGTGGGTTTTGAGCCTCTTGCGGAAGATCATAAGTGATTCTGCGGTCCTGACCGAGTGCAGAAGATCATTCCACCACCAAGGGGTCAGGACAGAGAAGAGGCGAGACCACGAGGAGCGTCTGCCGGGCACCCGGAGGGATGGGACAGTCAGTTTGCCGGAGGAGGCGGAGCGGAGGGGTCTGGCTGGGGTGTAGGCTGTGATGAGTGTCGAGGTAAGGGGGAGCAGTTCCTCTTGCCGCTTGATAAGCCAGCACCAGTGATTTGAATCTGATGCGTGCTGCGATGGGGAGCCAGTGCAGAGAGGAGAGTAGAGGGGTGACATGGGTGAACCTTGGTTGATTGAACACCAGATGTGTGGCAGCATTCTGGACTAGTTGCAGTGGCTTGATGGCACAGGCTGGTAGTCACGTCCAGGGTCACTCCAAGACTCCTGACAGACTGGGACGGAGACACTATGGAGCCTTCCACGGTGATTGAAGTATCAATTATCAGGGAGCCCTTTGCTGGGAGGAATAGCAGCTCCATCTCCCCCAGGTTCAGCTTCAGGTGGTGGGTGGACATCCAGGCAGAGATGTCAGCCAGGCATGCAGAGATCCACCCTGGGACCTTAGTCTCAGAAGGATAAAAGGAGAGAAAGAGTTGAGCATAACAGTGATAAGAAAAACCATGAGCAGAGATGACAGAACCAAGTGACTTGGTGTACAGGGAGAATAGGACGGGGCACCGAGCCTAGCGGGACTCCGGTGGAGAGGGTGTGAGGAGAGGAGAGGGATCCTCTCCAGGCCACCTGGTAGGACCGGTCAGCCAGGTATGACTTAAACCACCAGATCCAGGTTGAAGGTTCTGGTGGTCCACGGTATCAAATGCAGCTGACAGGTCGAGGAGGAGGAGGATGGAGCTAAGAGACTGGGACTTAGCCTCTTGTGACCGCGAGCAGGGCAGTCTCTGTGGAGTGGCCTGCCTTGAACCCAGATTGGTTAGGATCAAGCAAGTCGTTCTGGTCAAAGTCCAGCAGGTCAGTTTACTGTTCAATAATTGCAACGCTTAATCGATTTTGGTATGACACCTAAGCTTAAGTGTGAGATACATTCAAAGATCATAAAAAAACAACGGATCAAACGTTTATGATAAATTTTCAGTAAAATGTATGCAAAATGAGGAATACAGAGGTCAGTTGTGAGCAGTTGTGTCAGATGATAAGCAAATTATGATATTAGCTAAGGTTATGCAAAAAAAACTGTTTTACAGAGATGTTGGTGAACATTGCATTTATAAGAAAGCTCATAGGGGGGAAAAATCTGGCCATTTAGTAACATGGATATGTTTTACGCAAATAGGCAGTTAATGCATTATTTAGTTTCTAAGAAATATAACAGGTTTTCTGCTAATGGCAAATAGTGAACAAACCATAGAAACAGAACAGTTACAGTTTATGGTGCTTCCCTAATGATCTTGGGTGCATTTCCTGGCATGGGCTGGTGCACTTGTACCCTTAGAGGGCAAGGTTGATGTCAATCGTTACTTAAGAGTGATCATCTTCACCCCATGTTAAACAAATATTTCCTGTAGAGAGGGGTGCCTTTCAAGATGGCAGTGCCCTTGTACACAAACTCCAGTAGTTCAGCCAATGGTTTGAGGAGCCTGACACTGACGTTTTCCATATCCAACGCCTGAGTCAGCGTTTTCCACTTCCATGAACTTCCATGAGTTGATTGACTTTCTCTAGGAAGAGTTCAGACAGTGGTAGACTCAGAGCATACCGGCGGTACTGAGCACATGTGTTAGTCCAACACCCTTTTAAGTAACTTTGCATTGAATTTAAAAATTTTGCTCAGTACCTACATTGCTACAAGTGGCTAACAAATAGTTTGGTTCCAAGGAATTCAACAGAGATTTGCATCAAGCATCAGACAAATTGTTTGCGATTGACAGAGGTTTGCAACTCATGTTACCAGTCATAGCAAACCTTTTCCCTTTAGTGGTAAACTAAAAGCCTTTCTTGTCCTGACATACATGGGAAAATTGTGTAGTACACTGTTCATCAAATTTGCAGGATTGTGGCAAGTATGTATTTACTGACTCACTCACTCACTCACTCATTCATTCATTCATTATTTTGTAGTGGCTAGGTCTCCAAATATGAACCATAAATAGGGGTTCATTAATTCACCTCTTGAATAGCGCTTGTTTTGTGTGTGTGAGGAATGAGGTCAAAATTGTGAAATTGTGAATTCTAAAGATACATTTTTTAAATTTTAAGAATTTAGCAGACGATCTTATCCAAAGATGTTTTATGTTGATATTTTTAATTTAATATTAACACAATTCCAGAAATTGTGTATTGACAGACAAACGACATAAAGGAACTTGGCTTTTTGATATTTAAAATGTTTTTCTTGAGATACTAAGAGTGGCCATGGGTCTTGAGTACTCATAATAATGCAAATTCTCCTGAAAACAATATTGTTTGATGTTTTTCTTGTTGAGGTATCCATTTAAATAAACAAAAAAATCTTCAGAATTGGTGTTTTAAAAGGATAGAAAGATTACTCTGGCTTTAATATGACCCATAAAAAGTATTTACAATTGCTTTACAGTTGCTACTATTATAATAATTTACAGCCACTTTGTGTAGGTTTGATTGTGATATAAATAATGTATTCATCTGCTAAATTGCTGCTACCTTGCCTGCCCATAGCATCTTTTGTGTTATCCAAATGATGGAATACAATTACAAATACAAACAGTGTCTGAAAATAATTTGATAAAACTGCAGAAATGGTAATAAAATTCAAGATTTGCAATGCAAATCTTGCATTCCACAAAAACACCTGCTCAGTGTGACACCACATGCGATTGATTTATTCAGACAAACCATGAGACATTGAAACAAATCGAAGAAAGAAAACATTCAGCAAAGCAACAACAATGTATACGTGACCAAATCTGTTGCCAAGTTTGCTCAAACTATAACACATTAACGATGTTGAATCACTGCTGCCTAATACTTGCAGGCCCACAAAGATACCATTACTGATTATAGAACATCTCCATGTCAAATGAAGGACACAAAAAATGTATTATGTATTTAAGTATTTCTACATGGTCCAAAAGAGTTATGCGCAAAGTAACATACTGTTTTCATACAATGTTTTCATGATTATGCAATGTAATAAGCAAATAAGTCTATGAATGAGCATAATGAGAGTTGGTGAGTAAATAAAACGTATGCAGTGCACGCAGTTGTGTGCAGAAGGCTGGTCAATGTATCACATCTACTCACTCGGTTACTCTGTGTGGCTTCTACTGTTCAGAGTGCTTCCTGGGACTTAATTATAGTTTATGACAATGTCCTATGTTTATGGAGAGTCATGGATTTAGAACAATCCAATACTGCAGGTTGTTTTGCATTTGTTTCTCTTCCAGCACGGTCAGTAATCCATTATCACAGGGGTTGTTAATATGCTGCCTGCACAAGGCAAATTCATCCATTATATTCAGAGGTTGTTTATTTCAATGGCTTTATTTTATGACTGGTAAACACAGTCAGCTGTTGAAGAAATACTTAAGTTCCTTGAAGTTTAAGACCAATGGCAAAGGTGTGCAAAGAGTTTTATTTTCGGGAATATCACCTTATCTCCCTGGCCAATTACTTTACGCTGTGGGCAGAGCTGTGATCTTTCTTTTTAGACACGCCGCTGTCCTGCAGCGCTCATCTGCCTCGCTTCGTTCTGCATCGCGTTGTCATCAATAATCTCTTTTCATTTCACGCGGCGCGTCAACAGATCATTAGAGAACAAAGCTGCAACTTATGTCTGAGTTAGCCTGACCACGCCTCATTATGGAACGGTTTTGTTTTATCTGAGTCAGTGCAAAAGTGCTTGTATTCCCAGAGAGAGCACACCTGGGGGAGATTATTGATCAGACTGAACCCTCTGGGCCCAATTTAAGCACTCAAGGGTCTCACCATGACACATCCTGCCCGCTGCTTTCTGAAAGAGATCCAAAAAGCTGCTACAGTATGAAAAGAAATCATAATCACTGCATGTGAAGGATCCGTGGGAGAAAAAAAAATCTACTCATACTGAAACTTTAAATTGTGGTATATGATTTTAGAGCACAAATATGATGTACTGTAGTCTAGTTGTTTTTTTAATAGAACCGTTTGCATGGAAGACGCAAAATGCACTTTACCCCATCACATGTAATGCTTTTGTTTACAAACAGTTTACAAACAGTTGACATAAGAAGATGTCTAGAAATAAAGCAGGGAAATAATACACTATGCATGATCCATTCATAAAAATCTAGGAAAATATTTATTTTTTGATGTTGGTTTGCATATTTTATGTCTTTCAGGTATGGCTAGTACTGGTATGCATGTGTTGTCTGAATCTTGGGTGGAAATAATTCTATAGGATTATGGGATTTGAATCGGACTATGATTCCAGAGGTATCATTAGTGGGTTGTCTGACGCATGCAGAGCCCATTGGAGTTCAAGCCAATACCTGCTCTTTCATTCGCAAAAAATAGAATAAAATGTCACACACTGGAGCAGAGAAGGCCTCTACACGACGTGCTTTTTACACTTTTCTCAAACTCCCCCTTTATTTTCTAACCTCGAGCGATTGCAATGTGAGGACCCGGGGGCTTGGTAAGAGCTACAGGGCACATCACTCTGGCTCACTCAAAGACCGGGTATGCTGACACCAATCTGGAGAGGCCATGACACCATTTTCTGTAACTGCCCCTCGTGATCGAGATGGCATAATTGTTATAATTAGGCAGAGCACCTCAAGACGCCATCAGCGTGACCCACCCCAGCCCGTGTCCATATGTTCTGAAATAGATAATGAGTCCGTTAATGCACTATGTCCACCAGTAATAGATGCAGTTTGAATGGCTGGCAGGTATATTGTAATTTTCCTCTTTTTTTTTTTTTCTCCCTGAATGATCATAGTGTTTGGATGAACACCATTACAATCGCAGCAGCAAGTTCAGGGTATTACCATTCGTTTTTTAAATTCTTTTTTTCCTTTTTCCCAGCAAAAGCTTCAATGCAGCTGCTGACATTGCCCCTATGTTAACTTTTACTCACAGGAAGTTAAATGAGTTTAAAAGCCCTCATTTAGAGAGAGAAACAGTGCAATAAGCAAAGGGGTGACAGAAATGTCTACTTCAGAATAATACAGCATCAATTTAGTGCAATTATGCCTCAAGATTGTGAAAATTAGAAGAGATTCCTGTCAGAGGCTCGAGTTACAGTTATATAAAGCAGCATTATCTACATGTTTCGAATATTTACTGCATAGAACGAAGAACTCTGTGTGTTGACTTTGACATCATTACTTAGGAAAGTGCTTGCATATCTACCCAAGGTTTAATGTGGGGGTGGGGTGGGAGTGGGGATGGGAGAGTCGAGCAATCAATCCAAGTTACAGAGAGAAGATCTAATATACACATTTCTTACAGGATTTTCAAAGTAATGGACATGAGTGTCACAGCAGTCTCATTGTGTCCACATCCCTCCACCTTTACCATGAATGTAAAATAAATGAGAATGTATTCATCCTTTTGAGGACAAGGTCATTTGCTGTACCCTTGATAAAGCTTTGCACTGCCCCCCCACCCCACTTGTTTGAAGTGCTGGTGATAGTATAAGTTGTCTTTCAAACACACAATGAAGATTCAGAGTTGTTGTTTTACAGTGTTATCTTGTTTACAGTTATATATAGTTTACATACTCTCTTAGTGAACACCCAATATTGCAACCTTACCACCATGACTGCTTACATTTAGTGTGATCGGTTGAAGGCCTACTGTGTCCCTGGAACATGTATTGACATTCCATGTGATTGGTGAAATGGAGGCAAAGACAAACTGAAGCAAAGGTCTGTCATACTATCCCCATAACGCTTGGACTTGAATGAATGGATTTTCAAGGAATTGTCTGTGGAATTTAATTTAGTAACGGCATTGCATGCAGTATGGGTAAACCGCACGCTTGTTTATTCACAGTCTGCCCATGAACAATTTATTGTATTTTATTTTTCTGTTTGTACGTGCTAAATTTAGACAGGCACAGATTAGCAGTCCATACACAGTGGCTCCGCATCTACTCCCTTCTCCAATTATGAAATGTTTTGTTCAGTGTTTTTTTTTTTTTACACAATGCAGCAGGTGTCAAAGCAATGCATTACAGCTTTTTTTTTTCTTCTCCATTTATGAATATAAGATGTATTGCTATTGCAAATAAATGTAATATGAATCTAATGACCAGTAATGAGCAACTGTTTTGCCATTATGGAGAGGGACCACTGAGATGCTAATAAAGCCTGGTTTATGCTCCAGGGAGCACACACTGACCAGGATTTAGATTAGGGCCCTAATGTCTCTGAAGCCCGGGGCTAAATTGAAATGTAAAACCCCAAACTAAACATAATTTAGTCCTATCTGTTTCCTTGATGTGGGCCTATGTGTAGAAATTGGGGGCGTGAAGTTGCTGAACTGTAATTTGCTTTGTTCCAGAGGTGCTCTGGGCTCGCTCTGATCTGTGCTCGTGCTTAGAATGTGTCGCAGCGTAAAACAGTCTAAGCCTTCCCCCCCAACATCTCCCATCCTCCACACATGCAGGAGGACAGGGGAAAGAAAATTCTCTGAATGCTGTACATTTTAAATTCAACACAATGATCGTCGGCACCTTTGCACGGTGATAACAACCCTGGATCCTGGATTCTTTCCTCTTTGTGTTCTGTGGCCGAGCTTGGAAAATTGAGCAGTATAATTATAACGTCTGCTTGAGCTCTATTAAAAAGGCCTATGGTGCACTGCTCAGAAAAGTATACAATAATTGACAGTGTAATGTCATACATTCTATATAAAATGCATGGGATTGTTCTAGATTAAGACCAACCATCCAATGAATTTTTATAACAAGTACTAAATATTTCCACTCACAATTACCCCCACGCCATCATGCTTTTTCTTCCATTTTTAGTTGAACATTAAGTCCTAATCTTACAGTATAAACAGGAGTGTACCATCTATTGGAGTTACAGGGGTGGGGAGGGGGTGTTCATCCTTGAGTTGATAGCTCTTTTTTTCCATGACATCTCTGGCCTTTGCACTTAGTACACTTCCCACAGCGGCGGGTTGACAGCAGCTGATGTGTTCGGTCTTGTTTCTGTGTTTCCGCTGGTGTCTGTAAGCCCAGCGGGCCAGCTGCCCAACAAACCATGGCTGTCCATTTCCCAGGTCTCCTCCTCTCTCCACAGCACCCCCCTGCCCCCCTCCTCCTCCCTCACCGTTGGGATCCCGTGTTACGGGATTTGTTTTCGACCTCCTCGGATGTTGCGACCCCTCCAATCCCGGGCGGATTCATTAGAGGTCTGCAGCAGTCCTGTCGCACGTTAAACGCTGCCCTTCTGGCGTCCGCTCGTGACGCCCCTTCCTCCTGACGTGATGTCATTCTCGCGTGACATTCTCAGAGAAATGCAAATGCGCAGACTTTTCAGGCTTATGGTTCTCAGGCTTGCATCCCTCCACTCGAAAAAGAGAGTGTGTTTAGTCTTCCTGCAGTATTCAGTAAATTAAATTTAGTGCTCCAATAACGTTGTTTATTTTGTTGGCCACAAGCCGAGACTTTGCCTCGACATGCGACCAGCATTAATTCTTGAAATTGTTCTTAAAACCAGAAAGACATGCATTTTGTTTCTTGTTTCAATCATATAATAATAAAAAATGATATTTCCAAAGAAGCAAACACTGAAATGTGGAATTACAGATTTGGGGAAATTGCATTTACAAAAAGAAAATGACTATAAATAGAAGAGAAAGGGGAAACCTGTTTTATAATAAGTAGCACAGAGGAGACAGTGAGTTAACTTAGCTCTCTCTTCTTTTGTTATATTTGAAGGAATCTATACCACTTTCATTACACTACTTCTGTAGTTTATCTCCTCATGTTTTTCCTGTAGAAACATGATGGCACAGTGTCTTGAGTGGTTCAGTGGGTAAAAATGGTCAGCTCATCTTCTAGTAATACAAATAAATGAATACATATACAGGTAACTGCTAAATGGCATATATTAGGTAACTACCAAAATAAAGGAAACACTTAAGTAAATGAGAGCTACTCAGTATATTGAAAACAGGTGCTTCCAAACATGTGTGATTCCTGAGTTAATTAAGGAATTATATATATGTAACTGCAGAAAATAAAGGACACACCAACATGGAGTGTCTTAAAAGAATGTTGGGTCCCCCCACGAGCCGCTAGAACAGATAAAATGTACATTGGCATAGATTCTACAAGTGTCTGGGACTCATTGCAGGGATGCAACACCATTCTTCTATGAAAGATTCCTTCATTTGGTGTTTCGTTCATGGTAAACGCTGTCTCAACCTGTGGTTGGGGGCATTGTCACCCTGGAAGAGACCACTCCCATCAGGATAGAAATGCTTCACGATAGGATGAAGGTGATCACTCAGCATGGCTTTGTATTTATTGTAGTTAACCTTGCCCTCTGATGGGTTAAGTGGACCTAAACCATGCCAGGAAAATGCAGCCCGCACCATTACAGAGCAGCTAGAACCCTTCACCATGGATAAAAAGCACTCGGGCCTGTAGGTTTCTTTTAGCATGTGCCACACATGCACTCATCCGCCTGTTGAGAAAAAGGTGAAGGTTGACTCATCTGAACATATTACATTTTTCAACTGCTCAGTAGACCACTGCCTTTGTTCTTTGCACCACCTTTACTCACCTAATGTGCATTATTATACCAAATGTGCATTTTTAGGTATAATACGGAGTTTATGCACTGCAACCTGATGATAGTACCCTTCTCTGTGGAGATCTTGACAAACTGTTCTTGATTAAACATGCCTGCTCATGTCCTAGATTGATATTTGCAGTCAACTGATTCAGATTTGCTCGTCTGTTTTGCCTTGCATCTCAAACCAATGCACAGACATCAGTCGAGGAGTATGTGCTTTCAACCATAGTTGCCCCTAGTTGATGTCTTTCCCTCAGACTTCCATGCCAACATCACCTTGGCCACGGTTCCTCATGAAACATCAGCAAATTTACCAGTCTTCATCACTGAAGCTCCTGCCAAGCATGCCCCAAAAATCACCCCTCTTTCAAAGTCACTGAGAGTTCTTCTTCTAGCCACGATAGCCAAAATAATGGGCAACTGGGCCTGCCCAGCATTTTTATACATAATCCTAAGCACGGTGGGATGTTAATTGCTTAGACAAAGTGTCCACTGGATGTGAATCTAATGATGACAGCCGCAAGTTCAAATGAGCAGAACACAAAGGCTGCCCTACGGGACGAGAAGTTGCATGCCTGTCTTCAGTTTCTTTGTCAGTAAATACAGAGTCCATATAAAAATGATTAGTGTGTGAATATATTTCAATAGAAGCACAGGGAGGATTCCCCTGAAAGAAAATGTCCTGGTGATTAAAAAATGCCCCTGCTCCTGTCTATGTGCTATGTATAATGAGTCTACTTGGTGTAATGGAGTTCACATCAAAGCAGTGAATCTGTGTTACATTGTGGGCCTTTTCCCAAATCCAATAATGCTGGCCCTAGCCATTTATCCTGTCTGGCAAGAAACTAGTGCCACAGGCTTTTCCATTTTTTTTCTTGTTTGCTTTTAAATGAAAACATTTTCTGCTGCGGTTTTTCTTCATCCCGGTTTTAAAAGACAAAACCAGACAAAACGATTCTTCACTCCCTTCTAGTCAAAAGTACGAGAATGATGGTGGTGCTTTTTTATGAAGTGAATCAAAAACTGACCTCAAATTATTTTACATTTGTCATGAATAATCTATCATTAGCCGTACGAAAACATGAGGGTGGTACCTGGCTTTTTAACCACAAGGGCACCAACACTGTCAAGGGAAGAATTACTTTAACATAATTGGGTCGTTCTTTGAAGAATTTGAAGTTCTTTTGAAAGACTTTTTGAAAGAAAGGGCCTTTGATGTTGCTTACTACATAGCTGGTTATGTGAAAAATTTACATCTGATTGGATAATCTACAACAAATTGTCTTTGATACCGTTTCTTATTCTCGCCCTTGTTCACTTTTAAAGCTTCCTCTTCAACCCCACCTTTGCTTCTCCTCCCCTTTCTTCTCCCTCTCCTGGCACATATTCTCTTGCCGTTCAGTCATTTTTTCCTCCTCTCCTCCTGCTACTTTGACCTTATTCTCATCTTACTTTTCTCCATCCTCCGTCCTTTTCATCTGTGTGTCTGTGGGAGACTGAAGCAGTGGTACTTAAGGAGCTAGTTTTGTAGCAGAGCAGAGAGGGCTGACTGTCAGGGCTGACATGTTGCTCACTTAACAAAACATAACAGCCTGTTGTTTTGGGACCTGGTGCTAGGTTAGCATTTGACCTTCTGAGAACTTTGACTGACTAGTACAGTATTAAAGGACAACAAAAATAGACAACTAGCAAGGGACCGACTCAGAGGGAAGTGAGCCAGCATTTAGAGCCATGGGATATCTGTACCCACCAACCTCTCCCCGCTCCTCTCTCTCTCTCTCGGTTTTTCTCCCACCCTCTCTCTATCTCAATGTCTGAGCTAGGTAGGAACTCCCGTGTGTGTGTGTGTGTGTGTGTGTGTGTGTGTGTGTGTGTGTGTGTGTGTGTGTGTGTGTGTGTGTGTGTGTGTGTGTGTGTGTGTGTGTGTGTGTGTGTGTGAGATTGTGTGAGTGTATGACACCCCTACTTGTCTATCTGTCTATCCGGCCATCCGTCCATCTGCACAAGCTCACTTAAAACTGTTATGGACTAGGATACCCAGGAAGAAAAAGAGATGTCTTATATTTCCCTGACCTGTAGTAGCTTTTTGTGAAGGGAGGGCCGTGGAGAGGCAGAGTCACAGAGAGAGATGGGAATTCACGCTTGCCAGCCCACTGTCGCTTGGCCATCAGTCCACAGTAAAGGCCGGCTGCGACCCCCCACGCCCGGACGGATTCTATTTTCCCAGGGTTAATTAAGCTGTCTGAGGCTGCTGCTGCCGGGAACAGGGGGAAGCAGGCTAGCACTCACACCGCCTTCTCAAACCTGTTGTCAACACGGCCTCCGTCCTTGCGGCTGTTAGCCGGATCGATCCATGGAACATCCCGGAGATCAGGGAGGGCTGCCGACACCAAGGGGCCTCGCTCCAGCTCTGTACATTTCCCGAAGTGTGTCAGGACAGGAGAGGCAATGACACCACCACCAGAGAGACCAGAATCTCCTCTTCTCTGACCCAATAGCACCCCCCCACACACACACACACATTTACTCCATAACTGTTTGCCTACTGATCTTGGGTGGAAAGCAATGTTGTGTACTAAAGAAAATAAAAACACTAGATGTATTTGATAAATACAACCTGCATACCAGTAATGACATTAGTGGACTTAAATAAAGAAATACAATGACATAATAAATATTTATTTATTTATGTAGGTTTTTTTAGATGCATGAATTTGCTTGAGGCTAATAAAGGTTATTTCAGGACAGGTTTTGTAGTAGTTTTCTTTAGTATTATTTCATAGGCATAGAATATTGAGCAAAAATTACTAATTCGGAGAATAGTCTGTTTTACACTCTATTCTCTATTTTCCCCTGGGTTTCATAAGGCCCATTCAGGACATCTGTGTTTACACTTCATAGATCGTCATCGTAAGGAGTTAACACCAATGCTATATTTCTGATCAATTGGTAAGTCCAATTGTTTCCCCATTTAAGCTGCCCCATGACCCTTGTAACCTCACTCTGGAAACAATCAGATAAACCAATGTGCTCTGTCTGCAGTCTCTGCCATAGTGATAAAAGTATTTGCACATAGAGCTAAGTGTTGGTTTAGTGACAAATACCCATGTGATCCAACCATTTACTTATGATTTTAAGTATCTAGAGGGTGTTTTTTTACAGGTTGTTGTTATGAAACCTGATCCCTGAATCACATCAAAATGTTGTTACATTTTTCAGGGGTCAAAGTTCACCACACACACTACACACACAGCATTATTGACAATGTCCCTACATGAGTACTTCTCTCAATTCCCCTCCACTCTCTTGCTGTTAAGTACAGTGCTATATCCAGGTCATGACTCATGAATTACAGATCTCAGACAAGCCAGTGATAGTGTGATCTTCTCTCCCCCCTCTCTCCACATGCTCAAAACAGTGCTTTTTGTTTTGGTTAAAAGGCCAAGGATGTACAGGAAGGACTACACCTTTTAGCCAGGAAGCTTGTGGGATTATGTGTTGGAGGCTGCAAGGGTGAAGAGTTGGGATGCAGGGGGACAAGGCATTATTAGCATTTTGCTACAGGACCGTGACATTTTGACATTATTTAAATTATTGCTCCATTGTGTGGAATCAGAAGCCATATTTGATATCTTACTATATGTAACTCTGCATATAGTAACTGTAAATTGGATATTTCTTTGTCTCAGCTCAATCGGAGATTGATAGCATCGCAATGAGTCAATTGCTATCTCACATGGCTATCTCTTTTCTGCTGTTCCTTTAAGTTATGTAACTTGATTACTTGAACTGTCTATAGCACTCTGCAAAGTGTCAATTACGCTGTCAAGAGCTCTATATCAAATGACATCTGATTGATTGATTCATTGGAAATTGTTGCATCATGAAGTCTATCTACAGACGGAGTGAGAGTGAGTAAGTGGGGGATTAAGAAAGTCTGAGAGGAGAGCAAGAGAGGGAGGTGAAATATAGAGGGAGAGGGGAAGAAAGAGAGAAATGGAAGGATGAAGAAAGAGGGGGAGGAGAGGGAAGGGAGCTGAAGCAGAACTGATGGCGGTGCTGACAAGTTTCAGCGGTGGGACATTCTTCAGCACCTGGTGGAGGTGCAGTCCGGATTATACTGCTCTCTCTAGGGCCTTGTTTGCTCCAGCAGGCCAAAGAGAAAAGGAGAGAGAGATAGCTGTACAGAGAGAGTACACATGAGGCCACCGGCCAAGCTTTAGAGCACAATATTTGAGTGGGTGGATGCAGATGTTACCGCATGCTGTCAGTAGGCTCCTAGCTCATTGCCCAGGTCAGACCCTTGTCTAGTTATTCAACTTAGAAGGCATTGAGGGGCATTTGGGTACTGGGGGAGCAGCCATCCCAACTATGTCAATTTAGGATTTGTAATCATTGATGAGGTTGTTGAAGTTAATTTGTAGAAGAAACTAGAAACTACAAATATGCAGACTGCAGTGTGACAAACGCTTGTCATTCTGACATGTATACAAATGTAGCTAATATATTAACCCATTCAGACCTAAAATGCCTGCTAAAAACGCCTATTAAAACCTAAGCAATTATTCTACACAACCTCTTAAAACCTGAGGGTTTTCTGGAAAAAATTTCAAAAAAAAAGCCGACACCAATGCACTTCATTCCATTTCAGCGAATCACAGCGCATTTCATTAATCGCAAAATCGAAGCGACCTAAACGTCACTCCAGGTCTTAATGGGTTAAATGCTCCCACGACTGTGTTGAAAAAGTCAAATGTATTCCATCAGCTGAGATGCTGATAGGTAAGTTACAATCCAGTCCAGGTGTACTGTGCCGTACATCCTGATTTGACCCAAAGTCTTGATGGGTGGTGTTTCAGATACAGTGTGCCTTTTTCTGTTGCCTTCGCTCATAAACTCATCAGTAGTTTGTAACTAGTATTTGATTCACCAGAATATCCACAAGGTGCCTTCATGTCGATTACAGCCATCTTATTTCCACTTTCCTCTTTCTTGCCTGTCCCTAAAAATAAGAATTCATATTGCACTGTTTACTTGTTTAATTATAGGAGCGATTATCATTTGCATGTCTACCCACCTCTAGGCTCCTAGACACTCCTCCCTCCACCCCCAACGCACACTCACACACCTACGCACTCAAAACAAGCACACACAGACACATGCACAAATGCATCATTTAAGCCGCTTGCATCCTAACGCTCGCGCATGCGCAGTTTGCGCACAGAGCAATTTGGGGGGTCCTTTCGGAGGGGTGGGAGTCGGCAAACACATACACACGTCACATTAGAAAATTCAAAGAGAGAAAGAGGTAGAGAGGGAGAGAAAGGCCTTTTGGGTTCCCTCCGGGCCAGAGGTCTAAGTCAGAGTCGCCTCCCTCCTCTCTCAGTCTGCGATATTATGAAGCGGACGAGTCGAGGCTCGTGCCGTTCTGCCGCGGTGCTCAAACACAGATCGTCCTCCCGTTCTCCAGATTAAGGCTCCGTCTTCTCCCCCTTGCAGCAATTCACCGTGCGCATACCAAGCAGACAAAGTCCTGAGGAGATTAAGCCAATGTCCTCCTTCCTCATTACATTTGCCCTTTCAATTGCCTCTCAATATTGTGTCTTTATTTTAGGCCCGTTAGATCATAAACACAGCATTAGAGACCATTAGAGACTGAATGCCGCACAGTGGCCATCCAGTGAGTTAGCAGTCCCTTTTAATTCAATAGTGAGACTCCCTCCTGTGGGTTATTAAGACCCATGTCTAGAGAACAGAAATGCAAAGTATCCTAGGCCCTTTTTCAGTTTTGTTCTCTGTAAGTCAGGCATGTACACATGTTGTTCTCTGTTAGTGCAGAACGCACAAATTAATTGTTCCCCAGACATAGTGAATGTGCACTAGGTTGGACTGAACGGAGAATCATCTTATGGGATTTTAATACTTAGGGTTTTTTGTGGAGCCACATTAATATAGTATTTCATATAGGAGACATTTTATTTCGCAAATGACATTCATGCACCAGCAAATATCTTTCAGTTGTGTCTTAATTATAAAGACTTAAAACATCCTGCATACTATCTTGAAGTTAACATGAATAAATGAAGTGTTGTTGGGCTATTATAGAAATTAATTATTTATTTTGAGATGATATAGTAGGCAAACTGTGGAACATAAAGAACATATCTGCTTATCATTTTGTGTTCGCTTGTGTGTATCTATGTTCTGTGTACCATACCATTGTATATAATAGATTTTTTTCTCTCCATAGGCTTTTATTGTTGATATTCTCCCAAGATGATTGCAAAAGAATTACTCATGGAATAATACCTTCCGTGCTTAAAAATGTTTTCCTTTTTTTTTCTCAGGTGCAGCTTTGTATTCATGACAGCTTCTCAGCACCAAAAATCAATCTCAATCAAAGCGGCTACAGAGTTTATCATAAATTATCATGAAAAGGGTTTCTACTGAGTAGATGCTTAATTACAATCTAATTTGAATAATTTTGCATATTAATGAGTTTGGAATGAAAATCATTTTTAGCATTTTGACTTCAGCTTGGGAACCCATGGTGATAATGGCAGGCCTTTAAAATCCATGTGATCTTATTACCAGAGGAAACGCAGACATTTCTCAGAGTACACTGTTGTGTTATAAGTTGATTAATGGACTTGTGTCTCTGACATTAATATACTATAACCAAATTAAAAACTTCATTAGTCTGAACTCGGACCACATGTTCGACTGTATCACAGATTTAAAAATTATGCAAAGTGACAACTTGTCATTTAAGTTTTCAACCAAAGTTTGTGCTATATGATGTCTTGTCATTGCATAATTTCAAATTTCTTAAAAACTCAAGTGAAACAAAATAAAAAACAAACTTAAAAAAGCCTTTAAATGATCATCACCTGGCAATGTGATCAATCTAATCATGGTACCATTCTGTATTTGCATTAGCTGCTTAGCACTATAGGCGAGCAGATAAATGATTTGACACCACAGTATCACCATTTTAACTTCCACCATCAATAGATGGAGTGGAAATTATATAATCATCCCTGTCTGCTGACTGTTTGTGGACGAGATGACTGAAAAATGTATAGATGGATGACAGACTTGGGATTAAAAGATTACATTTTAGGAGGAAAAATGTTTGTATACAAGGTACTTACAAACAGTGATTTCATCTGATGACAGAAAAAGGGTCTCTTTCATTTATAATGGCTGTTCAACGAGAGACCATAAAAAAACAGAAGACTCTCGGGTCTGTGTTTATTCCTCTTTACTTGTGAGTCTAGAGGTTTTGGTTAGTCATAGGAGGTTCTGGTGCTGTTCCCTCTTCATCAATATTTATAGCAAGACAGCAAATCAGAACACTTTTAGCTTCGACAATGGCAGAGGAAGGATATTCCATGTTAAGCACACTTAAGTTGCATATCTGTTCATTAAATCAAACATCTGTGATTTTCGAGAGGACAAGTGTTAGGAATGGCAGAGGTTCTGAAAGCACTTGTCTTGTTGTTTTTGTTGTTGTTGATTTTCTTGTCAGTTTGAGGTTTACTGTGCCTCACACAAATAACAACTGTAATATGGTTGCTTATCTTAAAATCTTGAAATCTTGAAACCTTCAAATCCAATCTAAAATGTAATAATATAATATTGTCTGCTTTACTAATGCTACATTTCAATTAATGGATCAAAGTGCCAAAGGGTTCTAGAGGCAGTTGGACTGTCTGGTGGCTTCTTTGCCTCAGACTATACTCTAGGTATATTATTTGTGTGGCACAAACTTTGTCCTGGGAGTGGGACGTCCAGCTGAGGGAACGGGTGGATTACATTCCCCGTCGCCACTTTCCCTGTGCCCCTCATCACTGTAGACCGAATATCGCCTATGACGATCAATATCACAAGTTCATCATGAGATACAAACTGATTATTGAACATAAGGGAAGCATGTATTCCCTTTGCTTTCCTTTGCTGATGATTGAACTCATGAGTTATGTCATTCATCAATTTATTGCTCCATAGAAACATTGAGAAGGGTTAGACAGCTATGACCCTGAAACATTATGTACAGTAAAGACCATTACCACACATGATCTGTACATGTTTGTATACATTCTTGAGGATTGGCACCCCACAATAATGTTTACAATATGGAGACTCCACCTACCTTTTTGGTGAAGGTGGCTATGTTCAATGCGCAACCTGATTGATGGCTAAGACTTGATTAAACACAGGGCATGGCCTATTGCAGCTGTCCTCCGCTGTTGAGTGGGCAGAAGGGTGCTGTGGAAACACAGAAGCATAGTACACAGCTCTGATGGTAAATTGTAACCTACAGAGAGAGAAAGAGAGAGAGGCAGGTATAGAGGGAACACCATGAGCACACAATAGTGATCCAACAGCAGGGACTAGTGGCAGAAGAGAGAGGTGAAATGAGAGAGTTTTTTTTATCTCCCTGTTCTGTGTCTTTTTCAGATATTTTCAGCTCAAGTCCTGACCTTTCCCTCTGTTTGCGAGATTATTAAAGCTACAGTTCTAACAGATTAAGCTGTGGAGGAGAACTCCTGTGGGGACAGGTTTCACAATATATAAAAGATAAAGACAATTTTCCGTCTTAATGAAAGACTGTTGAGTTGAAATCCCTTTATCAAAAATACAAAATTGACTCAGTGTGTTTCTACTGAGTACATTTATACATTTGGAATGTGATAAATTAATGTACTGTATGGTTATGCATGTTTTGTAGAAAAGATAATGCCAAAATAAAGGAAACACCAAAATATAGTGTCTTGATAGGGCATTGGGTCACCACGAGCCACCAGAACAACTTCACTGCTCCTTGGCATAGATTCTACAAGTGTCTGGAACTCTTGGAGGGATGCAACACCATTCTTCCATAAGGAATTCCATAATTTGGTGTTTTGTTGATAGTGGTGGAAAACGTTGTCTCAGGCGACGCTCTAGAATCTTTCAAGTCTTCAATTGAGTTGAGATCTGGTGACTGAGTTGGCTATGGCATATGGCATGCATTGTTTTCATGCTCATCAAACCATTCAGTGACCACTCATGCCCTGTGGATGGGGGCATTGTCATCCTGGAAGAGACTCATCAGGATAGAAATGCTTTATGATAGAATGAAGGTGGCTTTGTATTATTTACATTTATTTTGTCCTCTAAGGGGTTGAGTGGACCTAAAATTCACCCCACACCGCAACAGGGCTGGAAGTGTCCCTAATTTATGCAAATGTTTCCTTTATTTTGACAATTGCCTGTATATGTTTCTGTGTGTACTTACTTCTTGGAGTTATGAGGTACATACTGTAACTGGAAGTTACATCTGTGTGTAAAAATTAACTATATTGAGTATGTAATTTACCGGTGTAATGCATAATATGCATAATATGTTTTATCATACAGTTACAAAATAAGAATACAAGCCAAATGTGATTATACATTCACCCAGCCCATTCTCCTTCTAATTGACCCTGCGGTAACATGTCCCAATAATTATATGCCTAAGACATAGTTCATTTCATTAATTAAATAAAATCAAACTGCATCTAGTTATTGGGCAGGTCTGAATACTTACATTAAGGTCTGAATAGCATTTCATACTTATGGTATACATTTTATTGATTGAATATTGTTTAAAATACAATAATAATAAAATGTGTTTCACTGGCCCCACCTGAAACCTTCTTCTGATGAACATTTTGTCTGGCATTTTGTACAGGTATACTCTGCTTAGCGTGGCAGAACAAAGCATTAAAATGAAGAAGTAGTTAGAGAAGACATGGAACTAATAAAGTATGTGCTCCTAATCAAATAATTAACTTTTTTAAACCTTTTTTAACCAATAAAATATACATGATGTGTACAAAAGAATAACTTTTTTTTAAACAATTATTTCAAACGACATATATGGAGAATGTGTAATAATTTAATTAATTGTTACATGTTTAATAAACGTAAGCATGACCACAGCAGTGTAGGAATACAATGTGAGTGAGTTTATAGATTTTTTTCAAGTAGGTGGTACAGCATTGTAGCAAATCAGTGCTAAATGGGACAACATTAAATGCCATATACGTACACCTGTATAGCAACGCAATCTATGCATGATGAATACAATATCACAGTGCGGGTATTGTTAATGAACACCTGGCTTTTAAGCATTATTATTACAGTTATTGTATATATATATATGCCATTTAGCAGACACTTTTATCCAAAACAACTTACAGTAGTGAATGCATACATTTTTCAGTATATGTGGTCCCAATGGGAGTTGAACCCACAACCTAAGCGTTGCCAACGCCATGCTCTACCTACTGAGACACAGAACCATAATAGCAGTTATAATAGCAGTTGTAATAAAGTAGTAGTCGTAGCAGTAGTAGTAGCACAAGTAGAAGCAGATAGTAGATAGTAGTTTAGCATATATTTAGTTATTTGGCATATGCTCTTATCTGAGGCAAATCGCAGAGCATTAGATAAACATGTGCAGGATACACATAGCAAACAGGCATGAACATACACACCAACTGTATCAGGCAAGGAACATGTTCATACTTTTAAACTCAAAGGGCAAAGTCCACTGAACTTTTAGAAGTATTTAGAAATGTTGTTCAGGACCACTAGACCCCTGAACTTGGTTACAACTGGAATAGCCACTGAGTGGACAAGCAGTCTAAACTCTACTGTTGGCTAGCCTACGATCTTTGGAAATTGACCTGAAGTGCAAAAAACTGTTTTATATTATATTATTATTGTTATGTATAGCACTATGTTGCATGATCCCAGAGGTTCCTCAGCAATTTACAATGTAGAACAAGCTTCAAAAAATGCTCTCTCTAAAAACATCTTTCAGCTGAACCTGAACGTTTTCCTTGTTTCTCCAAATTTCAGAGGGAATGATACAGGGAATGATTAAAGTTAGAATATTATATGCACAAAACGTGTAAACAAAGCTGAATGTTTACTGCTAAAAATCCTCTGGGGTTGAAGCCATTTTTCTCCAAATGTTCATTCCTTTTTGACCCCTCTTCTCATACTTAAATAAGTGAATTAGTATACATTTTCTTTGACAACTTTCTAGATGCGATAGATTTAATTTGAACTATAAACCTCATATGCAAGGTGCAAACCCACCTGAGACTCACTCAAAATGGTTGTCCCTGAACATGCCACCATATTACTAATGGACAGCATGGACTTTGCCAATTTTTAGAACGTAATGATTTAATCCATCAGTGAACCAGACACAATGACCCTCCATCACTTAATTCTCCCATCGAGTGACTGCCACGGGCCCCCTCCAGAAACCAGTCGCGCAATCTTTCCAACTCTTAAGCAAATGGAAGAGATGGAGTGAGGCTTTAATTAGAGTTGTGTCATTAAAAATGTCCTCTTTTTTTGGGGAGGGTGGGGAGGTGGGGGCCAGGGGGGTGGGGGAGGTATATTAACAAGTTCACAAATCTTATTACTTCCCCCTCTCCATCTCAGCCTGTCAGCTCCTAGGGATATGATATCCGATGGTGGGATTCACATTTACAACAAGTTCATTATGAAGATACGCCGGCATTAGAGCCGAGAGCTCAGCTGGTTGGAGGGGTCTGTGTTTTAATTAGTGCTGAGGGTGTGCATATTAATTACAACATGAGTGATATTTACTGTACCTAAGGAACATGCGACAGGGTAAAGACACAGGCAGCTTCAGCTAATAAACTCTGCATGCTAATGAGCGGAAAGAGCCGTAAAAATAGACGCCGGTGAAATAATTCATAAAGTATATTGATCCCAAAGTAAAGACGTTAAGCTCCGATTAAGGGCAACAAAAGGAAGCCATCGCACTTTATCAAATAAATAAGCCAAGTAGAGACATCTGAGTGCAGAGACAGATTGTCATTAAGTGGGTCATGTGACAGCGCCCTGGTGAGAGAGCAAGAGAGAGAGAGAGAGAGAGAGAGAGAGAGAGAGAGAGTGAGGGGGGAGTGAGGGAGAAAATGAGAAAGTGAGGGATTCTTAATAAACCAGCGATGAGCAGAAGCATCACCCAGCTGACGGACACTGACACCACAAATGCATGATAAATCCACAATCCTAAGGCGTCCCTTTCTTTGTACCACTAATTTGTAATGTGACTTTACCCATGCCCATATAACTAAAAAGTGAATCAAATGAATATGTCATATTTATAAGGATTCATCCTTTGTCTTTCTGTGCTGGCTTCACCGCCGGTTATACAGAACTCATCTCTCTGCTTTGTTCAGACTGTGATATATTTACACGTGTCTATGTTTGTACGCAGATGTATGTTTCATTTGCAGTATGCGTATTATTGAGGTTTGCTGTGTGTGTTCTGGCCCCTGGCATTCTTCTGGAATGTGAGTGGCACTAATGCACAACATAATCTCCTCTGGGCCTGCTCCTGCCCCTGCAGTGCTCACTGACTGTCTGTGGCACTTAAGTGACACCTCAGAACCGAAAGGTCACTGGTCTGGGCAATGGCTCGGGCCACCAAGGTGCCAATGAAACACATACTGTATTCAAATATGGATCGAATTTGCAAACACATTTTTACAAAGAAGTGAGAACTTGAATTCAAGTTCAATTCATATTAAATCAGGCTTTATATATATTTTTAAATGAGTAATACAAATTATAATAGATGGGGAATGCCCATTAGGGGACAACACAGATCAATGGAAAGTGTATTCAAACCATGTAACAGAGTGACTTTGTGAATCAACATTTTTTTATTTTTGTTTCAGATTTTTTCCCATTTTCTCCCAATTTAGTGGCCAATTATTCCCTCTATTTATTTTGATTCGCCCTCCCCCACGAACTCGTCGCCCGTCTCTAGGGGCAAGATAATTCCCTGATCTCCACCTACTCCAAGATGGAACTTGCCCACCTACTTTCTGGAGACACCTTTCACGCTTCTCGACGAGCTCGTGCCGGCTCAACCTCCCCCCTTCCCCTGGGGCGGACAACTAAACGCAGCCAGCAATCAGGGTTCTCGGCCATGTCTAGTCTGGCACAGTCGGATTTCAAACCACGGCTGTAATAGGCAGCTCACACTCGCAAAGCGAGTGCGTTAGACCGCTATGCTATCCAAGGTATGCTATCCCCCATAGAATCAACCTTTTAACCATAAAATGGTTGGTTTTGGAATTGATTTCATTTTTGTCCAGTGGATGAATCTGGTCATTTCATACAAGGTCATTATTGTTTAGGGCTGAGCACTCTCACACCTTTGGTTTGACCCAGAGCTGAAGAGGCCATTAGTCTCTTAATCTATTAGTCTCTCACGGATACAAAGACAACTGTTATCTGTTAGAGTAATGGCTATAGTTACAGATATGGTTGTGGATATTCTTAGATTTTCATATCAAAAAATGCTCCACATACAGCCTTATAGCTATACACATTGTATTTTGTAATTGGGTTGTTAAAACATGCAGTACTTTACGATTCATTAAAGCTTAAAAATATTTTTCCTCATTTACCAACAGTGGAATTCTGATCTTGCGCATAACCGAGCAATCAAAATGGCAGCTGATTTTGAAGTGTGCCCCTGTCTTGACTGGCTAGCTAGTTGGCAGTAAAACTGTAAAAAGCTACATAGAGTAGATAACATTCGCTAATTCTGCACTTAGAATAGAGTGCTGCGGCTGGTTGGCTAATGTGAGGCTGACATGCATCAGCATATTCTACCGAGGGGAAGAAATAAAGAATTGGGGGTGAGTGTGTTGTATGTTGTATGTTAAGAGATTTATGGCCAGAGATCTGCCTGCCGTGGGTTTAGCCCTCCGTGATTGGTGGGTCTCAGGGCATGCGACCATTTCGTCAGCGCGGGAGGAATCTGTTTTGGCCCGGGGCTGCCGGGGGCCAGCGGGTGGCGGGATGCAGAGGAGGGCGATCGCGTGCATACAGATTTGCTGCGGAAGAGAGGGGATTCGGCTGGCGCCGCTCCAAATGAAGCCTGCGGATTGCGCCACGCCGCAGAGAGGGCGAGATGCTTCATCTTCAGTCGTGTCTGGTATCAAGGCGGTGCACTTAAAACAGCAATTTGTTTCCTCTGCATCCAATAAACAGCTCATTCCTTTCCCAATCAATCAGCACGGGCAGAAAGATTAAAACCAGAGGAAATTGAGACTGGAGATGGGAGGCCGCGCGCGTAGAAGCCACGGCGTGTTTCTGAAGGAGATCTCTTCCACATACCAAATTCACACGGAGGCACCTGGGAATGTTATCCAACCATTTAAACCTTGTTTGTGGGTTTTTTCCTCAATCTGCTCTAAAGGCAAAATTTACATGGAGCCACAAATCAATCGGTGTCAATGCTGACCTGTGGATTACAGACCCTGGATCTAATTGGGCCTTTTAATCATTCCATTGTTATCTCCATACACCTTCACATGCTGCATCCCAGATGAGCAAGATCACAGGGCTTTGTGGCTCCATGGTAATTTTGGCTCTGTCACTCTTCAATCATCAAAAACACCACTTGTTGGTACACTGGCACAGCCTAAAATTAGCTGGCTATCTCTAGATCAGTCTCCACTAATATCTTCAACATTCAAACTGCAATCTTCTAGCAAGTTGTAGCATATGTGATTGGTTGAGTTGGCCCCCTCCACTTGGAGCCTCGCCTACACAAGATCATGATTCGTCACACAACATATTGGTGCTAATTGGTTTATTAGTAAAGCATATCCTCGGAAGTTGGACAGACTTATCTCACATCAGAGTGTCAACCTTGTTAGGCCCATAATACCATAAAGTTATTGTATAAGTGAGGCTATATGCATGCTAACCAGAGCTAATGGAGCATCAACAAATAGTTTGATGAGCACTGGTTCTTACTTCTCCTCAGCATTTAGGAAATGGTTCCTTTTTAACCAGCTCCATATTTGGGATATGTATTCATTTAAAAATGAAGTGAGGAGATTGAGATCACTTGTATTGAAGTCACCTGCATTGGCGCACCAGTGAGGGGACTGAGGGACTGTAGTCTTTGTCCCTTCCTGCTGCCTCACACACTCATGCATTCTTATTTTCCTCTGAGAAGACATGAATGAGACGTGGGTAAGACATCGCTATTTCCAGGCCAAGCTGTTGACAGGGCTATTCATCTGAGTACTTAGACCACCGCCTTGCCAGCTTCATAACTCTCTAAGGCCTCTCCATAGAAGTGTGCCACAACCAATTTCCCAACGAACGCAGTTGAATCAGAGACAAAGAATGTCAGACGGAACTGTGACATGTGACCCGCGTGTAGGCTGGAGCTGAGCTGGGAAAGGAGGCCTATGGCTTTGAGAAGGCCCCTCTCCTGAGCGGAGATAAAAACAGCCCTTGGCAGGGGGAGTTTTTCCCTGTGACGGGGGCACGCAGCTTGGCGTGTAACCATGAGCGTTGGTGTCCTTGTCAGAACACCTGCTGTCTCCTCCCCAACAGACCTCTCTGCCACAGCCCCCGCCACCCCCACCCCGCCCCCCGACACCTCATCAATCCTGTCCTATCACTGTTGGCATGGAGCTGACTGCCAGTGCTCGTAGGAGGCGAGGGAGGACAGTAAAGCACATAGGAGGAGAGGGAGGAGAGTAAAGCACAGGAGAGTGGAGAGGTCACTCATGACCCCCACCCTCCATTTCTCTGTTATCTACTATCCTACCCCTCCATCTCCCCTCCCCGTCTCCTTTTCATCCATCTTTTCCCCCTTCTCTTTCTGTTTATCACTTCTCTTTTTCCTCTCCCTCTGCATCGCTCATTTCCCTCCTCCCTCCTTGCCTCCTTCCTTCCCCATCCCTTTGTCTCCTTCTCCTCCTCCTCCTCCTCCTCCTCCTCCTCCTTTTCCAAGACACATTTCAAATGCTCCCTCTCGGTCACCCATCTCCCCCTCGCCTGCTCCCTCCCTTCTCCTTCTTTCCTGCTCCATCTCTCTCTCCCTCCCTCTCTCCTCCTCCCTCTCTCCTTCTCTCCCTCTATCCCCCTCCCCTCCCCTCCCTGTTCAGTCGCAGTGGTCCGACCGTTCATTATCCTAATTAAATCCAGCAGCTGAACATTCTCTTATCTGTAGGGGAGGAGAGCGGGGCCATGATGCAATAGGGCTGATTTGCATATCCAAAGTTAATTAGTGTGGAGGAGCAGGTGTACAGTAATAATAATTATCACACATGACAGTCACCTGTGACCACTTGGCTCTGCCCTTCCGGGACTCGATATCCCCGATTACCTCGCCCCGCTGCTGATGGAATTTACTTTGTTCCTTCCTTTCTCTTCACATGTTGTGATATTTTCATTCTGCGCCCGCCCCATTTTTCCCCCGCTCCTTTCCTGTTTCCCGTTGGTGATTTTTCAGCTTTCCCCCCTGCCTCCTCATATCAGTTTACTCTTTGAGAGATCCCCGCTGATTCAACAGCATTTTAGAACAGCATTTTTTTTGGAGGGGGTTGTAAAAAGGTTTGTGGTTCCAGGAGATCCTTCCTGTAAGCTGGTCATCAGAAATGAACCAAGCTCTCCCAAGATATCATTGAATTATTTCACTCTGCCAGAGATAAAGGTGCTTTATAGGTGACCACTCTGAGACTCTACGCGTTTAAAAGTTGATCATGTCTGAACGACCATCCTGCAGGGCACCATTCTGCAGGGCAGCGTCTGGGCGTTTAATGCACTCTTTGTCAACATGCAGCCCACTGTTGACATGCAGGTAATTGCTGTTGCTAATTTTATACGGGCCTTTCACTGCGGCATGTTTCCTGCTCCCACACAAAACTCACACGTTCTGCTTTCCAGCATAGGTGTGAGATGGCACTGGGTTTACAGTGTGAACAGGGTTTCACTGGGAATATTTAACACCATCAGATTCAGCACAATTTCAGAGCCATATTTCTGTATGCTTATACCTAGATACCATGTGGATTTAGTTTGAGGATAGTCTTATATATATATATAAGTATTTATATAGTATATATATAATGCTATATACTGTGTCCATATACCGTATTATTTGTTATTCAATTTTACCATGTATCCTATTCCAGAGAAACTCTGTATTTATTAAATATTTATTTTGTAAACTGCTTTACAAAATAAATTTCTGGCTTTCACCAGCTCACATTTACCTTAATATTCATATTAATGTGAAATATAAATATTCCAGAGAACTTTAGTTGAAGAGATGTGTGACTTCCTGTATGTCATTAATACCTTGCAGTGAGCCTCACAGACTGGTTTTGCATATCAGCTTGCAATGAAAGTCCTTCAAGAAACAAAAAAAAATCTCTATCCATCTCCTCAAAGCTATCTTTCTCTCTCTTTCTCTGTGTGTGTCTCTCTCTGCCCCTCTTTCTGTATCCCCCTCTTCCCTATAGAGCCAGAACCAAGTCTATTGCACTTAGAACTTGCACTAGTACCATTGTCCAAATACTGAACAGCAAAGATGGACAACAGAAACCTGTTAAGTCAACAGAAGACGAATGCAACTTCTCTTCTCTCATATTTATTTGTATTATTCCCCCTTTCAGGCTCCTCTACTTTCTGTGTTATTTTTTGTTTTGTTTTACTTTGTACAATTTATAGTTTATTTTTACAGTACTCTGGCCAATCAGGCAATAATAGTCCAAGAGCACTAAATCTGCCTGCACACTATTACTACCTTACTTACAGCCCATTAACATGGTAAGTTATGTAGAAGTTGCTACGGTGAAGGAACAACACACTCAAACAGTAATGTTTTTTATTTCTTCTTAATACCATATTTCACTTTAATGACTCAAGTGATCCCCCTATTTCTAAGTGGGTTTTTTTAAGTAGTGATGCATTTGATGAAGTGGCTCATATTGTTGCTGAGAGGTGAGGTGCCAATGTTCTGTGAGGTTTGGTCTAATTGGACAGTCTGGGTCTGTGCCGGGTGACAGTAGGCCCACATACCCCCTCATGTTCAGGTAGACAAGAGAAAACCAAGGCCATATTGAGCCAAGAGGGTCAAGATTAACCAGATTGTATTTATTATTATTTCTGAATCACGTGCATTTTTGATGCAATGCTTATTTTAGGCCAAAGAAACTAGAAATAGACATCAGTCGCATCATGAATCACATATTCTTTATACGTGCAGCCGATTACAACATTGCCGTTTCGGATAACTTGGTCTAGGACACAGTAGGAGCAGGCATTCACCTGGTAGGATAGGTAGCGTAGACAGAGAAATAAAAAAGAAGATGGAATTAGGTTTACTCTATTCTATGGTGTTGACCCATCAGTGTATCCTGCAGGATAATTCGTGGGTGAAGACGCATACAAGTCACATATAAACAAGATTTTACCTCTTTGTGATGGATTATTTATCATCACGCTGAATACATTCCCCCCACATCAATGGTGATGCCCTTTGTATTATTTATGCCGTGTCAGTCACTTGCTTACTTTACATATTCTATATGTTTAGAGATCCCTGGCTCTCTTTCATGACTGTCGGCAGTTGGAGAGGTTGGCAGGCCACAGTAACAAAAGTGCAGGATTGGGGGCATGATTTTAGACAGGATTCCTGGACCCTGCAGGGGCTACATGAAACACCTGCTTTGGGGGCAAAATAAGGAAGGAAAGTAGTGGTGTGCCACAGTGTGGAAATCGCACTTCAGGGTAGTGTTCACGCTTAGGATTCCATACTTTGTCAGTTTGGGTTGTTCAATGGCCCGCTTATTGTCATTCTGAATGGGCACTTGAACTCACGACGGCTTATTAGCCGTTTCTAATGAACTTTGCTTGTGTCACGCACGGAAAGGCACAGAGCCCTCTTGTCTGTTATTAGTTTTCATTATGATTAATCATTATTGTGTAATGGGTCTAAACGTTTTGCATCGTGTAGCACTTGCATTTGTCATAGCCCTGTATGTTTTACGCCTGTTACACGTTACACGTGTTGTTGGGGTGAGCATGTTGTGACATGACCTGTGAGCATAATTGGCTTTTTCTTGCTCTCCAAACTTGCGCCTTGAAAAAGGACAGCGAAGCGGAAGCCGCCATATGCATTTTGCAAGACTTTTTGGGAGATTTTGTGTTGTTGTTGCTGACGCCGTAGGACTTTCATGGGAGACCTGCGCTTTGGGTTCTTGGTGTTAATAACAGTTTTCCCCAGCGTAACCTTCTTCGTCTTTGTCTTGGCTTTCTGGTGTTCAGAAGAAACGGAGGAGGCCATTATTTTTTGGACTCTATATCGAAGTGCAGAAGGGATTTGTATCATTAGCTTCATATTGACTATTTTAGCCGCTGCGCCAATGCACAGCCAACCTCTGAATTAAAGATATTTGCACAGCTGTTCAAGTAATGCAACCTCATACAAAACTTCCGCTGGCTCAGCCCCCAGCCTCCTTTAATGTGCCATGTTCCAGGGAGGCCGCCCCCGCCAAGTGGTGCCAGGGATCTTTCCCCACGCTCGCCTTTCCTTCTGGCTCGGCGTCAATGGAACGAGCCGTCTTCACCTCTGGTCGGCTGAGCGTGGCCCTCGCTCCCCAACGCTCCACCACGCTGCCAAACCTCAACACCGGGTCTCAGAGGATCACGAAAGGGGACGGCTTTCGTGACCCAGTCTGCGGTTTGATCCAAACGGATCGATGGAGCCTGTCCCAGCCACTGGCCGCTGCCAGCTTGTTTGTATTTCATATATCCTTTTGTGTGGATCCTGCGAGCCGGGTGCGTAATTGTCGTGGGATCGATTCCCCTCAATGAACAGGAGCCTTGGAGCCACTGTCTGAAACTGTCAGTTTAGAGGGAGAGATAAAGATGGGGAGATGTACTGGGTTACTGGGTTTGGTTACCCCCACTACACACATACATGCACATGAAAGTACACACACACCCATGCATACACACACACACACACACATACACACGTGAACATACACACACAAACACATGCAATCACACGCACATACATATAGACACACACACGTGAATGTGCATAAACACAGAAACGGACATACATGAACGTATTCACACAAACACACACACACACACACACACACACACATAGACAATCACGATGAAATTAGGTTTGGATTCAGTCCCATGTGAATGGCCTGTCCTCCTTCTTTGGGTCTAAAGGCCACTTTCGTCCAGGCCTAATGAACTGTGCAGTAGACATATGCAGGCTGGGAGAGATTTCTTGTCTAATGGCAACCCCAGAGATGACAGCCAGCCAGAGTGACAAGAGCAACGAACAACGGCAAACAACGACAACAACAGACCATTACTAATTCCGGCTGTTACTTCCCTTTATAGCAGAATAAACAGGGCCATCTCATAAATTCCTCCTGAAAAGTATTACAGCTGACAGTCCTGACCTCCGCAAGCCTGCGGTGTTTACCCATAACTCACAATTAACAAAGGCATTAGAGCGTCCTCCAGGGGACCGCCGGCTTTATTTCTTTCTAACTGGGCAGCGCTAAACCTGGAAGAGATCCCAGTTCTGCAGTTTAACGTTTCAGGAGCTCCTGAGGCGGCAGCGCGAGGGCTCCGCATATAGAACACACTTTTGGGGTTTGGGGCTGCTACGGATACGGCCGCCGTAATTACTCAGTCCTTGTTATTGCCCAGAACGCCACACCTGCGCCCAGCCTCGCTGCCGTTTATTAGAATATCAAAAGGCCGTAAAATAACAACACTCCCCGGAACCGCCACTGCGCGCGCACGCGCTCCGCTGTCGTGACGCTTTTGCCCAATTTCAGGCACTCCCGCTTCCAGTTGTACGAGAACGAGTGCAGAAATTGGCGCTGCTTCGGATTTTATACTGTTTACGGGAGCAGCAATGAACGACGAGTCACTTTGCTATTTTATTTATGAAATAAAAAGTGCACCTGTTCATTGGTCTGTCAGATTGAATCATATGGCCTGTTTGTATATACTCCGGCTAATAACTCATTTTTATATTGGTTATGCGGTTAATTCTGATTTCATTGTTGTCTCTTTATGCCATTCCACAAGTCATTCATGTAGTTATTCATTTCTTATTTTGTTTATTCCTTAACTAGCTACACAGCATGCTACATGCGGGAGAAGATACAAGAGCCCAAGTCATAAGGAGACAACTGAACTGTTAAAACACAACATACCCTGAGGCAGCATTGAATTGAAGTTGATTGATTGAAGTTGATTGATTGAACTATCAATGTCCATCAAGGGACTGGTGTTGACAATTAGCTTCGGCAATATACACATTTACAGTGCATCGGGCACTGCTTCTGTGGCTGTTAATGTTTTCTGTGCTTGTCCCTTACAAATAAACTAACAATACAAAAAATTCTAATTATACCAAATATTTTAAGAATTATATTTTTCATTATTCACCATTGGTTAATCCTAAATATGCTACATCCATCACACAGCAAATCAAAATCATTCTGGAACATGACTGGCGATTGTGCTTTTCAGTACACAGCAGTCCTTCAATGCTTCATGAGTCTGAGGTTCTTGTGTAGCTGCACGTAGACCCAGGGGGAGAAAGGAGGCACAGGATTACTGGTCATGAATGCCACACTAGCTGAAAGAAGATGTGGGGTTTCAACACTGTCCTCACCGATAAGATGTCCGCCCTACACCTTATTATGGGCAGAGGGGAGCGCTTCCACACACACGCAGGTGTGCTTATTGCTTTTCAAAAGTGTTCCCCCATACTTAGAGGTGAAAATAATTGCTACCTGTAGTATATGGTGCTTTTAGATGACATGTTGGTAGCCTCCACACACCGTTATGCGTTTTAATCAAATGTATGTTGTTTTGTTTTTGCATTGGATGAATTATTATTGATTTTTTATACCAAAGCACAAGTTAAATGGCCCATTACAAGGTAATTGTAGTGCTGATGTCCATGGGTACCCAGTAGAGGAACTAGAGGGAGTCAGACGAGCAGAAAATCCATCACCACCAGGTCATTTGCAATAAGCCGACGAGCGTAAACCTGGATCACTTCCCAGCTTTTCTTCTGTCAGCTGCGATGGGGGGCACTAGTAGTTAGTTCTTTGCTGTCCACTGCTTAAAGAACTCTGGTTTCTGGGAAAACTGATCCTGTTTCTTTGTGGTTGGGGCCCTTCTGAAACCTGCACAAGCTCTGCATCATGGCGTCTCAGGAATCACTATCCTGCCAGGATATTTCTCCTCCAGCATTTCTCGTTTGCGTGTCTGCCTCATTTTAATCGTTGAACAAAGCAATTCAGCAAAGCTGAGGCAATGTCCATTCTATTGAAGCTGGAGGTCCAGAGGACCCCTAACGATGGTTCATGGGTTTGATGAGGTGAACCATTACTTAGTGATAACAGCAGCCAATGCAAACATTACCCTAGCTTGTGCTTTCAGCAGGTACTGCATTATGACTAAGAAAACCATGACGTGCAGTATTCAGCCCTACACAAACCGGAACCTTGCTTAAACATTCTGCAGGTTCCACGTCATGACGTAGACGCCGGTGACGTGCCGTGTTCAGCCCTACGCAGACAAGAGCCACGCCACCGCTTTCTGCAGGCGCCACGTCACGATGGAGAAATAACCTTGTGTATCCAATCTCGTAAGGGTTGTCAGTCAAATATAAACGGACCGCAGCTGTGTGTCACGCACTCCTCCGTTTTAACGCCGCCTTCACTCGCTTGCGTTTCTGCACCCCTCCCTCTCGGACTGTGACTGAGCAGGGCGGGGGTGAGGGGGAGGGGGGGCGCCCTTGCACCTCCCCATCTGTAACGGAGCTGTCACCCTGCTTTTAAATAGATCTGAAGGAATTAACACTCCACGGCAGGTCGCTCCAGTCGGGCCGGCAGTGACAGCAGCGGTGCCCTCCACTTAAGATCACGGAAACGGGCTGGCAGAGCCCCTCCAAAAGTGACTCCACGGGAGCTGGACGCTGGCCAGTCAGCTGAAGCGCGGCCAAGAGACGGGCGAGCGCGAGAGGCAGGCCGCAGCGATGCGGCAGGAAGGAGAGCCAGCTTTTCATTTACCCGTCCAACTGTTTCGGTTTTTTTCCCCTTTTTTTTTTTTTTTTTTCCTATTTAATTGACAGAATAAATGCACCTGTCATTGTGCAACACTGGCGAGATTAGTTTTGGCTTTGATGGAAGAGGTAGTGTCAAAGGGAGGGACATTGAGGGGACAGACCAGGGAACAATGAGGTGTTCAAGTATCCAATTTGAATGACATACGAGGCTTTTCCTGACACGTTTACCGAATTATTTCCAAATTAAATCTAGAAGGGGGAAAGTGAGTGGGCAGGCTCGGATGTGAACAGTATCAAGCTTGGGTTTTGAGCACACATTCAGTTTTATTCTTATATGCAGCGCAGCTATATATGTCTGACATATAGACAAGCCCCCATCACAAATTAATAATATACATATACTGGTGACTTCTTCAGAGTAAGAGTCAAATCTGTGCAGTTTATGACTGAATCATGTTGAATATAACGGAAAGGAGAGAAATCACCTTTGTATGGTCTTACGACTAAAAATACTGATCCGGAGAAATCCTTTAGCCAGATGCTTCTTGCATTCAATTTTTATGAATTTATTAATTTCCTCCCTCATATTTATTTATTTGGCAATGCAACCAAGAATTTGCCCAACCCTGTTTGCATGGGCATGTGTATTTGTGTGAGCTTGAGGAGGTGTCTCTGTATGTGTGTGTCATCTGATACAAAAAAATGCTGATATTTGCCCCAAAGTTTTCTTCCAAATGATTTCCCTCTCTGTAAGAAAATCTGATTGTTCGAGAAGCTTGGGTGGCCATCAAATTCTGACAGGGAAATTTCAGCGGCATAACTTAAATTTAATTGGACTAAACCTGCCATGCCCGGGTCAATAAGAAGAGAAAATCAGGCCCATTAATCAAGATAAAATTATCAGCTTATTAATCAGTGTTCTAATTATGGCTCTGCAGTTCCGTCTTTGTTCTGTTTTAATTACTGTACTTGGTTGTCTTTTCCATATGGCCAACATGTTCCCGCATAATGTTTGGCTCTCAGCACGGGGACCCATTAGCTCATAGCCCTGCCAACTCTGTCTCCCAGTCTCACTGCTTCCCCTGGGCTCCCGTGCAGAGCCACCCAGTGCCACTCTCTTTCACAGATTCCAGGGGGACATCTCTGTGCATCCGGGGGCCCCCTGTTCTTCGCAGGAACGTTTGCGTTTGGCCACACGGGGCTCGCTGGGAAAGTGGCTCGCTCGCTCGCTGCTCCCGCTCTGTTTTAGCGCTAAAAGCGCTAAGTGCCAGGATAGATGGGGATCTAATAAAGTGTTGAATAAAACATGCTCTGTTGCCACAGGGGCTCGAAATTAGCGGGGCAAAGTGGTGATTAACCACCCTATCATATTTGCCTTTGCACTGCTTTTTTTAGTTTGGCACTTAGGACTGGAGACAGGAACATGAACATTTTATATTTAGGTGCCTGCAATTTCATAGTGTCATTATTTTCAATTCAAATTTTAAAATGTGTACTTGTTTGAGATAAAGTATGATATATGGCAGTAAAGGCCGAGGATCAAGTGTGTGAGGATTTAATGTCCAAGTCTTAGTACAGGCTCGCTGTAAGTTTAGTGTGATTGCGCGACATGGTAGGGAGGGCATCGCCTCTCTACTTGAGTCTTCTGAAACCAACACACATAGACTTCCACCTAAACACATGTACACACACTGGTACGTATATAAATACAGCACACTACATGTGAAAAATTAACATTTGTGTTGTATCATTGTTTAAATCAGTATTATAGAGCTTCTGATGTGCACTTCAAATACAATATAATAGGCATTTGGCTGGTTCTTCCACAAATCACTTACTTGTTTCCCTGATTTGTTGGCATGCTTCTAGATGCTGCTTCTAAACAAAGCAACCAGCAGGTTAATATATATTGAATCCCTTTAAATCTCATGAATATTTTATAGTTTGGCCAAGAACAATCCTTACACCTCTCCTTTAAGTCTCATCAGAGCACACAGCCTCTTAATACGGGTTTACGTTTACAGCCTTTTTATTAGGAATATTTTTATTCTCCCGTTTTCGCGTGCGCGCTGAGAGATGTGTTGGAATTAGATGACTCTTAAGAATACTTACGCCAGTGCCTTGCCAGCACAGGAACCTTTTTTGAATATGTAATTACAGGAACCGTACAAGTGCCTCATGCATATTCATATGGTTTTTAATTAACTTGCTCTCTTCACAGTTTGCTGTCATGTCTCCTGAAAAAAGTTGCCTCTTCGCAGTCTTCAGCTCTTGTACTCTGCACTGATGAAAGGAAAGTTCTGGCCATCTCGACTTGAGGCAGAGTTACTAACTGCAACAAGATACTGAGAACACGACGACTCATTTCAGCCAAAAAACTATGTAACCACACTAAAAAACTGTTTAAAAATAAATCATTTGAGTGAATACTTTATGGACATGACTACATTATTATGATAGATCATTATTATTATGTACATATAAGGATGTGTTAGATTTGTTGAAATTTGTCATAATACTGTGCACGGTGATGACCATAAACAATTGGCAGACATTTTAGGACCAGCTGAAATAATTGTATCTTTAATATTTTGTCAAGGAAAGCATTTTTACTTTTCCATCCTATTTGTGGGAGTCTTTAGAACAACATTTTGACTATAAGAGGATCAGACCAATGGCTAGTGTACTGGTGTTTATGATGTGCTGGACTGCAGGGGATCTGGTAAAATACAATAGCACTATAGTCTAAAATATGTCATACACATACATGTGTTAAGATGTCAAATATACATGTATTCTCATTGCAAATTGTATTTGTAAATCCAGGACCCCCAATTCCCAAATAAACACTGCTGTTCTATGTGTGTGTTATATATATCTGAGCATGGAAGGCAGTACCATGCAGGAGTCATTTATACCACTTTAAAAAATGTTATGTAGACTTTTCCTTCTAAATGAAACCACAGTTGGTTTAGACTGAAATATGAAAAGTTGTGTTCTACACATTCAGCAGTAATCCCATTCAAACAATAATACAAGGTGTACAATGAATGTGCATGCTCTATACAAAATAAGTCTGAATAATTGTATCAGACAATAGCATATTACGGAATAGCATTTCACAAGTTGAGCAGACTTTGTTATGTGAAGTTTTATTTGTTATGTGAGCTTCTAGTCTGCCATGCTGTTGTGCTTTTGACTAATTTCACCATTTATCCAAGCATGCATGACATCAGAGAAGTATTGTAACGCAGTTAGTCACTGCTTTTCAGACGTCCTTATCTGATATACACAGTCAACTGCATAATTGTTCACACCCTTGATAAAGATGAGCATAACAGCTATGTGAGCTATACTGTATGCTCAAAAAATGTGCTATAACACTATTTAACACTTAAATCATTTTATACAAATACCCTTGTTTTTAGTGCTTTGTGCACCCCCCCCCTCACAAGGATAACACTACTGAGCCATCTAATGTAGTGTTTTATGAGATATGTTTATGTTTTATGAAAACATTGGTACTAGGGTGCTACTGGTCTGGGTGTTATGGTCAGATGAAACCAAAATTTAGCTTTTTGACCATGCACACCAGTGGTGGGTTTGGCATCAGAAGGATGCTTATGTTGAAAATAACCTATACCTATGGTGAAATATGGTGGCGGATCGTTGATGTTATCAGGTTGTTTTGCATCTACTAGTCCTGGGGCTCTTGTTAAGGTGAATCAATTCTCCAGCAAGTACCAAGATGTTTTGGCCAAAAACTTGGTTCCCACTGTCAGGGAGATGAAACCTGGCCGTAAATTGATCTTTCAGCAAGACAATGATCCCAAGCATACCTCAAAATCAACCAAGAAATGGTTAACTGACCACAAATGTACTGTTTTGCAATGGCCATCTCAATCTCCAGAATTGAACCCGATTGTAAATTTGTGATTTGGAGGGCAGTCCACAAGTGAAGAATGAAGGATCTGAAGGATCTTGAAAGATTCTATATGGAAGAATGGTCAAAGATCCCCCCACAATATGTTCACCAGTCTCATAAAACACTAAAAGACGACTCTAAAGGTAATTGCATCCTTGCATGGGGAGAGTGCTGAAAACAGGGACTGAAAGCTGTCTACATAGTGTGTGTCTAAATATGTTTTTGTAGACTACATGTGACTACATATGTTTTTGCATATGTAGTGACTACATATGTTTTTGAGAAAAAAAAAAATGTTAAACAAAATATTTTTCTCTGAGCAATTTCATTAGTATAAAATAATATCATTTTTTTGAGCATACATTATAGCTCACTACCTGTGTTGTTTATTTTATACAGCCTTTTTTGCAAATTTTTATCAAGAATGTGAATAATTTTGGAGTTGACTGTATCTAGGCATGCATATACAGCAAATAAATGTATGCATACACGCACACATTGTGTATGTATGTCATTGGTGTCCCATATGGGATGTGAACTTGCACCTTTTTGGTCGTTAGATTAGTTCCTTAGCCTCTATCCCACAATGCAACACTGCCATCTCCATACTGGTGTCCTCATCCTCACCTCTTTCTTTGCGCTTAGAGCCGGGGCTTTCAGTCTGAATATTAACTGATTAATCTTAAAGAGGTGAGATGGAGAGAGGTTTACTACCACTTCGGCTCGCACAAAGCCCGGATGAAGCAGGGACAAATAGACACGTGAAAATATATCACCCAGTTCACCTCATTCACTGCCTCACTTACCCAGTGCATGCTTGCATATGAAAAACCCTGTTTTGTGTTATCGCCGTGATCATTAAATATTGAAAGTGCTCGGCTGATCCCTAAAGAATACAAGTACTATCGTGCCAGCCAGACGTTATTGTCCTCCTTTGTGTTTAAGCGGTGCCTCTGCATTTGTTTAGTGGTGTGAACAGCGTACTGTCAGTGGGTTGTAATTCTGTCCCACAGAAACGCGGAGCAGTGCTACCTCTCAGCTGGCATTGACAGGAGATGGAAAATACGCGGCCACCGAGCGACCGCAAGGTTTTCAGAAAAAGGTCAACAGTGCCATCTAGAGGATGCTAGTAGCTGCTGCGGAGGAGGGAGGCGGGAGAGTGGGGTGGGGGGGCGGTTGGGCAAAGGAGGAGAGGCTTGGACAAACACCAACTCTGCAGGAACTCGCAGATAATAATCAGCTTCTCTGGGCTTGTGAAACTGGCTCATTAAGCATCCTTTTTAACAGAAAATATAGGAAGCGATTAAGCCTGCATTACTGAGCGGGCATGGAGCGGCTAACCTCCGGCCACCCACAGCTCCTAGGTGTCTGGCGCGGGGCTCTGCATGCAGTGTAATGTCTTCACTCCGAGAGCAGCGTATCCATCACCCGCTTGTTTATCTCCCCTCCTCTGGCAGCCTTATCAATCAATGTTAAACTGTCACACAAGGTTATTTTTCTTTTAAATAACATTAAAAGCCGCGGGCTGGGCTGCAGGGACGCCCCAAGTTCCTTATCGCCTGAGCGGCAGGGTTCAGAACAGTGTGTGTCCCAACAGGTCAGAGGTGTTTCGGTGTGCGTACGTGTGCGTGCGTGTATGTGTGTGTGTGTGTGTGTGCATGTGTACTTGTGTGTTTGTATGTGAGTGTGTGTGCGCATGCGTGCCCTTTGGTGTGTGTGCTTGTGTGTGTGTGTGTTTCTGTATTGTGTTTTGAGATTGAAGATTTCAACCATGGAAAATAAACAATAATTGTACATATTTAGTAGTAATATAGAGGATAAGTAATAGAGTATAGTGTAATAGTAATTATATCCTCTGCATTGAATGTGTTTGTGCCACATTATGTCTTTACATAACTGTCTCCTGTGCTATATGTGAAATATATTACAAAACCTCATCAAAACTTGACTCGTGGAACTTGAACTGACATAATGTTTTTTCTGCGGGAGAGGAGGATTTCTCTGCTCAGACATTTGATTGACAGCTGTGGGGGGTGGTGAGGCTGGACATCCAGGTGGACAAAGAGAGTCTCTCCCTGAGCGCGGATCGCCCGTCTGTCCATCACAGGTTCAGAGGAGGGAGTGCACTAGCCCTGTAGGCTGTGAACTTCAAAGGGTTCATCTCTCTCCTTCATCTGGGTCCTGGCTGTCAGCTATGTGTGTCAGTCCCCTGCACAGGAGAAAGAAAGAGAGAGAGAGGCCGAGAGTCCTGAACTCCGACTTCACACGGCCGATCACAAAGCCTGCCGCTGTTTCACCATGCCTGCGCTTGATGTTTGTGGTAAACTTTGCCCTGCTCTCTCTTCATCGTTCCCCTTTCCCCGCATGAACGCCTACCCCTCTTGTTTGGAGTGATGTATTTGCATGTCTACTTTGACTGGTCTGTAATTTTTTATCGCACCGCTAGATGACCATGTTAGGAGATGCATCAAAATATGACAATGCATTTTGTGACATGGCAAAAACTCTAAGCTATAAGCTATTTTGTGTGTGTCCTAGGGTAAACCAACTATTGCCTCCTTACTGTGGTCTGTCGGCTCAACTTTGTTTTCTCTGTTTCCACAAGCCAGTCCCTTCAGAGTAAAAAAATGAAGAAAAGAAAAGTAAGTAACAATAATAATTCACAAAGTGGAAAGGCATGGGCCCGGTAGGAACAGCTACCTGTTTCTGCTCTGGTATCACATAGGAAACAGGAAGTGTCACAACAGGAAATCTTTCTGACATTCTCTGGGCTTCTCAATAGGAGATTCCACCGTACTACGCTTTACCTTAAACCGCCAAACTGCGGATGGATGGGTACGTACTGTCCCGTCTGTTCGATCCCTAACGGTCTCATTCCAGGACACGTTCACCATGGGAGAATCTTACGCTCGTTTTGCCAACTGCGTGTTGCACGCAAGTGAGAGGCAGGTGTGAAGGTACATTCTGAAACTCTGTCGTTTTCCTCCCTGTGTTTGTGCACCGCTCCTCAGCTTGACCTGACGTCCATGTGGCCTTTCCCTTCAGTCGCCAATGCCTCTTTTTTCTCAGAGCCAGTTTACGGGCAGGACATATAGGCTACTATACTGTGAATCAGACAGAGTGACTCCAAAACAAGGCCCTATGGCCTGCAGTACATATTGAAGTTTTGTGTATATATATACAGTAGTATATATAATAAAAATATGATATAATATTTCAATATAAATGTTCCCGTATCTGTTGTACTGCAGCTTGCCTGTTTAAAATGACCTGCCGTGTGTTGCATATGTTATTCTGAAGCGAGGATGCTGGGCATTGAAATGGAATTATCTAGGGCATTGTGATGAGGCATCGGCTTTCATGAACAATTAAGCAGAAGCCTCAGCCCCATCCTGCAGGATTATATCTCTGAAAGTGTGTGTGCGTGTTGTATGTACATGTGTGTGTGTGTGGGGGGGTGACAAGATTGGGCTTGAACTCTCTGAGGGGTCAGGTTGCACGGTTGAGTGGGGGAGACGGACCGCCGGGAGGGGAGCAGAGGTGCCAGAGAAGAGGGGGGAGAAGCCGCCCCCCCCCTCCCTGCCGCCCCCTCACTCCTGGCCCAGCACCTGCAGGCGGCTTGGCAGCTCCGTCCAAGCATCGCGCCCTGACATTTTTATCATCCGTCAGAACGGGGAAAATAAATCTGCCACCAGAGAAGCACTGGCAGCCTCCTGCTGCCTTGTCACATTCCAGACATTTCGGGTCTCTGGTCCGAGCCAAGCCTGCATGAGCTGTGGGCTGGGAGCGAGGAGCAGCCAGGGCCAGATAATACATTACATTACAGGGGCACGTCTCCATGCAGAAGGACATAATATCAGGGAAGAGAGCTCTCCAGCTCCACTCAACATATCTAAGCTATGTGAAAGGAGGGAGGAATTACCACAGGGATTTTCTTTTATTAGTTTTATTGCTTTTCATATTTCTTCAACTTATTCCAGTTTTTCACACAGTCCCACACAAAAGGACACCGCCTCACTTCACGGCCCGTCTTTTAGTCTCAGAGGCTGGGAGTTGAAGTCGGGAGCCACTCACTGCAGAGTAGACATGACAACGACATCTTGATTCTGTCCCATTTTCAAAGAGGTGGCAGAATAACGTGTTCCCAGCAGCGGCGGCGTGCGCCTCGCTCTCGCCAGCGAGAGAGAAGGATGCGCTGAGGGTAGAGGCGGGGACGCCGGGGTGTGTGACAGATGGCGATCCCCGATCCACTGGAATCCGCAGGAATCCAGCGCTGATTTCAGAGGAGGGGGAGACTTCTGGTCAGGAGAGAGGACAGTGCGGGTGTGCACGTTCAATAAGAAAGAGGGATGGAAGGGTCTGGTAAGATGAGTATGTGGATGTGGCTTAATAGTGGAAGGGGGTGTGTCCACATGAGAGGAGGTGTGGTCAGAAGAGGATACGTGTTAACACAAAGGGGAAGGGATTGTGTGGTTTTGTAGATGGGAAAGAATGTCATCAGAGGGGAAAGTGTAAGAATATCAGGTGTGTGTGTGACATGGTTACAGGTTAGTCTCATTCTTAAGACCTCGGGTTACCGTCTGAATAAAGTTGTTGAAAAAGGATGATGGCTTCGATTTTCACTTCAGGATTTCTGAAGTACTTTTCATTGGCTTGCTGTTAACAGGGTTCCTCTCTATGATATGGGCAGGCTTGTCACCAAACACAATGATTTTATGGTCAGGTCCACAAGGATATAAAAAAAGGCTGGCCCATGAGGCTGCAAACAGGTAGACCTCATGAGAATCAACACAAGCGTTTTCTTTACCAACAACATTGACTGACACGGCGAACTGAACAGATTGACTATATAACATTGTTAGCAGTTTGCTAGGTTAGACAGTTGGTCAGCTTAGGTTAGTTCTTGTAAAGGATTGTCATTGGCGACATTGCTTGCTTGACAAACTAATTTGTGCATAGTGGTTACAGAGATCAGACAGTAATTATCAATGGGTGCAAGCTAATGAAAACTAGCTAAGGTCTAGCTTGCTACCTAGCCGCTTGGTTAGCTGGCTATCTTGCTCATTTGCATGGACACAATAATACACCTTGACATGTTAGTCTTGCTAGGCAACATTCGCTAGCTCGGTAATTTCAGCTGGTTTGACAGCTGAAGTTGGGTGTAAGTATTTTGTCTTTTGGTTAATTAGCTAGTTAGCACTATCTAGCTATATATTTAGTCAGTTATTTTAATGCGTCATTTTGTAATGCGATATACACAAGCATGATTTTCTAAATTGCTTTAGAAACGTCTTTACCAACAAAATTGCATGCTTTGTAAGGGCAATTAGGTATGTTACAATTCCCGTGCGCAGCGGCGGTCTAGATGTGCCTGTGTAAAAGCCTGCGCCAAAAATGCAGGCTTTTCCAGGGCTGTCGTTTTTTTTTCCACCATATGTCTGCGATATAATGTAGTTGAAAACTCGATCCTCTATCTTGTTTCCGAAATTTGATTAAACATTGCTCGGTTTGGTCATACGCTACACTTCAGAGTCAGACTCGTGTTTAGTGCTTTCAAAATGATATATCGCAAGTTCAGGACTAAATAAAAGGTATCCAGGATGTTAATTTAACATTTGATCTTGTTTCTGGTGAAATTTCATTGAAGTCTGTCGATGCGAAATGCGATATTTTTGACCCGGAATGTGAGATCTCTTTGCCCAAATGCTCACTGCCTGCCGTGGTTTTTGCCGTGTCGCGGTGTGTGCGCAACATGTAATTATGTGATTCATTGATTATGTAATGTAATTTCAGATAATTCAAATTAAGATATATCATATCTTTTTTAGAATGCTTCAATCTGCAATTGCTGAAAATGTCATGCAATTATCTTTATTTTTAAGAAAGTTATGGCCATTTATGTTATTGGATCACAGCTTTTGTTTCAAGCCCATTGAAAAGCAATGGGGGTCAATATGCAAATTTCCGAGTGTTAAAATGACCATAACTTCCTTAAAACTTAACATATGAGTTTCAGGCTCGATTTATAACATTTCAAAATGTTGTAACATACCTACAATTAGAAAGGAAAGTTTGAAAACAAACTTCAGTTGGCCTGCCTCTGAAGGTGACATTTAAAGCTTAGAAATTGTAGCTTGGAGAGTACTTATACATTGGCTACATAGCTGTGACAGTTTTAATAGTATAGCTATGGTGGAATAATTACTAGAGTTGTGTTGAAGTAAATATTTGTTGGGTAGGTACTAGAAATACTTTTTTTAGGTATTAAGTTATGTCAGTTACGATAGGTCGCTTAAAGATGGTCATTATTGAACAGTAATTCAGTATCAGATAACAACAACTGGAAGTGCAATAAAGAAATAATATATAATTAGTTATTAGTTGATTTAATTATTATAAGCAACATCAATGAACAGTTTCAGCAGTGGATGAATGAATGGATGGTTTGGTTATAGAGTTAAGGAAAATAAAGGAATGGGGGTTATAGTAGTATACTGTTACTGCAGTGTACCATCATTGTTGTGATCTAAGGCAGTGGTTCCCAAGCTGGGGTGCACACCCCCACAAGGGGGTGCCAACGATTGCAGGGGGGTCACAAGGCCTTGGACAATTAGGGTGCTTGCTGTCTTTTATTGTTCTGCAGGGAGACTCAGCCATGGCTGAAGCCTCTCAGCAGGGAAAAAAACTTGACTTACAGTAATGACTGTGAGTTGAGATCTGGTGACTAAGTGCAAAATAAACTATACTATATTTAACTGCCAAGTGGAGGAAACACAAACATACATGGTCTTAATGGGGCGTTGGGCCACAGCGAGCTACACAGAACAGCTTCAATGAGCCTTAGCATAGATTCTACACACGTCTGGAACTCTATTGGAGGGATGCAACACCATTTTTCTACAAGAAATTCCATTATTTGGTGTTTTATTGATGGTGATGGAAAACGCTGTCTCAGGCCCGAACTGGTGACTGAGACGGCCATGGCATATGGTATACATCATTTTCATGCTCATCAAACCATTCAGTGACCACTTGTGCCCTGTGGATGGGGCCACTCCCATCCAAATGCTTCACCATAGGATGAAGGTGATCACTCAGAATGTCTTTGTATTTATTGCTGTTTACCTTGTCCTCTAATGGGTTGATTGGATCTAAACCATTCCAGAAAAATGCCCCTCACACCATAATAGAGCTGCCAGAACCCTTCATTTACTCAAGTGTTTCCTTTATTTTGGCAGTTACCTGTACTTTCAATCCTAATATAATCATATTTTGATTGTCGTGTTCACTGAAAAAAGCAACTGAATAGATAATAATAATAATAACAACAACAACAATAACAATAATAATAATAATAATAATAAATATAGCTGCTCGCAGCGATTAAGGGGTCCAAGCACTCATAGTCACAATGAAGCCAATGAAGAGGCCTGTGACCCATGACATGTTCCCGATGAGGGGATTGGTCACTGCAGCATGTCTCAAATCTCTGCAAAGGAACAGTGATTTCTAGTGGATTTTTAAATAATTGGAATATATAGAACTCTATAGCATCACCATGTGTTTTGATTGTGCCATTGCTTTAGGGATTCGAACCATTATGGTTCAAGTTACCAAGTGATTTGTAGGTCAAAGGGTCAAAGAGTTCTCTGCTGCCAAAGTTTTCCAATTCAGTGCTTTGCTGTAGCACCACCTTATGTCCAATCGGCACCATGGCACACTGCCACGGGCCTCTTAAAGTCTACAAAGTTCCATGAGGTTTTGTTGTTCCAACTGCAAGATGAAGACATTTAACTTAACATTTTGAACAATTCAAAATGAGGGACCGTTCAGGAGGCAGACATCTGTGCAACTATAAATAACTGAATTTCTTGGGGGAATAAACCTCCGTGACAAGTAACAAGAAATATAGGTGATTTTTTAAATATTATTGACTCTATAGCACCACAATGTGTTTGACTGCACTGTAACGGCTAGGCTGAGCTCCTGCCAAGGGTCTTAAGTTATTATGCCAAGTTTTAGAATTTTCCACTTTACCATTTAGGATTTATAGGCATTTATGTGAAAAGCCACACGCTATTCATTCATCGGCTCATGGTGTCCATATTTTTTGAGCAGTAACTTCATTTTGTAACTTCAACTTTATATGACTTTTAAAGTCCAGTGAAACCTGCATGTCAATACAATAAACAATCTTGGAGGAGATGCCGTTTAAGTGTTTTTCAGAAAATTTTAATTGACCTGAAAACCCATCATGGTGGACTTATGTGGACTATGTGTTTTTGTATATGTTCCTTGTAAGGACAGGCAACATTTCATAATTCTAGGCTGAAATGGGGAAAGACTTATCAATGTTTGAAAATTGCATCTTCAATTGACTGGTACAGCGCCACCATCAGGCCAATCGGCACCATAGTTGCTGTGGGTTTGTTTGGTATGCTCCTCTACCATCCTGCCAGGTTTCATAAAATGGTAATGAATATTAACGGTAATGCTTTACGCGTGAACTGAGAAAAAAACAGGAGAAGAAGAAGAAGAAGAATTGTGTTCCACACTCGGTCCCCTAATAAACTTGGGGATTTACCTTGACTAGCAGCCTTTCTAAAACTGAAACTATTCTCTGCATCTCTTAATTTGATGGCATAGGGGGCGTCCGTCGTGAGGAGGTCCAGGGTTGCCTACCACTGTTCTAGAGGAAGTGTCGCAATCCAGTCACAGTTCTCCATAAATACATTACATCTTGTATTTAAACACTGTGTATTTACTGTCCCAATAATACTGTCAATCATTACCAGTGAAAACAGTCAATGAGTGGGCGGTAATGTGATTGGTTCTGGCAATTCCACTCACCCACCTCTAGCGTATGGCTTTCAGCTGCCTTGTCAGTTGAGCCGGCCAGCACAGGGCTCAAAATGCCTGGTTCTCAAAAAATACTACATCTATCTTCCAATAAAGTTTGTTCCAGGAATTTGAGGATAACCAGATGGTCTTAACCTTTTATTTTAATCAGTTATAGGTTACAGTTATAGGTTGTGTGAGCAGTTTGAAAAAGCAACAACATTTGGTCCAAAGGTAAAATAAAAGTGAAGAAGCAGTAGTGTAGATGACATGACAGTCCTGCTGTGGAGCAGTGTGTAGCTGTGTGAGAGCCAGGCCCCTTCTTCCCTCTGTTCTCCTCTGGCTGCGCCTCTGACCGTCACTGATCATCGTTGTCGTCCTTCACACATCCCACTTTCTGGCCCCATTCTGCCTTTCAGGGTAAAGGGGGAGAAAAGAAGAAAAAAGCCTGAGTAAGCATCGCCTGCTGGGAAAAGGTATCTCCACCAATCAGTCCTTGGCCAATCCCTGGCTCCGCTGCCTCGTTAGCTAATTGAATAAATGAGAAATGACATGCTCTCTTTTGCATACTGCATTTTCCCTCACAACATTATATTTCCCTGTTATTATGTATGCCAGTATTATTATTATTATTACTATTCATAATAATAATAATAATAGATAAGGGCAGTTACAGCACTTCTTAGTTACCCTTTGTGCTGTGGATTTCAGGCCTTGATGTGATAATGGGCTGACATTTCCAGATGTGCACAGGATGCTGATGCAAGGGGACGACCCCCCGCAGTATCATTAAGAGGCAGGATCGCCGCTGTTCCCAGGGTGCTATTGGCCCGGCTGCGCGCACACTGCCGGTTAAATTATTAATGCGGTGCACCGCTGTCACCAGGGGCCTCGGTGATTGTTAAACGTTGCCGCGGCGCTACAGAGCAGAGTATTTATGATGTGGATCTGTATTAGGCCACGGCAATTCATTTTGATCAAGACCCGCTCCACCACTTTACGCTCATACGAGATCTCTCTCTCTCTCTCTCTCTCTTCCCTCTCTCTCTCTCTCTCTCTCTCTCCCTCTCCCTCCCTGTCCTCTCCTCCTGCTCCTCCTCACTCTGTGGAGAGGGAGTGCATGAGTCTATCCCTGCTCCCCTACACAGGTGCTGAGATTGTGAGGGCTTTTCTTTAATGTGTGCGAAGGAGCGGAAGACTCCTGGTTTCACGTGCCTCCTGTCATGTGCCCGCCGGTCAGATTACGGTAAACAGCATTTAAAGGAACACAGCATAAACTCATTCTTTTTTTTACGTTCTGCCTCTGCCCAAATTCAGCCAGCTCCAAGAAAATAGCATTCAGGGGGGTCCCCGTGAAAAAGCTTTTCAAATTAAAGCTCCGATTTAGAAGGTATGTACAATATAAGTATAGCCAAAGCAACCAACATGTACACAGAAATAAATAGATGTGCTTATGAAATAAATTAACATACGGGCATATATTTGCTAGTTGAGAGCGAAATCTTTAAAAAGGTTTAAAAAAGGTTTTATCTTGAAATAATTGATTTGTGCTCTTTGCACAATAAAAGCCAAATGATAGAAATATGCGTGTGGGAGTTATTTATTCATCTACACAATATTTGAAAGAGGGGAAATATGATGCATCTGCTCAACTGTAAATACAAAAGGCTGGGTATCGAAGACAGCTCTTGCTCATATATGAGCAGATCAATTGTGGCTTGAGGCCTGTTTATTTTTAAAAAAGGAAGAAAAAAAAAAGGAAGCTGTATTGTATGTTAATGCGTTTTCCAGTAGGTCAAAACTGACAGTAGTGTGACGTGATATCCCCAGTGATACAATCACCTATTTTATCAAGAAAGCAGGTGTACATGTAGCTACCACCACTATATGATGTGGATCTAGTGTATGATTGAGGGTCCTCCCTCTTTGACTCTGTCTTCTCTAAACTCAATTCAATATGTTTTATTAGCGGTACAACCAGAGCAATACAAACCATATACACTATGAAATGTAATATCTATCTATGCCCTATTTTCTTTTCACATAAAACATGACAATCATTAAAATAATATAATATTCAACAAATACAGGTAAGCAAAACAGGAGCCATGTCCCCTTACATCTCTCTCCCTAACTATTCAAAGAAGAGGGTGCCTAATTTGCTGATGCAGTTTGCTCTTCATTGTGTGCTCTCTCTCTCCCTCCTCCTCCTCTCTCTCTTTTTCTCTCCTGGGTTTGCTTTATAATACACAGTAAGGCAGTTGGTGAGTGATCTGGGTGGCGATGAGGAGGGAGTTTGTTGTGCGGTGTCTGTAATGAGGCGGGCGAAGGTGGGCCAGGGGCAGGGAGATGGGTATCCCCGGGAGAAGAGCTAAAGCGACGCGCTGCCTTCTCCGAGCCTGGCGCTATAAACGGGGGTCTGCAGGGGTCAGAGCAGGAGCAAAGCCCAGCTCGGCGCTCTCATCAGACGCACAGATCACTTCCACTCTGGGTGGAGTCTGAGCACGCTCAGAGCCAGAGACCGGGGAAGGAGGCGTCCCTGCTGTCGGAAGGCCGCCCCTTTTACATGATTGGCAGAATGCCAGCTGTTTTGTTCCTCTTTGAGGGAAAGTGCCTTAAGCATCGAGGGCCTGCAATTTACTAATATCTCGGCTCTGAAAACAGGTCCGGGGCGCTCAGAGGCTTGGAGTCGGCTCTTCGGTGAACGCACTGGGAGAGGTCAGATCACAGGGAGAGGCCCGGGGGTGGGGGAGGGAGACTGATGGGGTGGGGGGGGGGGAGGGGGTGAGCATGCCCTTGCCTGCCCGAGACCCTTTATCCCAGAGAAATGAGGGTCAGAACTCACACTCAGCAGAGCAGGTAATAGAAGATTTATGACCCACTGAATATGCAGATCTGCCCGGTGTGATTGACCAAGATCCTCACTGTGCCCCTGGGCTCATCTTTGCATTTAGAGAGAGGCAGAATGAGAGGAGGAGGGAAAGAGAGAGAGAGACGTAGAATGAGAGGAGGAGGAGAGAGAAAGAGAGAAGGAGATAGGAGAGAGAGAGAGGTAGAATGAGAAGAGGAGGGGGAGTGAGAGAGGAGAGAGAGAGAGAGAAGGAGATAGAAGGAGAGGGAGAGAGGTAGAATGAGAGGAGGAGGGGAAGTGAGAGAGAGAGATGGAGGAGGAGGAGAGAGAGAGAAGGAGGGAGGGAGGGAGAGAGAAAGAGGTAGAATGAGAGGAGGAGGGAGAGAGAGAGAGAGAGAGGGAGAAGTAGAATGAGAGGAGGAGGGGGAGTGAGAGAGAGAAGGAGGAGGAGAAAGAGAGAGAGTAAGAAAGAGAGATAGAGAGAGAGAGGTAGAATGAGAGGGGGAGGGAGAGGGCGAGAGAGAGAGCACACAACGAAGAACAAACTGCACCAGCAAATTAGGCACCCTCTTCTTTGAATAGTTAGACAAGATTGCATGGGTTTCTGCCGACATGGCTATTATTCGTTTTCTCTAGGGATAAAAATCTCCATCTCTCCTTTTTTCCCCTCGGTCTCTCTCAGACTCCTTCCCTCATTTCAGCCAATTTGAACTCCATTTAGCAGAACTCGCTGGCTGCTCAAATATCAGATGTGTTTTATTTTATTTGAAATGTACACACATCCATAATGAAGCCGAACAATAATGTTTGACGGAGGACCGCATAGCGCTGGCAGCTCGGCAGAGTGATGAATGTGAAGGTAAAGACCAGAGCAAGGTGTCTCCACTTATGTTCACCAAGATACGAGCGCGGATGAGAAATTACAGAGCCAGGGCTTATGCACCAACTGAATCGTCATGCTGACAAATTGAAATGAGTCGCTTCAAAGAGCCCCAATTTCATCTTTTAAGTCTTTTATACTCCATTAAAAGAGTCATTTTGGAAGCATTGCCTCCGCAACGCCACGGAATCCATTGACAGGTCCTTTCTCGCCTGCTTCCCAATTACAGCCATCTCCTACTGTGTTTTCATCATGGAGTTTTGCTTTCCAGAAATGCTTTGAGTGTGTGTGCGCATGTGTGTGTGTGTGTGTGTGTGTGTGTGTGTGTGTGTGTGTGTGTGTGTGTGTGTGTGTGGATGTTCTGTGCAGTGATTCAATAATGCTGTGGAGTTGTCTGTCCCTGAGGTCACACTGGACCATCTCTCTGATGGGTGGAATGCTGGAGCCTAACACAAAGCTATCGGATGGACAATATTCAGACCCCCTACTGTATTCGCACTGATCTGGACACCAGCGAAAATGATGGCTAAATCTATAAAGGAACTTGGCTCTAAATATCCACGGGAAGTAAGTGAGGCCGGGTGTGGAGGAAAGCGGTGGTGATGCTGTGCCCCTGTGAAAACAGGAATACAAATTATGATGCTGATAATAATGATGTTGCCATGATGATAGATGATTCAAATGCTATCATTAAATATGAAGCTTTTTAGATGCATTAAATCCATCATCGCTGATCAGCACTGGTGTATATGATCAGAAGCTGGTAATGTTGTACCCTACTATTCCACCATATACACCAATGGAGTGTAAGTGCCCCCTGCTGGACAACATTGTGCAGTACATGTGGGTTTTTCCAAAACATTATATTGTTGATGATCACATGGGTCCACCTGTGTATATTTTTAAACTGGAATTGGGGGAGAGAGCTGAAAATGCCTTTCTCATTACCTTGGTTTTGGTTCTGGAAGTGTTCTGGGGATTCAAATGCTCCAGTTGGGGCACAACTATGGTTTGCCACAAGTGACAGCACCACAGCCCGGAAATCAGGTCTGTTTTAAACGATGTGCTTTTAATATGATTTATGACCCTGTGAGTCAAACCCTCCCCCCATGCAACCTTTTTATTAACCTGTTTAGGCCCTCTTTCAGTTTCACTCGATGGACCTGATGGCACAGACGTTCATTTTACAACAGAAAATGCTGTCCGGCTTCAACAGGACAGTAAAAGTCAGTGTGCGGGTAAACTTTATGTACATTTCTTAAATGTATTACAAAGCCATGAAATGACTGAAAGGTCAAGAATGACAGGGTTACAGCTGTTCTGGTGTTGTATAAATGATCACTTATCAAGTGCAAGTGTGGAGCTGTTTGTGTTGCTAAGAAACCAATTTTATGTCACAGCATAGTTTCAATAATGAAAGTAAGATGAACAATAAACAAACATTTTATAAATATTGAAAACAATTTATATTTACAGAATGAATCCTTCACAGTCAGATGTACTCAAGAAGTTATTGTGTGACTGATCATTGGTTACGAATAGCAATTGTTCCTGCTATGGGGCACAGATTTATAACCATGTCACATTTTACATTTATAGCCATGTAAAAACAGTTCTACACCTTGCTCTCCTCAGTAAATTGGGAAGATGGCAAATCATTGGACCGGATGTAACACAGTGAAAACAAAACATGTCAATTCTATTTTCATGATCCTAAAAGTGCAGTTTCAAAAGAGATAGCTGGTGTCAGTCAATGCTATGTTTTAGGGGTGCACCGATATATCGGTGGACTATCGGTATCGGCCGATATTTGCCTTGTTGACTGCAGCATATCGGCGAATAAGATCACATTTAACGATGGCAGTGAGCGATAATTATCCGTCAATTTGTGTTGCGTCAATCTGGTCTAAACTTGAATGTAATGGTAGCATCTTTTATTTACAGGCTAAACTGACTGAAACCACGCCTTATTTACGTTTTGTCTGGGCCTACCTTAGTTAGTGGGTTTACTGAATGAACAAATTCACTCCATGCTTCGCTAGCTCCGAGTTTAGCGCTTTGATGATGCTTCCCTCAGGCTTCACTACAGTGAAGTTATGCTTCATATCAAGGCTGGCTGTGATTGGCTGCGTTGCTGTGTTGTTTGTTGGTTGTGTTGTGGGTGGAAAAGAGGCCACAATGAATTCAGGAACTACTCTCCTCCACGCAACAACGTTGTAGCCTAACCGTAATCATCAACATTTGTAAATTTGCCGCAGTTGATAATTGAAATTATGATAACGGTGTAAAATTCGGTTATCGCCCAGCTGTAACGCACATTGTTCTCGCTGCTTTCAGACGTGCTGTTTTTGTTGACACTGTCAAGCGAAGAAAATATTAGCTGTGTGGGTGCATTACAAGGTGTCTGAGAAACCTATAGTTCTGTGTGGCTCAGTAGGTAAAGCATGGCGTTGGCAACGCTTGGGTTGTGGGTTCAATCCCCACTGGGACCACATATAGCCTAGTGAAAAATGTATGCATTCACTACTAAGTTGCTTTGGATAAAAGCGTATGCTAAATGGCATATATTATATTAAAGACAACCGGTTTGTTATTTGTAACAAATGTTCCAGTGAGATTTCAAAAGGAGGCAACTCCAGGAAGTATTTTAATACATCAAATCTGATCAGCTATTTACAAGTAAGATATCTATCACAGTGCAACGAGTACCTGAAAGCCAAAGTGGCTAATAAGAAAGTTCAAGCCACCACCAGCTCGAATCAGTCGACGCATTCTAGAGAGGCAAATCATTAGGCTAAAAACATTTTCAAACAATCATTTTATTTCTTTTTCACAAAAAGGAATTTTTTGGTTACGTGAAAGAATGTTACAATAAAAGCTGTTCCATACATTTGTATGATTGAATTTGTGCTCATTGAAAAGTATAATGGGAAAAACTCTCACAATTGAACTCACACATTTCCTAATCCTGTTTCAAGTATTTCTATTTTTAGCGTGGTGTTATCTGTGTCAAGGGTTTCAAAGCACTTAAGAGAGAAAAGGGCAACAGGTTACGTTTGTTTTAAAAATAGGCTATATCCGTCCTTTAGAAAACTAAACATGTTGCACATTAGGTCGTGCACCTATTTGTAAGCTTTAACTGCAGATTTCAAGGTGACTAAAAACTGCTAAATATTTGCCCATTTCTCAAAGCGGTACACATTTTTAAGGACACAATGTCAACTATTGTAATATGCAGCTGCTACAAACATAATCATCCATTATGTCATTCACAATCCTAGCATACCGTGCCATAATCATTCTCAATTGCATTTTTAGTCATTATTTTCTACTGCTTCTCTGAATAGTGCGTTAACATGAATCTGAACGGCAGTAAGTAAGGAGCAGCACAGTTCAAGTTTGATATTAGATGCCACCATGGCAAATTACACCGTACCGTGCAATACCCATTCCATTAACTCACATTTCACTGGCAAAACAAACACATTGTAGATAACAGAAGACAATCGGACACATTTGAAATTCAAAAAATGATGGCTTTGTAATTTGATCGTCCGTGTGTGCATTTTTAAACTACCGATAGCGACGGTGGCTGTGTAGGAAGTATCGGGGAAATCCCTCCGCGTTTTAAAAGCCGGGTTGAATTTGTGACGGGAATGTTAACATCAGGCAAGAAATTGCACTATGACTCCAGTTCATTGTCTCTGAAGGCAGTGGCAACCTTCTCCAGTGCCGCTCTCCTGTTGTTAAACGAGCGCGCCGCCTATAGAGGGTACCGGGGGAAACCGGAGATGAGCCCACTTTGATAGCGTGTCAGAGCAAATTAGCTTCTGTGTGTAGCCAGTTTGGCACACAAAGCCCGTTATTCCGAGCAATCACCCTGCATATGTGCACGAGATTATAATTAATAACCAGGCATGTCAATCACACTTTAATAGTAATAATTTAGTATTTAAGGGGCAGAACCGGGTTATTGGCATGTGGGCCTTTGATGTGAAATATAGGACGATTAATAATGTGGCATTGAGGCTGTGGCGAGTTGCCGCATTTTAATTCGGAGCCAAAGTTGTCACCATCTGGACACATGACCCGAGAGGCGGGGACAGAGAGAGTGACGCAAGTTTGGCGCCTAGTATTGTAAGAATTTATATGCAACTGCAGGGCCGTGCACAGACATTTTGGGGGGCAGGGGCTCAAGCCCCCCCAAAAAAGGGCACTCACCCCACCGACACGCACTATTCCCACCCCGAGGTTGCCACACGGCCGCTATCCATAATCACACACTATGTTCATAACATGGAACCTGTTTAAATTCTACTGAAACACATTATTCCATGAAGAAACCACAGATTTGATGTAGTAATGCAAGTCAGTCAGTGTAAGCAGGGGCGTAGCACACAATTCTGGGCCCTATACATATGCAGTCTTGTGGGCCCCCTTCCCTTCTTGATCCATGACTCTCACACATCTTTAGAATTTTTTTAAATTGAATCAACAACTCAATTAAATGAATCTGAATCTGTAGTGGTTATTAGGGTAATCACTAATGAACTGCTTATACCACATTTAAACAAATAATTAGTAAGATTAGTAAGATTCTCTGGCCATAGTCCTGCGTCCTCTGGCAAATACCCTTCTGCATTCCCCTCACTTTTTTTCACTTCCTCCTCTGTCTTCTCCTCATCCTTCTCACTACCCTCAGAGAAACCTTCATTTTCCTTGCTCTCTTCACCTCCATCATCCTCTTCACTAGTCCTACTGCTACTCTCTGCCTCTTCTTCCTGCTCACTCTCTGCCTCGATCACATCTTCTTCCTGCTCACTCTCTGCTACAAGGACAGGCCCCTCTACAAGCATGAAGCATTCAGGATTTATATTAGCCTCTTAACCTGCTTATAATATACAATGAAACAGGCTACAGGCTAGATTCTGCTTAATTTACCAGCTAGCTAGCTAACTATCATAATGTAGCTAGCTACGTTAGCTTGTCTTGTTATAGAACTGGATCAAATGAGTCTTCAAAAACAAAGTTTCAATGCATTTCACCATCATCAGTAGTATGTTTCCCCGCATTTGCGATTGCTTTCAGCCAGTAGCGAGAGTGAAACTGAAATGAGATTAATCGCGATAATTAAAAAAATGAACGCTTTATCCATTTTAAATTAATCACATGCGTTAACGTGTTAACGTTGACAGCCCTAGTTCAATCGAAACAACGTACCGATATTAGCTTAAACCACTCTTAAACAATGTTAGCAAGTTGCTTACCTTTCTTTTGAAAGAAATTAGTGAGAAGTTTTCCCTCAGTTTGCCTTTTTTCTCTTTATTTTCTTTTTTGATACCCCGACTTCACTTTCTTCTGGAAAGACATGATTGACTGAAACTTGCGGGCTCCAGCATCAGCACCAGTCAGCGTGATTAGCCGTGTTTGGCGACGAATCTTATACAGGTACAGTGTACTGTAGGTACAGTATGTTACAAAAATTTGAGTTATAAATCTAGCCTGAATCTTATCCCACCAGATAGAGCATGAAAATACCTTTAATTTGATACCTTATTCACTCTCATATCTTAAGTTTTAAGGAAGTTATGGTAATTTTTACACTCGGAAATGTGCATATTGACACCTATTGTGTTTCAATGATCTTGAAACAAAAGCTGTGATTCAATAACATAAATGCCCATAACTTTGCATGACATTTTCGGTCATTGCAGATTGAAGCATTCTAAAAAAAGATATGATATATCTTAATTTGAATTATCTGAAATTACATTACATAATCAATTAATCACATAATTACATGCCCACCCGCCGCGACACGGCAAAAACCACGGCAGGCAGTGAGCATTTGGGCAAAGATATCTCACATTCCGGGTCAAAAATATCGCATTTCGCATCGACAGATTTCAATGACATTTCACCAGAAACAAGATAAAATGTTAAAATAACGTCCTGGATACCTTTTATTTAGTCCTGAACTTGCGATATATCATTTTGAAAGCACTAAACACGAGTCTGACTCTGAAGTGTAGCGTATGACCAAACCGAGCAATGTTTAATCAAATTTCGGAAACAAGATGGAGGATCGAGTTTTCAACTACGTTATATCACAGACATATGGTGAAAAAAACCCTGACAGCCCTTGAAAAGCCTGCATTTTTTGGGGTACGGCCATAGTCTCTCGTAATCGCTCGCACAGGGACACAGGCACATCTAGACCGCCGCTGCGCTCGGGAATTGTAACATACCTACTTAGTGCAGGGGGGAGGATTAAACCATTTGCGCTTTTCGAGAGGGGAGGGGGCCCAGAGAGCCTCCAATATTTTTATGGATACAAAGTTCAGTCTCTCAACCTATTCATTCAGCCAATATAATTTAGTAATGACACTAATTACTTAGAAATGTAAAATTGCAGACAAATGTTTTTTGTTTTTTTCCATTCCAGGCTTTTCAAGGGCCCTCCCCCACTTGGGGCCCTAGGTAGTCAGTTCCCCTTTTCCCCGCTACGACGCCCCTGAGTGTAAGTAATGCAGTCAGTCAGTCAAGCCCCCTGAATTTGGGGTTTCAAAACTTCCTTATGTTTTCATGTTCTGTATCATTTTGTTACACTGCATATATTTTATAAATTAGACATATGGTACAACTACTGAACGACAGTTTGATTTTAGTAACATGTTTTGAGCATCACACTGAGAGGAAAAGAAACCACAGTATTATATTATATTCAAAAAACGCACGCACGTACACACACACTACTTAAACACACTCTTATATATTTGTTACATCTATGCATATGGCTGAAAAGCTGATCCAGGGTCAGGGAGGTGAGAAGTTTTTTGCCTTTCATTGGAGACAGGTGTATTTGCCTCTTCTATCAGCGTTTATGCTGCTTATTATTTCCCAATCAAAATTGATTGATTGATTGATTGAAACTTGTATTTTAACAGGGAAACACACTGCTACATACCCAAACAATAATATACTTTTAAACATCACGTTTTTAGAAAACTGGCTATAAAGAAAAAGGAGTGACTACACTAAACTAGCAGAACTATGCAAAACGTAACTACCTGCTTCAGAAATTCATTGCATATTTGTAAGTAGGGATGTTAATGGTTAACTAACTAACTAACCGTTAACCGGCAATAGGAATTTTAACCGATTAATCTTATCGGTTAAACAGTTCATTTTAAACAAATCGCAGCATATGTTGGCAATTTGAATTTCCATGCATATCAACTGGGGTGGGGGAAAACAATTCTTAAATCCAACACAACTTTCAGATGCCTAAATTTCGTTTCCTTAGTTTTCACGTGGCTATGTTACTTGTAGGCAACGTTAGCTCTCACAGAGTCAGAGAACAAAATGAAGCGAGCAAAACGGAGTTAGGTTTGGGACCATTTCGTTAAAAACGACGATCCCATCTAGAGGTACCATCACCAGTCGGATTGAAGCGCATTTTCAGGAGAAAACGGGAGAACTGAACAGGCAGTTAGCCACTGCTAAGAGCGGCTCTAACAACCGACAGCTGGACAGCGCTCACAACTGAGAACTATGTCACGATTACGTGCCATTATATTGATGCGGACTGACAGGTTAAATCCGCAGTTCTGCTTGACCCATTTGCTTGAGGGAAAATGATAATTATACGCTATAGGGAAAATCACTCGGTTAATTATTCATAACTGTTTAGAGGCTACGATTTCAGCTCCCTTCTTGAGATCTTTGAAGAAGTGGTGTAGCGCTGCTGTAGCCTTTATCTATCCGACAATAACGTTACTCTTATCTAGGGCTCTAGATTTTTTTCCCGTTTTTTCCCATACTGCAGCTGATATAACAAAGTCTGCCGGTGGAACACGCTTTCAAAGCCATAGACCTACCAAAACGGAATGGCTAGCTAACGTTGGGTGAATTAAGAAACTTTGCTGCTTGGCCTTGTGTTTCAACATTATTTGACAACGGGTGAGTGAAAATGTGTCTCCTTTTTTTTTTTTACCGGCTCGCCGTAGCCAATTATAGGCTGCCTGTGTTGTTCTATTGCCAGTGTTGGGGAAGCTACTAAATCACCGTGCTCGCGGGACCATGACAGCAAAAACGGCCTTTTTCTGGCTAATATTCGCTTTTTTCTCCCTGTTAGGCTATTTTAAAATGTTCATGAATAGGCTAGCCTAAACTATAGCGGTTTCATCGGATTAGCGCGGCAGGGTAGACCGCCTATATGCGGCTGTATTTTTAATGGTCCATGGATTTACGTCCATTTGTTTATAGCCTATTTAAGCTTATCGGTTAACCGATAATAACCGATTAATGAGGGTCGACTATCGGTTAGAAAAAATAGCCCAAATTTGCATCCCTATTTGTAAATTGTCTTGCATGACGGAGATAACGTCGTTTTAATTATAATTAGACTAGATTACTTGCTCGCGAATACCAAGGCTAGTAATGACGAAATTACAGCGTGAAGGTGGCAAGTCCTACTGACCTACTTCATTGTTTTTTTAACAGATGTGTAATGGACCGCGCAAGCAGGCACGAGGACACAGAATAAAGTGTAAAATTAAGGGTTTTATTTACCCAAAAAAGGCAAAAGGGTGTTAACAAAACCAATTGTGAATGACAAAAATAGAATGAAAAACATAACTGTTATGGGCCCAAAATATAATACAAATAACTAAACACAAAACCCCACTGAACAGAACAGAGCCTCCCACAAATGGCAAACTGCAGAGTATATATAGACCTGGCCAGGTACATTTTCACCAAAAGGGGGACAGATCAAATCAATTAAACAAAAAGGTTACTATATTCAAATAAATGTAACATAAGTAATTAACTTATATCATATAAAGACAATTGCATTCAAACCAATAAACAATCAAGGTTTCAACTATCAAATAAAGACATGTACACAACTAAAGCAAAATGACAACTCCCCCCCTATTCCAGAGCACTTGGTCTGGTCAGACACTCCCCCTTCCAGTATAAAAGGGTAGTCCAAATGCTACATGCTTCTTGGCAGTTTGGATGTTGGTGGACATGCAAGTAAGTAGAAGAGAGTTCAGGTTATATAAATGCAAAATGATACATACATGTTTTAACTAAAAAGCATGCACTCTGATTAGAAAACAGGTAATGTCAATAATGCAGTTAATGCAGTTTGAGCATGTTGCTGAAAACCTCTCATGTTGTCAATAAAGTTTGAGCATGTTGAAACTAAACCCATGTGTCATGTTGTTATGTGGTTTGTAAAGTTTGAGCATGTTGTTAAAATGAAACCTATGTGTTGTGTCATTATGTGGTTTGTATATATGTATTGTGAATGTAAACGTACCACAAACTAACCAAATGCAAACAAAGGAAAAGAGAGGTGAGGTAGGGGGAAGGGAGTGAGATGGGATTTTACTGACACTTTTATGTGCAGCGATTTGGTGCAGCCGTCACAAGATGTATAACATAAAAAGTAAGTAAGTCTTGTTTAATCATGGTTTCATAATTAAAACAGTGCCTACCTGAGTGATATAATTCACCGTAACTGAACTGTGGCTGGGAATGCGGTGCTTTTCATGACAAGTTGTATTCAGAATGTGGGAAGATAAGGTGTATTTTTTCGTGGATACTACTATACATTTCCCTCTTTATATTTGATATAATTTAAATAACAAATAAAGACAAAAATAAATACAGTTAACACCAGCCAAAAAAAGGGCACTTTTTGACTCTGAGGGCAAAAGGGCAGGGACTGAAGCCCCCCTTGGACCCTATCTGTGCACGTGCCTATGCATCTGTAAGAATTCCACCTTGCGAGACCTAGCGGGGCACGTTCCAATCAAGTATGATCACAATGCGCAGTACAGGTACAGCGAGGCAGAGCGAATTCCAGGAGGTGTTGCGATGCGTGCCTCTGCATGGCCGTGCATGACGGTCGTCCCACAGTAACCTAATCACTCTCCTGTCGCAGGAACCATGATCACCGTGAAGTTAATACACAGGCCAAATGGCTGTCTACAACCCGAGGCTACAGAGATGTAAATGAGATTTCCTGAGACAACGGACATTGTTTACACCAGAAAACCAGTTGAACTCTCAAGTACATTGCAGGACACTTTTGACTGAACATATGCTACTGGTCTGAGTTATATATTTAAAAAAGTATAACTCGTTTTGTTTATTTGTTTATGGAGGTGATTAGTATCACAGGTTATGTATTTCTGTGCATCCGGAAATACAAGTATACTTTGCTTTAGTGGAATGTTTCACGCTTGACGAAAGACATGCACATGCACATAAAGATGTCACATTTACGAGATTGATATGTTACTGCATTCACGTCACAGATGCATCAGTCCTCTCATCTCTCTCGATATGATCTTTGAACGAGGTCTCTCAAATAAAGATGGAATAAAGACGCTAGTCCCTCGCAATCTCATATACATCCACTTCCCAATTTGTATGGAGGACTGAAGAGCCGCAAGGTAACAGTAAACGCAATACTTTACGCTGAGGATAACGATGAATGGACATTGTTCAGTGTTAATTCAGCTCTAACAGCCTTTATATACGTCCAAAAGGGATAGTGTACCCTATCAGAGATGTTTTAATGCCAAACATTTAGCTGCGTGCGTAGGCCTCATGTCTGTGTCAGGGGAGAGGGAAGATGTTTTTCCTGAGAGCATGAGATCGCCATATTGCAATGGCTGTGTTCCACCATTACGTATTACTCCAGCTAATTTCAATCAAAATAACAAACAATAAATGCCAAAGCCGTGGAGACCGTATTTCAAGCCTCCCGCAGTTATTCAAATTAAGAGTGATGGTTGACAAATGAGCACTTGATTGGTTACATAAATTACTTTCCAAAGACAGAATATGTAATCAAAAGACTCATGTGTGAGAGAGAGATCACATTTTGACGCCTGGGGATTATGGTGCCTCCCTTCCAACAGAGGGAGCTAAAGTATTGTGCCAAAGTCTTATGCAACAATTTGCATTTTTCAGTTCAAATTAAAGCCATTTATCTGAGCAGTAAGTGTTTATTTGGTCGAAAAAGCACTATATAACATTGAAGTAAATACAACAAAACATTAACTACGATGAAAAGTAACAAAAACATCTTGTGTGGCCTCCCTTAGAATGCAAAACTGAAGCATTTCCCTTTGTAGACTGTCATGCAATTTGTTTAAATAGTCCTGTGGTAAATTCTTCCATGCTTCTTGCAGGATTTGCCATAACTCTTCTTTTGACTTTGGCTGCTTTTTGGTCTTTTCCCTGTCCAAGAGATCCCACACAGCTTCAATTATGTTGAGATCAGGGCTCTGAGGTGTCTAATGCAATAATGTGAGTGTTCCATCTGCACACTTCCGCTCCAAGAATGTCTTCATTGTGTTTGCAGTGTGTTTGGGGTTGTTATCGTACTGAAAGATAGTTTTTGCTAATCAGTCATTTTCCCGAAGGTACAGCATGATGAATCAAGATCTGTTTATATTTCTCAGCATTCATAATTCCATATATTTGCACCAGATCCCCTACACCATTGGCCTACCCCCAGACCATGATAGAGCCACCACCGTGCTTCACAGAAGACTGCAGATGGGCATCAATGTACTTCAAACTCTTCTTCTGACATACTGGCATCTCTGAACCAAACATTTAAAATGTGGACTCATCGCTCCATAAGACGTTCTGCCACTGGTTGTCGCTCCATGCTTTATGGTATTTCGTGTATTGCATTCTTTTCTGCTTGTTGCCTTTCCGCAAGAATGGTTTCTTAGCTGCAACATGTCCTATAAGAGCATTTCTTGTAAGACTTCTTCTCACAGTTGAAGCGTGTACTTTGGTGCCAAATGACTTTTCCAGATGCTGAGCAAGCACTTCACTGGATTTCCTTCTGTCCCTCAAGGAAGTGACCTTTAAGTACTGTTCATCAGATGCAGACAGCCCTTTTGGGTCTTCCACTGTCTTCAACTTGCCCAGTGTCTTCAAATCTCTTTATGACAGCTTGAACACCACATCTTAAAAATCCGGTTAGGCAGACTATTTGTTGAGAATTTGCCTTTAGGATGCAAGACTATGATATTATGTCTGTCAACATGTGTTAGCTTAGCCATTTCCAAACTTCCCCCCGAGGGACCCCAGCCATTCCTTGTATTTGTTCAATTTAATCACCAGCACACCTGGTTCAGCTCATTAAGTTGTATCAGGTGTGCTGGTGGTGGAATTTAACAAATGCATGGAATGGCTGAAGTGCCTCGTGGAGAGGTTTGGGAACAAACCTGTGTTCGTCTAGCCATCTCACAAGATATCAATAACCTTTTGGAAAACACAAGAAATTCTTGTTACTTTTTATTCAATTAATGTTTATTTGTATTCATTATAATGGAATATGGTGTTTCTCCAAGCAAATAAACACATACTGCCCAGATCAATAGCTTTAAACATAATTTTCTCCTGTGGCCTAAGACTTTTGCACAGTACTTGTGCAACTTGTGTGATGGAAGAGAATGTTTAGTATAAATATATTAGTATATTTCTTGCATTTCAATGTGTTTCTTTCCTTGTTTCCTCATTTCCTACCCTCGTGTCCTTCTCCTTGTCGATTTCGTGAAACTTCAGAAGTTTTGAGGGTAGGAGGCACGAGTAGAGGATGAGGAAATGAGCAGCACAGGCATTCAGCCCGAAGAAATGGGGACAGCCTATACACACCTGCGATGATAAGCAATTACTTCTTTTTTTTTAATATATTTTTTTGGTTTCAGATTTTTCCTGTTTTTCTCACAATTTAGTGCTCAATTATACTTATTTTGATTTGCCCTCCCCACACAAACTCGCTCCCTGTCTCTACGAGGCAAGCTAATTCTTAGAAGGAAGCGAACTCCACTTCCTTTGAGATGGAATTCGCCCACCCACATTCTGTAGTCACCCTTCGGTGCTTCTCAGCGAACTCGTAAAACTACGAGTGGCAGAAAGGAAATGGAGAAAATCCAAATCCCTTGTGACCCTGACTGACTTACACACACTACCTTTTCCTCAAACCTCTCCTCTGCTTCTAATCCTCGCAAACTGTACTCCCCCACCCCCCTCCTCTCTAACCGCGGATGACTTTGCATCCTTCTTTCGCGAGAAGGTCGATGACATTCGCAACTCCTTCCCCCCATCCTCTCCCTCACCTAACCCTCTCTTACCCATCTCGCTACCTAAACCTCTCACCCCTCTCTCCTCCTTCTCACCCTTACCTGACTCGGAGATCCTTCAACTTGTTCACTCCCACAATCCCACCACCTGCCCTCTCGATCCCATTCCTTCCTCCCTTTTCCAGTCCATTGTTATGGACATCCTCCCCTTTGTCTCCAATGTTATCAACTCCTCTCTTTCCTCTGACTCTGTCCCCTCTCCCCTCAAAAGCGCCCAGGTCGTCCCCCTCCTCAAAAAACCCTCTCTGAATCCTGCTGTTATTTCCAACTACTGACCTGTCTCTCTCCTCCCATTCCTCTCCAGAACACTAAAGCGGGCTATCTATAACCAACTGTCTGCTCATCTCCTACAGAATGACCTGCTTGGTCCTAAACAATCTGGGTTCAAGGCAGGCCACTCCATAGAGACTGCTCTGCTGTCACTGAGGCTCTACAAATGGCTAAGCCCCAATCTCTTAGCTCCGTCTGCCTCCTCCTCGACCTGTCAGCTGCATTTGATACCATGGACCACCAGATCCTGCTCTCATCTCTCGTCAAGATGGGAATCTCTGGATCTGCACTGACATGGTTCAAGTCCTACCTGGCTGGTCCTACCAGGTGGCCTGGAGAGGATCCCTCTCCTCTCCCCACACCCTCTCCACCGGAGTCCCACAGGGCTCGGTGCTAGGCCCCGTCCTATTCTACCTGTACACTAAGTCACTTGGTTCTGTCATCTCTGATCTTTGTTTTTCTTATCACTGTTATGCTGACGACAGTCAACTCTTTCTCTCCTTCTCTCCTTCTGAGACCCAGGTCCTGGCGCAGATCTCTGCATGCCTGACTGACATCTCTGCCTGGATGTCCACCCACCACCTGAAGCTGAACCTGGGAAAGACTGAGCTGCTCTTCCTCCCAGCGAAGCGCTCCCTGATGATTGATGCTTCAATCACCGTGGAAGGCTCCATAGTGTCTCCATCCCAGTCTGCCAGGAGTCTTGGAGTGACCCTAGACGACCAGCTGTGCTTCTCGGGCCACATCACAGCGAACACCCGGACCTGCCGATTCTCCCTCCACAACATCTGGAGGATCTGACCGTTCCTCACCTAAGAGGTCACACAACTCCTAGTCCAGGCCCTGGTGATCTCACGTCTGGACTACTGCAATTCCTTGCTGGCAGGCCTATCAGCCTGTGTCATCAAGCCACTGCAACTAGTCCAGAAAGCTCCCGCACGTCTGGTGTTCAATCAACCTAAGTTCATTCATGTCACCCCTCTACTCTTCTCTCTGCACTGGCTCCCCATTGCAGCACGCATCAGATTCAAATCACTGGTGCTTGCTTTTCAAGTGGCTAGAGGAACTGCTCCCCCTTACCTCCAGACACTCATCACACCCTACACCCCAGCCAGACCCCTCTGCTCCGCCTCCTCTGGCAAACTGACTGTCTCGTCCCTCCGGGCGCCCGGCAGCCGTTATTCGCGGTCTCACCTCTTCTGTCCTAACCCCTCGGTGGTGGAATGACCTTCCGGAAGAGACTCAAAACTCACCTTTTCAGACTCCACTACGACTGAATTCTGTACATCTAGCCAATTGTCATCACCACTGCCTACTTGTTCAATACTTTTTGTACATGTATCCCTGCTTACTCCTCAAAAAAAAAAAAAAAAAGAATTTACTAACCTTTTCCTTCCCAGTGTTACAGGTATGGTATGCAGCTGCCTACAACAATGTCTATCGCTGTATTGCTGCACTGATCTCTTGTGCAAACTATGATTGTTCCTACCATGTATTAATGCACATTAAGTTGCTTTGGATAAGAGCGTCTGCTAAATGCTTGAAATGTAAATGTAAATGTAGGTGTAGAGATCTCTCACATTATAAAAACGTTGACTGCTTGCATTATCACTGATGATGGTCATTTGACAGAAACGTCTGTCTTTTTGTCTCTTAAATCCTCTTTATTTCACTTTTATGGATTAAAAGACTTTTGAATTGAACATCAAGCCTTCGCCTTGTTTTGGGATATTCCCTTTTTTGCACACAGTGTGCGGGTTCAACCTTCATTCATAGACTGATTACATAAAATATTTCTTAGTGACATTTCTCGTGACGAACCCCCCTAGAGGGGATAGGTCTCATGACCTCAGTAATTCTTGACTCTTGGATACGGCCCTGTGCTTCTCTAGTGGTGGACACTACGTGTATTTTGTTGCATTTCAGGATTCACAAAAAGACAATTATTTTTACATAATTGTAAATTATTTTAAAAAATTAAAATTATTTTTTATAATTAATATATCTACATAAATCGTTTTTTTTCCCCAGGTTTTTAGGTTTGCATTGCAATGCAAGAAAATAAATAAATACACTTATATGTGTTTCATGTTTTATGTTTTTCAGAAATAAGTTTGGTCCTTTCTCATAATGTTACTTTTGTGTAGTTATTTCTAATATACAGTAAAGGGTCAATTTTAATGCATAAAGTCAGTTTCCCTATCCAGTTATACACTTTTACTCCACCCTTATTACCATACATAGATTTCTTATAGAAAGGCATTGGCCAATCACAGCGCTGAAAAACTCAAAGAATACACATGTGTAGAGCACACAAAAAATACAAATGCATAGGACACACAAGGGACACGCATGTGTATGCTTTGCGGAAGAGTCCTCTGCTGAAGTTTTTCGTTGTTGTGTGATGTCATGGAGCACAATGCCTTTGATCTGACTTGGATCGGTGTTATCCCTTATCAACATGGTGTCAGGTGATGCAGGAGTGTGCAGGGTGTCCCTCCTCATCTCCGGCCTCCTTTCCTCGTCCTCTTTATTTCATTCATCTAACCAGGAGGTCCCATCCATCCATCCATCCATCCATTATCTAAGCCGCTTATTCCTGGTCAGGGTCACTGGGGGGGGGGGGCTGGAGCCTATCCCAGCATGCGTTCCGGGCGAGAGGCAGGAATACACCCTGGACAGGTCGCCAATCCATCGCAGGGCACACACACCATTCACTCACACACTCATACCTACGGGCAATTTAGACTCTCCAATTAGCCTAACGTGCATGTCTTTGGACTGTGGGAGGAAACCGGACTACCCGGAGGAAACCCACGCGGACACGGGGAGAACATGCAAACTCCACACAGAAAGGCCCCCGGCCTGGATTCGAACCCGAGACCTTCTTGCTGTGAGGCGACAGCGCTATCCACTGCACCACCGTGCCGCCCCAGGAGGTCCCTTTGATACATTTCTGTGTTTTGGTATGCTGTTCCATGGCCACCCCTTGTCTACTTCCCACGTATTGTGAAGTAGACGAGGAAAAGTATGCGAGGGTAGGGAAGGAGGAAACATGATTACATTTCGCTTGTCTACTTCACAAAACATCAGTAGACATGTGGAGGAGACAGAAATGAAGACAATGGCTTTTAGTTATAATATTCCATGGTCATGGAACACTATACAAAAACAAATGAAGCTAGAGAAGCCGGCTAGATAAATATAAATTTCTTTATGACATAAAATTCTGACTGCCCTACTGTTTTTGTAGGGTGTGTGTGTGTGTGTGGGGGGGCAACCAGGCAACGTCAGTCTCTCTGCCTACCCATTTTCAGTGGGAACTGACTGGCAGCTTAAAATGATCCAATCACGATTTGCACACATGGCTGGACAATCAGACAGTTTGAGAAGGATCTTGCGTTGTTTTGTCTAAACCATAGACTAAGAGTGGCCAAACTGGGCAAAGGTGAGAAATGTTCAGTTTGCGACGACTGAAACTAGCAATTACACTTACCGTTCAGGTGCATTTTTGCTACCTTCCTCTACAACTTCAGATGTACTGACTGGCTGTTTCCAGTGGTTTCAGCGTGTTCAGCAAAATGCAGGCACACTGCATAAGTCGTATACAGTTCATTTAGCCGGAATGAAAAACTTCATCAAGTCATATTTTCAACATGTTTGACTGCCTGTGTTCATTTTTTTAAAACAGGATACCTCTGTAATGCGATGAGGTGAGGTTTATTCTTGTGTGCTGGTGCATAAAGGTTTCCTGTGGTTATCGCCATAAATTAAGTATTAATCATTATCATTGCTTAATCTTGACTTTACCTCAAATGCCTGATCCCCATTTCACATTGCAGCCCCCTCACTTCTGGTAGCCCCAATGCAGAAACAATGTTTGATTTAAAAAAAATATATATTTATTTAGTAGTGTATGTGTTAGGGACAGTACAATTAGACATGGATACAATGCTAAAGCAGTTGAATGTGTTTAAAGCCAGAGCTCATTTTCAACACCAGCCCCATATTTATATGTGTCACACACATCCCAGCCAAACAATTTGATCAGTTTTATTCTCAACAGGAAATTTGTATATTTCAGTGCAGCAAGACTCTGGTTGAAAGCCCTCTCAGTCAAGTACATTTCTTGTGTCAGGTGTCTGCAGGTGCAGCGGAATATAGCAAATAGTCTGTTAGCTAGACAGAGAGTCCCATGAAGAGCACATTACATTGATTAATGAATGACACTTTGTGCCAATGAACCTGTTTCATTGAGTCTGTGGGAACTTGAACATCAGAAACTGATGATTATCAATGATGGGGTCAAAACCCCTTTTTATATCAAATATATATCTGCGAGCCAATCTGTGTTGTGGGCATGAACACACCTGCTGAAGAGGTAAGGGAGCCATGTCTCTCTCTCTCTCCTTTCTGTCTCTCTCTATCTCTCACTCTCTCTCTGCCTTTCTTTCCTCATGAGGGCCGACAGACTACAGCCAGCCTTACTGATTTTTACAGCTCTGTAAAAGAGGTGGGGGCGGGGCGGGGAGGGGAGGTTGCCTGGAGCTTGGGCGTGGGATATACCACTTATACCACTGGAGCACATGCACTCAGCCACCCTGCAGGGAGATGTCAGGAGGGCTGGGGACCGTAAACTAGCTCGTTTTGGCAGCGGCCAGATAGTTGGGGGTGGAGAGATTCACCGTGGAGGCGCCAGGCGAGGAGCCTCCTGTCTTTCCTAGCAGCGGTTGGAGACTGGCAAGAAGGGGGCGGGCCCTGCTGACCTTTAATGCTCCAGGCATGGGATGGCATGAGAAGGGGGTGTGATAACAAGACTTTAAACAAGAGGATGTCTCACAAACTCTCTTTTTCTCCCTCCGTTGGAATGAAAAGCATATACAAATATTGCTAAGGCATATCAATTTGTAGCAACAATGTACAGTCATAACATTAAATATGCATTTACGTTTATGCATGTAGTTAAGGAAGATTAAACAAATATCCGGTACAAAACCCAAATCCAACTTTATGGAAACCAGAGTTTTTGTTAAGAGAAAACAGAATGAAAATTATATTAATACAATGAGATTTTTTCCCCTTTCTGTCTGTTTCCCCCCTCTGTTTAATCAGATAGTCTCGGGGAACTCTCTAACGCTCTAACGTGTGTTTGTGTTCACTATGAAAGACCACGCTGAGCGCACTGCGGACCCCGCAGCTCAGCGTGAATGGCGCTGTGGCTGGAGAACACAGCCTCCACAAACAGTCTCTGCAGGAGAAGAAAAGGAAGACGAAGAATTGAACCCCAGTCGCTGTGGCCAGCGTCGGACGTTGAAACCACTAGAGCACGCGGGAGGCAGCATGTCATCTTCTGCTAAGAGAGCACTCATCCAGTATTGGTCCACTGCCCTGAGTCTTAAGTGAGTCTTTTTACTATGCATGCATTTAAAACACACACAATCAGAATCAGAATCAGAATCAGAATTATTTATTCACCTTAGTGCAAGGTGTCAACATACAACCAAAACAATAACAAGAGCTTAGAAAAAAATAGTGTAATACAAATACAATACAATACAATACAATATAATACAATACAATACAGTACAGTGCTAATATACAAATACAAATACAAATATACAAATACAGTACAGATAACGGTTATGTACACAGATAAGGTGCAAGAGTGTGCAAAAGGGCAGAGTAAAAGTCACAGTTAACGGCACAGTTAAAGTGAGAGTGTGCAAGTGAACAGGGGGGATAGAGGAAGGGTCTATCCTAACACAAACCATTTTTGACTGATTGATGATAATTACTTTTATGCAGTGGTGGACGAAGTGCACAAACCCTTTACTTTAGTAAAAGTACAGATACCCTGATAAAATATTACTCCATAAAAGTATATGCTTTTATGCTTTAAAAAAAATGCTTTATATGAACTGCCTGTTCATAATTAGTGCAGGACACATTAATAAGCACAACGCCAGAGTAACATAACAGCCTCGTGTATTTGTCATAAATAAATACCTGCTTCATATAGCACATCATAAAAAAATTATATTGAGCTGTTGTGCTTGTCCAAAGCACAACAAATACTTTAAGTGGGTGTTATGGCATTATTATTCCATACTTAGGAATATGCTACGTATGCAGTTACTGTAAAGTGTTACAATTAATTTCTGTTTTGGCATCATTTGCCATGCCAACACAGAGGGGTTTTGAGTTGTGTGTATCTTCCTGACAAGACTGCGAGTATCAATGACAAATTCTTCTTTATAGTTTTCGTTTACGCAGTACTGCACAGGACAGCAGTCCTCAGCTTCAATCCTCTTTTCAGGTTTAGGTCCTTGTGCTTGCGTTTACTCCAGAATGATTTGTAACCAATTAGAGCAGCAGTACAGCAAATCTGAGAAACAGTTATACAAATTAACTTGCGGGAAGTGATTTGAAATAGGTGAAATCTGTGATAGCTGCCGTATTTTACAGATCGATTTCAATTAGTGTGGTTAAGCTCCGCCCTCAACATGATACTTACTTGTGTTCTAACGAGAGGCACGCACGGTGTTGCAGTGCAGAGCTATCTAGAGCAAATCTGCTTCATCTGTTTTGGTTGATAACATAACTAGGCTGTGAAAACCTGAACACAATTAACATTAGTATCAATATACAGCATCAACATCAGGAGAGGTATGGTGCATGCATAGGATCCAGATAAGGGCCAGGCCTGTGCTGATGGCAGGCTGAACTTCACTGCGTGGATCCACAGTAATGCAGTTGTCTAAGTGGATGAGGGATCTTGATGCCTTCGACTGCTGGACTGGATTATTGCATATCATTTCAGATAAAATTAAACTATATACGGCAGCGTTAGCATAATGGTTAATGAACTGGCCTTATAAAGCAAAGGTTGCAGGTTCGATTCCCAGGTGGGGGCACTGCCGTTGTACCCTTGAGCAAGGTACTTAACCTGAATTGCTTCAGTAAAATATCCAGCTGTATAAATGGATTGTATGTAAAGGAAGGAACTGTGGAAGGAAGTCGCTCTGGATAAGAGCGTCTGCTAAATGCCTAAAATGTAAAATGTAAAATGTAAAATATACACACATAAACATACAGGTTGCTGTTATATTGAGTTATGATTATATAGTCTCAGCTGAAATTTAAACTTAAATGTTTATATTTTATGTTAATATAATACTGTATATATATTTAGCGGACGCTTTTACCCAAAGCGACTTAGATTAATGAATGCATACATTTTTCAGTATATGTGGTCCCATTGGGAATTGAACCCACAACCTAAGCATTGTCAGCGCCATGCTCCATCTACTGAGCCACACAGAACCACAATGTTGTTCTATTCTCAGTGAATTTTCTAGAATTCCGGTGGATAATTTATACTATATATAATTTACACCTTATTGATTGAATGCGGAATAGAAATTGGCTTTTTTTAAAATTATTATCAGTGATAAATCGATAACTTAAAATAAACAGATATAAGAAAATTCACCTTAGTTCTTCAACTCTCATTCAGTTTAAGTAGTAACATTTATCTACCAGCAGATGGCAGTAAAGGAGCATAGCAGGATTTCATGCAGTTCATTGCCATGCTGACGTGAAATATATTGTAGGTACACAGGTTTTCATATACTTAGTTGCTGACTAACATTTTTCCTAGAAACATTGAAATAAATTGGCATTCCGTTTAGTTAAACATTTAAAATGGTAATTTAAACGATATCACTTACAATTAACTCATTATATATAAGAATTTATAACAATAAACAAATACATAATCTGACATGGGATTGCAAATGAATGACGCCCGAGGACACAACAGTGTGGGGCATGAGTAAGAAGCTTTGACACAGAATGAGGGGGGTCATGATTTTATACCTTGGCTGGAACTCTGCTGGTCCTTCGTCCTTGTACAACTATGGCTCCTACAGTGCATTCGGAAAGTATTCAGGCCCCTTCACTTTTTTCACATTTTGTTATGTTACAGCCTTATTCTAAGATGGATTAAATTAATTTCCCTTATAAATCTACACACAATACCCCATAATGACAAAGCAAAACCAGGTTTTTAGAAATTTTTGCACATTTGTTCAAAATAAAAAACTGAAATATCACATTTACATAAGTATGAGACCCTTATGACACACAAAATTGAGCTCAGATGCACCCTGTTCCCTTTGTTCATCCTTGAGATGTCTCTAAAAATGCCTCAACACAATTCAATCTCAGAGGTCTATGGAGAGTTCCTTGGGCTTCATGACTTGGTTTTTGCTCTGACATGCAATGTGAAATGTGGGACCTTATATAGACAGGTGTGTGCCTTTCTAAGGCATGTACAATCAATTGAATTTGCCAAAGGTGGACTCCAACCAAGTTCTAGAGACATCTCAAGGATGATCAAAGGGAACAGGATGCATCTGAGCTCAATTTTGTGTGTCATAAGGGTCTGAATACTTATGTAAATGTGATATTTCTGTTTATTTTTTTTAAATTTGCAAATCCATTTTAGAGGCTAAGAGGTTACTAAAGGCTGTAACATAACAAAATGTGATAAAAATGAAGGGGTCTGAATACTTTCCGAATGCACTATGAAAAATAATAGATACTGTATGTATAACAATTAAAATTAAAGTATTTCCCTTTCTCCTGGAAAATTACTTCTACAGATAAAAGTAAAAATAAATGACAACATTTTAATTTAGTGAGTGATTCATTAATAACTTACTGGCTTAATAAGCGACTAGAGGAACTGCTCCTCCTTACCTCCAGATAGTCATCACACCCTACATCCCAGCCAGACCCCTTCGCTCCACCTCCTCTGGCGCCTGGCAGCCGATCCTCGCTGTCTTGCCTCTTCTCTGTCCTGACCCCTCGGTGGTGGAACGATCTTCCACACTCGGTCAGGACTGCGGAATCACTGGCCATCTTCCTCAAAACCCACCTTTTCAGACTCCACTACCACTGAGCTCTGTACATCTAGCCAATTGCCATCACCACTATCTACATGTTTGATACTGCTTTTTGTGTTTGTATACATGTACTAAACTTTTTCCTTCCCAGTGTTACAGGTATGGTACACAGCTGCCAACAATGATGTCTATCGCTGTATTACTGCACTGATCTCTTGCGTATACAATGATTGCTCCTACCATGTATTAATGTAAGTCGCTCTGGATAAGAGCGTCTGCAAAATGCTTAAAATGTAAATGTAATTGTAATTTGCAGCTGATGTGTGTTTCTAGGAAAATGACAAACACACTGTCAATAACATGTGCTTCCATAAACATGGAAACGCAGGTGGTTCACAGTCTTGAGCTGTGACAGTCTGTGACAGCTCTAAAATATATACTCAATATTTTTCTAATTAACTATTGTATTTTATACGTGTAATATTCTCGAGAGAAACTCCCATCATTTTCCAGTAACTTGATTTGGCATTCTGTTTGCATGGACCCTCGTGAAATGAAAATGCGTGTAAATTTGAAGCGAATGAATACGTCGCTGTGGAACGAAGTCTAATTAGCATCACACAATAAAGGGAGCGAGGGCTTGTTTTATTGAGGCCTATTCTCCGTCTTCAAAAAGGCTTTAATATGGGTTTTATTAGCTATTCAGAATGTTGATACGATTGGGCTCACTGTCAGCAGTGGGCTTATTGTGTTTTAATAAATATTGATCGGCAAGGCATAATGGCCAGGGCCAGACGGACGGGCTGTCTCACGCTCTGTGTGTGAGAGTGCCGCTTTCTGACAGGGGAGCGGCGCGGCAGGGAGGGGTGTCGGGCAAAAGGGGCGAGCAGACACCCCTCGCTGCTTTGACAGGCTGAGCAGCAGGAACATCTTTGGTCGCTGCCGACGCTTACCACCCCCCACCCCACTTGTCACCTTCTGGCCATCTCCTCTGAAGGTTCACCATGACAACACATAAAAGGTGGGTGGAGAAAAGAGGAAGTGCATCTTGTGTGAATCAGAAACCAACAAAAGCATTCGGTGTGCAGCATTCAGTAGTAGTAGTATTATGGATAGGGAGGTACAGACTGACCAGGTGGGAGATACCAGGGCAGAGTATAATAAATCTGAGGATATAATTAATAAAGATTTTTTGGATCATAATGTGAATAGAGGTGGTTTGGCACAGTTATGTGTGGAAGGGAAGGACAAGTTCATGTGTTTAAAGTGTGAGCATAAAAAGGCTCTGTCAAGTTCATGTGTTTAAATTACTGAGACATGGCTTGGAGCAACGGAGCATGAATAAAAATAAATTTTTGGAACTGAAGGCTGTCATGTTGAATGGGGGTTATGACATTGTTGGGATTACTGAGACATGGCTTGGAGCAACAGATGGGGATGAATATAATGTAGAGGGGTACAAATTGTTTAGTGAAGGATGGAACAAATAAAAGAGGAGGGGAGTGGCCCTTTATGTGAAAGACAATCTTAATGTGCAGGAAATTCCAGGTATAAACTCATTAGTTTCTTGTGAGGACATCTGGATTAGATTACTGGGAGATCATGAGAAGGGCCTTAATATAGAAGTATGCTATAGACCTCCAGTTTCAGACAGTAACATAAATAGTACGCTCTTTGGTAACATAAAGCAAACCTGTGCTGAAGGAGAGACAATAATAATGGGCGACTTCAATTACCTATCTATAAATTGGGAGATAGTGACAGGTCAGGGCAAATGTGAAGAGGAGTTTTTAGATATGGTCAATGACTGCTTTTTGGTACAGTCTGTTACTCAGCCTACAAGAGGGAAATCAATACTGGTTTTGTGTAACAATCCTGATAGAATTTGCAGCACAGAGGTAGGAGAACCACTAGGGGCAAGTGACCACAGTGCAGTTATTTTTGATATTTTTTGGCAAGTTAAGACAGCCTTCTCTAACTCTAACTCTAGAATTTCACATTTTAGATGAGCTGACTTTAATAAAATGAGAGAGAATTTAAGTAATATAGATTGGGTAAAACTTCTATATTGCAGAACTGTGAATGAAAAATGGACTATATTTAAAAGGGTTATTGTAGATGTACAGTGTAAATTCACTGGGAAAAATAGGATGAAAAAACTGTCTCCGCAGTGGATGACTAAATCTTTACGGGAGATTTTGAGGCAAAAGAAGCGACTGTACAGAATATATAAAAAGGATAACTCAGAGAAACAAGTTAGATTATTGTAATATGCAGGCTAAGGCTAAAAAGGAAGAATAAAAATTTGAAATTAAAATGTCCCAAGATGCAAAAAGTAATCCTAATAAGTTTTTTCAATGTTGTAGTAGAAAAAGGAAAGTTAAGGATGAGGTTAAGTGCATTAAGAATAAGGAAGGAACTTTGGTTTATAATAATAAGGATATTGCTAACACACTAAACAGTTACTTTGTTGAGAGCTTTACTAGAGAAGAGGTTATACATATGCCTAAATGTATAGACAAGGTACAGAATGTTTTGGAGGACTTTGAGATAAGGGATGTAGAAGTACTACAAAAACTACAAAATCTTAAGACAAATAAGGCAGCAGGCCCGGATGGCATATATCCCAGAGTACTCAAAGAACTTGGGGAAATTATATATAAACCATTGACAGATATTTTCATTCAATCCATAATCACTGGAGAAATACCAGATGACTGGAAGCAGGATAGTATAATTCCAATATATAAGAAGGGGGACCGTACTGACCCAGGGAACTATAGGCCTGTCAGTTTAACTTGCATCGCATGTAAAATGCTGGAATGTATTATTAGGGATAAGTTGGAATCATTCTTGAAAAATAATAGCATTTTAAGGGAGAGCCAACATGGTTTTCTCAAAGGGAGGTCATGCCTAACAAACCTCCTGCCCTTTTTTTGAAGAGGCTACAAAGTGTGTTGACCTGAACCAGGCTTATGATATTATATATTTGGACTTTCAGAAAGCATTTGACAAGGTACCACATGAGAGGCTCATTGCTAAAATGAATTTAGTAGGAATTGCAGGAGTAGTTTCAGAGTGGGTTCATAATTGGCTGCAAGGGCGAATACAAAGAGTAACAGTAAGTGGGGCCATATCTGACCTCGGTGCTGTGGGCAATGGTGTCCCGCAGGGATCGGTGCTGGGACCTCTGCTCTTCCTTATTTCCATAAATGATCTTGATATGGACGTTAGTAGCAAAATAGTTAAATTTGCAGATGATACTAAACTTGGGGGTTTGGCAAACAGTTTGGAATTGACTAAAGTAATCCAAGATGATTTAAACAAAATCCAAAAATGGGAAGATACATGGCAGATGACATTCAATATTGCTAAATGTAAAGTTATGCATGTGGGAAATAAAAACATTAGACAGGAGTATTTTATGGGAGGAGAAAAGTTAGTAGGTTAGTTCAATTTGAAAAAGACTTAGGAATTGTAGTTGATCAAAGCCTATCTGCATCAAAGCAGTGTGCTACAGCTGTGAAAAAAGCCAACAGGATGCTGGGATACATAGCAAAAAGTATTGAGTATAAATCAAAGGAGGTTATATTAATGTTATATAATGCCTTTGTCAGACCTCACTTAGAATTCTGTGTGCAGTTCTGGGCACCGCACTACAAGAAAGATATAGAAGCTCTTGAAAAAGAACTAAACTGATACCTGGTATGAAAGGTCAAAGTTATGATGATAGACTTAAGGCACTCAATGTATTTAAGCTTAGCAAATTGAGACTTAGGGGGGATTTGATTGAGGTTTTTAAATTCCTAAAAGGGATTAACAAAGTGAAATACAAAATATTTTTTAAGATAAGGGGTCAGCAGAACAAGAGGCCACAGGTGGAAATGAGTTAAAGGCAAATTCCACATAGATATTAGGAAGTTTTTCTTTACACAGAGAGTTGTCAATGTCTGGAACAGCTTGCCAGGTCGGGTAGTAGAGGCAGAAACACTTGGGCTATTCAAGTCCAGGCTAGTACTAGATACTTTTTAGATTAGGACATGATGAGCCTAGATGGGCCGAACGGCCCGTTCATACGTCATTATGTATTCTTATGTTCTTATAAGTGGCCATATCATCACCCAGAGAGAGAGGGTCTGCTACCCACAAGCCATTGCCCACCTCGTCACACTACAGTGACTCCATTGGCTGACTGGACATGTGCGGCCAGCTGTCTCAGGCTCTTTCGTTTTCAATGAAACATTGTCGGACTTGACAATTCTAATGATTGATGCTTCTAATCTGAAACCTACACTACCTGCAAAAATAAAGTTTTAAGTCAAAGCCCTAGAGGTATTTGCAAATTGCAACAGTATGTGTCCATAAAAATGACGACACAAATTTTCACCTAATTTCATGGAAATTACGTGTAAAAGCAGACAGTGACATGCTAATTGCATGTCGGTCCGCACATTGTGCATTCTTTGAGTCAGGACACTGATGCACATACAGCATTGCACATCCTGGTCTTGGTCGTCTAAGGGTGATGTGCAATTATGACTCGGAGATGCAATTTTTGAAAACAAATACGACCAGATTATATAACATAACATATACCATTTAACAGACACTTTTATCCAAAGCAACTTACATTAGTGAATGCATACATTTTTGGGTATATGTGGTCCCAATGGGAATCAAACCCACAACTTAAGCATTGGCCATGCCATGCTCTACCCACTGAGCCACACAACAGAACCAGATCAAGATCGGACTGGCTGTTCTTGCAATTGAATCCTTCTGATGGCAGATGAGGACAGAAAGACAAAGGTGTAGGAATTAATCATGGAAACTGAATAAAGATGTCCTGGGGGGATGAGCACACACAAGGAGAATACATAAGAACATAAGAATACATAATGAGTAGAACCTGGGCGTTTCTGCCTCTACTACCCTCTACTACTGAATAGAAACAGAATACAAATAAGAGACAACAGAGAAGAGATTCATGTCAGGAAAAGTGAATATGAGTAGACATAAGACATGTCTCAGTTGTCTCAGATTAATCTGCCATTGATATTTCCAACAAAGTTTGTATTAGTGTATCACATTGTATTGGATATACAGTATCTGTGTTCTTCTAATAGAATGGTTCTAATGCTTCTGTGTGGCTCAGTTGGTAGAGCATGGCGTTGGCAATGCTTAGGTTGTGGGTTCAATTCCCACTGGGACCACATATACTGAAAAATGTATTCATTCACTACTGTAACTCCCTTTGGATAAAAGCGTCTGCTAAATGGCATATATTATATTTAATAGGGCCCCTAAGAGTGTGTGTGTGTGTGTGTGTGGTGTCTTGGGGGAGCGTAATTGTTCTCACTGTTCCAACAAATGGTACGGTGATGGATGGCAATTTAATGAGACAAAGATTGAACAAGATAGTATTTTATGGTGTGGCGAAAATCCATACGGAGCCAAGTGAGACACAAAGCCCCGAGCCCCAGTCACGGCGGGCAGTGGGCAGCGTGCCCATCTCCTCCATCGGCGGCAGGGTGGCAGCGCGCCCGTCGGAGGGGGCTCTGGGTGCCTGCTCTGGTCATCAACCTGGGGCACTGTCCTGACCTCAGATCGGTTATGTGGAAACCAGTCCTTACGTCCTTGTGGCCAATGTAGATACATCCTTGATGGTGCCCTGTTCGTGTCTGTGCAATATCTGGTCTGTTCCGTGCAATGTTTATTGCTCCGTATTGATTTTCAAGCGGCAGAGGTACTGCTCCCCCATACCTCCAGTCACTCATCACTCCCTATACCCCAGCCAGACCTCTCCGCTCTGCCTCCTCTGGCAAACTGACTGCCCCATCCCTCCGGGCGCCTGGCAGCCACTCCTCACGGTCTCGTCTCTTCTCTGTCCTGACCCCTCGGTGGTGGAACGACCTTCCGCAATCGGATGAGATTCTTGCAATCTTCCGCAAGAGACTCAAAACCCACCTTTTCAGACTCCACTACCACTGAATTCTGTACATCTAGCTAATTGTCATCACCACTGCCTACTTGCTCAACACTATATTCCCCTGCTTACTCCTCATAAAAAAATAAAAATAATTACTAATCTTTTCCTTCCCAGTGTTACAGGTATGTGACAATGATGTCTATCACTGTATTACTGCACTGATCTCTTGCACAAACTATGATTGTTCCTACCATGTATTTATGCACATCTTGTAAGTCGCTCTGGATAAGAGCATCTGCTAAATGCTTAAAATGTTAAATGTTAAATGTTATTCCTTCCCCTCCTTTACTGATGACATGGTTATCAGAAAAACTGAAAATAAAACTTGCTGGGAAAGCAGGGTACACATTTTTGTCGATTGGCTGGCCTCGAATCAAAACATATTTTTGGGATAGGATGCAATCAGGGGATTTGCCGTTCCAGCTCAGAACCATCCGTTCTGTTCTGGAACTACTTGTCACTGTGAAGTGTCTCACACATTCAGGTATGTTAAACTCCTCCATTTGATTCTGATGGGTTTAGTGGACAGGTAGGAATAGGGAGAGAGCCCCCTGTTCCAGACTGAAAAGAAAATGCACTCTGTTGGAAATGTATTTCAATGTTTCTCTCTGCTGACACATTTTCTTCTCTTTTTTCCAACAGATAATGCTGTACTTTAACCTCATGAAATATGCAATATGACAAATGAATGAAGTGCAATAGCCTAATTGGCCACAATGACTCTGCTAGGCCGTCCAGCAATGGTAATTTAATGACTGTGACAGAATTATCACTATCAGGAGTCTAGTTACAAAACCTACAAAAATGACACAAACAACGGTGTTGGTTCATCAGCCATTCTAGCATCTGGTGGTGTTCAGAGGGAATCATATTTACGACCATAGAGCCTGCTACCTTTTTTCTGGTACCTTATTTATAGATGGTTATATTTGTTGCAGTGGAACAGTGTGCATAATGCTTGTAAAAATTTGAATCTTGAGTAGCTGTGTAGGTTTACTTCACAGTTGTATAAGTAAATCATGTAGGCCAGGGATATTCAAAAAATAAAAAAATAAAAAAATCTAAACATTCTCCCGCAGGCCAAATCTGGCCCCTGGGGAGCTTTCTCATGGCCCCTGGAACGCATTCCATATTCCAATATAAACAATTTTAAAAATTTAAAAAAATTTAAATATACAATGGGGAAAATAAGTATTGAACACATCAACATTTTTCCCAGTAAATTTATTTCCAATGAGGCCATTCAAGTGAAATTTGCACCAGACTTTGGTATTAACTCAATAAATCCAGACAAAAAATCAAAACATTAAAGTCTGTATGTAAATAAAGTTATGTGTGATAAAGTGGAATGACATAGGAAAAAAGTATTGAACACACTAACTGAAATTAATTCAATACTTAGTGGAGAAGCCTCTGTTTGTAATGACAGCTTCAAGGCGCTTTCTGTATGAAGTAAGTAATCGCCCGCAGTATTCAGGTGTGATTTTGGCCCATTCCTCTACACAGATTGTCTTTAAATCTTGAAGATTGCGGGGGGCCCTCTTGTGAATCTGGATCTTCAGATGCTTCCACAAATGTTCAATTGTGTTTAAGTCAGGTGATTGACTGGGCCATTCCAACAAGTTGATTTTCTTTCTCTGAAACCAATTGCAAGTTTCCTTTACTGTATGTTTTGGATCGTTGTCCTGCTGGAAGGTCCACCCACGTCTCATCCTCAGCATCCTGGTGGATGGCAGCAGGTTCATCTCAAGAATCTCTCTGTACATGGCTCCATTCATTGTCCCTTCAATGATATGAAGTCTGCCAGTACCACGAGAGGAGAAACAGCCCCACATCATGATACTTCCACCAACAAACTTCACTGTTGGTATAGTGTTATTCGGGTGATGTGCAGTGCCATTTCTCCTCCAAACATGGTGTGTTGTGTGACAGCCAAAAAGTTACATTTTGGTCTCATCTGACCAGAGTACATGCTCCCAGTAGTTCACTGGCTTGTCCAAATGTTGTTTGGCAAACTTTAAATGAGCTTCAACATGTCTTTTTTTCAGTAGTGGAGTCTTGCGGGCTGAGCGTGCACAGAGGCCATGGTGGTGGAGTGCATTGCCTACTGTCCTTTCTGTCACAGTTGTACCTGCTGCCTCCAAGTCTTTCTGGAGCTCTTTCCTAGTGGTCCTTGGTTCTTTAGCTAAGTATCCTTCTGACTCCCTGATCAGAAATCTTGCGAGGAGCTCCTGTGCGTGGCCGGTTGATGGTGGAGTGATGTTGCTTCCACTTATGGATAATGCCCCCAATGGTGCTTACTGGAAGATTCAGAAGTTGTGAAATACGTCTGTAGCCAATTCCATTTTCATGTTTTGCAACAATCTGGTTGCGAAGGTCTTGAGAGAGCTCTTTGCTTTTACCCATCATTAGATGTTTCTTGTGTGGCACCTTGGTAACAAAAAAAACCTTTTATAGCCCATCAATATATTCTAACCCAGCTGACATTAATTAGCACAGATTGGAGGTAGAGTTGCCTCCTAATTAGTTATGGTTTTCAGCTGGTTCCTTGCCTTTCCTTGCTGTGGTGTACTGCTTTTTCTTAGTGTGTTCAATACTTTTTTCCTGTTTCATTCCACTTTATTACACATAACTTTATTTACATATGGACTTTAATGTTTGATTTTTTGTCAGGATTTTAGATTTTTGAGTTAATACCAAAGTCTGGTGCAAATTTCACTTGAATAGGCTCATTGGAAATACATTTACTGGACAAAATGTTGATGTGTTCAATACTTATTTCCCCCATTGTATGTTCGCTATTATGTTATCAGAATTAAATGAGTCCAAATTATTTCTCCTTCAATAGTTCTTAAAATCTTTCATTGGACTGATCAGCATGTAATTATCGCGACATTCTCAAGTCTGTCAATCATCTCATCTCATCGCATTAATTATTATTAGCCTAACGCTACTGATCCAAAATGAGCAGAAAAAAAGAAAAACGGAGGACAGTTCAACCACTAAAATGGAGGATTTTGTATTTATTTTACCATTGCACACCAATCCTAGACCTTTATGTTTAATATGTCAAACAACCGTTTCAGTCTGCAAGGTTGCTAATGTGAGGCTCCACTTTGAGACCAAGCATGCTGCTAACTTCAAATGCTGCTTACCCGCCTGGTAGCACATCTTCAGCTTATTCCTAGTTAGGGTCGCGGGGGGTAAAATAGAAACTCTTAAATCTTCTGGACGATGCATCAACCACTATTCTCACAACTGCTACTACAGCCCAGGAAAAGGCCACTGCTGCATTCCCTGGGAAGAGTGATGTTCGCGGACTTTAGCCAAAAAGAGAAAGCCATTCACAAGGACATTGAAGTTGTGAAGGAGTGTACTCTTTAAATGGTGGATTAACTTTTTGCAACGGAGATAAAAACAAAGAAGATGTAATGAACCGAGAAAGCCATTTGACAAGAAGTTGTGAAGGCTCTCTTGACATGGTGGATTAACTTTTTGGGAAGTCAAAGAAGATATAATTAGGGTAGAGGTACTGTTTGAGGACTGTTTTTCAGCATTAGCCTACTTACCGATCTCGCTGTCGATTAATCGACCGATGCAACAGGTAAAGCACAACAGCTCTCGCTGTTTGTGAGGTACTTCGATGGTGACATTTTTAAAGAGTTGTTATGCCTTTTACCGCTGACAACCAGCACTACAGGTGAAGTGATTTTCGCTGCAGTTAAGGGTTTTTTTTTTTAAGAGAAGGGTTTGGATCTAGGTAAGATCAACCTTCTCGTTACCGATGGCTGCCCGTCCATGGTTGGGAAAGAAAGGGGCTTTGCATCTCGCTTATCTGCAGAGCATCCCGCAGTGAACATGTTGCATTGCATCATACAGTACATCAGTCAGTTTTGTGTGTGAAATTGTCAGGGGAGTTGAAAAAAGCAATGGAGACTGTCATAAAAATTGTGAATATATTCCCTCAACGTCAGATCTGCAGCACCGACTCAGCTCAACCAGCGGACATTGTTATGTTGCAATAGGTCTGAGTATGCGGCTTCCTGCTCTTGAAGCGGCATTTTGTGTTCTCAAACGTTTCTTTGCACTGCGAAAGGAGGTGAGTTAATTCCTCTAGAGCCAGAAATCAAACAAAGCTAAAGACCTACTTGCACACATGCAAAAGCCGGATTTCATTGCACAGATTGCCTTTTTGTGTGACATCATGGGCCACCTAAACACACTCAACCTGCAGCTACAGGGGGGAGGGTCAAGTGTGACTGAGATCCTTGAGAAAGCTAGTGCGTTTCGGGTGAACCTGGACCTCTTTCTACCTGATGTAACAGGGAGGAAGATCCACTTCCCAACACTACGCGACGTACCCGTGAGCAGCGCAGCAATGGCTGGAATGAAGGAACTTTTGAAAAGCCTGGCTGAAAACTTCAAAGAGCGATGAGCAGCAAAACAGGTTATTTATTTTATTTTTTAAAATTTGTTTCTGATTTTATCCCATTTTTTCTCCCTGGAATGAAGGAACTTTTGTAAAAGCGATTCAACGACTTCAGGATTCCAAAACAGGTTATTTTATTTCTGCGCAATCCATTTGCAGTCGATGTTTCCGGGTCCTGTCCAGCCAAGGCGAAAGCCGTGATGCCCGGTATTGACGAGGCGGCATTCCAGCTGGAGTTGGTGCAAATTCAGAGCTCTGATGTGCTGAAAGCTAAATTCGGAGAGGAGGGACTGTGTTTTGGGCTCATTCTACTCATCAGTTTCATCATTGCAGGAGACTGGCTATCTAACCTGTTAACCATGTTTGGATCTACTTACATATGCGAGTCCGGATTTTCGACAATGAACTTGATAATCAGAGAATCAACATCACAATCGACTCACGGATGAACATCTGTAGTACTCTGCATACACGTTGTGTGGCCCGGCAACCTCATGTAATGACTAGGCCCACAATTTTCATATAAAACAATATACTGTACATTACACAAACACTGTACCTGGTAACAGATTAACATTATCAGGACCCATACATCTCATGCGCAGCTCTGCATACACGTTGTGTGGCTAACAAAGAAAAGAAGGATTAGCCTAGCAATAGCCTGCCTGACTAGCTAGCTAACCTTCGAATGGCTAACATCACTAAATAAAATCAAAATAATGATCATAAACCATATTACAGGTCTCCAGAATATTAAACAAACAGTACACAATAATTATAAAAACAATAAAAAGTTAAAATCTTACATTCGCAACATTAATCGACTGGGCAGAGTAAAGGGGTCTCCCCTGGTGGCCAGCCTCATCATGGACTCCTGGAGCACTTCCTCTCTCAGAGTATGATGTTCTTTGAGACACGGTACAGCACACCCATCTTGACAGACAGTCTCTCCCAGTGTCTAAGGAGGCGGAGCACATCCACTGCTTCATGTGTACGCTCTCTTCTAACGTCACTAAATGAAATAAAAATAATTATCATAAACCATATTACAGGTCTCCAGAATATTAAACAAACAGTACACAATAATTATATAAACAATAAAAAGTTAAAATCTTACATTGGCCATATGAATTAATATAAAACAACAGGTGCTTTCACTACCTACCCCGGCAACCTCATGTAACGACTGGGCAGAGTAAAGGGGTCTCTCCCAGAACTCGAGGGCACAAAGGGCGGTCCTACTGCAAACCCCGCTCGTGGCAAGGGAATCATCTAATCTGTTACACTCTCCCCCCTGACTTCCACTTGCCATGAAAAACTAAAACAGAGAAAACAGTAGAAAGAAAGAATGAAGAAAAAGAAAATACTTGCTGCATTGGGTCACCAAATAAAACACACCAGGTACAAAGATCAAATAAATTACAATATAAAACCCACATAAAAAAAACAAAATCACCCCAAAATAAATTCCTGCAGTGTGTTACTGTGAGCTAAACTGAGAAACTAGACTGTCCAGTCCTAAGACTATCTCTAAAAGATTAAAAGAGAAAGAGGGTAGCTAATCCCCTAACCACTTCGTAGGCTGACATGCCGGTTACATGTCCGATACAGATGGTAAACTCATGCTACCACAGTAACTTAAACACTAAATGGACACCCATCATCCACTGCAATCACTTCGCTCTCCAACAACTACTAAGGAGAAGCTAACCTAAAGGAAAAAAAATTACTTGCCTACAAAAACATTCATTGGCATAGACTCTATGAGTCTCCTAACAGGTCTCAACACCCTCCCACACCTAGAGTGACCATCTAAAGCACGTGCACTTGCCAGAGGCGCAATAGAACCTTGTGAGGGGCTAACACACACTGAAGGACTCATGTCAGAGCTATGCTGGGTGTTTACGTGTGGCGGAGTCCGAGGTACGGGGTCAGTGGTGCACACAGTGTCAACAGCTACACTGGAAGAAGCATCCTTGTCCGTCTCTCAGTCCGTCATCATCCCATCCATAGAGTGGACATCCTCTGAGGCATCTGACTGATCTTCTCCAGGATCTGGTAGCTCAGAGACCCATGTCACTGTCCTGTCATTAGAGTCCCTACCAGTCGCAGCCACTGAGTCCACTTCCATGATATCTTCACTGGGATCTTCAACATCCTCGGTGATGTCTGTCTCACGAGAAACCACTTCAGACCCATCCTGAACAGGCAGGAAGTTCACTGGCATTATCAGGTTGCGGTGGACCACTTTCTCTACTCCTGTCTCACTGTTCCTGATCTTCAACATGTGGACACCCTCGTTCTTCTCAGTGACGACATAGAGATGACCCTCCCACCGATCCGCTAGTTTCCTCTTCCCTCGTTCGCCCTTGTTGGCCAGAAGTACCCTGTCTCCGACATCCACAGGAGCACCTCTCAGCTTCCTGTCGTAAAGGTTTGCCTGCTTCTTCTGCTGCTTACCAGCTGATGCTTGAGGGTTCTTCACAGCCTCCGCCAGATCACGCCTGAGAGCCTGCACGTATGCATCATAGTCAGCAACTTGCTCATCTTGAAGGACCGAGTCAAACATCATGTCGACCGGCAATCTGGAACATCTGCCGAACATCAGATTGAATGGTGCATAGCCGGTAGTCTCATGCACCGTCGAGTTGTATGAGAACGTGAGAGCCTTCAGCATCTGCGGCTATCCTCCGCCGACCAAAAGTCTATGCAGACTAGCTCAAGTGGCCTCGTAGTAACGATGCTCTCCAGGGGGGCCCTCGCCTCTGGCTCTGGTGACTTGCTGAAGACACACCTCCTGCAGCATTGCACATATTCTTTTACATCCTTGTCCAGTCCATGCCAGTAGAAGCGTTGCCTTGCGAGAGAGAGTGTCCGCTGTTGCCCCTGGTGGCCAGCCTCATCATGGACTCCCTGGAGCACTTCCTCTCTCAGAGCGGCGGGGACCACGTACTGGAAGGACTTCTTTCTTGATATGATGTTCTTTGAGACACGGTACAGCACACCCATCTTGACAGACAGTCTCTCCCAGTGGCTAAGGAGGCGGAGCACATCCACTGCTTCATGTGTATGCTCTCTTCTAACGTCACTAAATGAAATAAAAATAATTATCATAAACCATATTACAGGTCTCCAGAATATTAAACAAACAGTACACAATAATTATATAAACAATAAAAAGTTAAAATCTTACATTGGCCATATTAATTAATATAAAACAACAGGTGCTTAACATTTCACTACCTACCCCGGCAACCTCATGTAACAACTGGGCAGAGTAAAGGGGTCTCTCCCAGAACTCGTGGGCACAAGGGGCGGTCCTACTGCAAACCCTGCTTGTGGCAAGGGAATCATCTAATCTGCTACACATCTCAACCAGTGCATGCAGCTTGCTCTGACCTCGCACCGACCTGAATTCAGCAAGCTGGCTAAAATGCAACTTCTCACACTGATTGTCAGGTAGCTTCTATTTTTATTAGTATTTTCATTTATTTTGTAATGATGGGATGGGATTTATTTTGTAATGATGGGACGCTGCCTATGCTTGCATCTTTGTTAATCTCTGTTGCATAGGTCAACAAATATTTTTCATGACCCTTCACCCTTGGGCTACCTCAGACGGACTTCTAGGCCTCCTCTGCCTCTTACTGATTGCATTTGCTATCCTAGGCCTAGCATTGTTTTCTGGTATGTGTTGCCACCCAGCGTTTTGGTGTTATAATACACAAATCTATATGGATTCATTATAATAAATTAGCCTACATTACTATTTTGGTTGCCTATTTTACTACTACTACTACTACAATTATTATCATTATTATTGCATGGTTGGTTGTACAATAACAATGGCATATTTGTTCATTTTTGTTGTCAGTCTTGTGGCCCTTGACTTCAAGTCATTTTACAATTGTGGCCCCCTTCTTAATCTAGTTGAATACCCCTGATGTAGGCACTTGTCTAAATAAGCTGTGCTTATTCTTTTCACCAGAAGAGGGCAGCACACCTTATTGAGGATCGAGTAACTTGTATATTATCCCTGCTTCCTTTTATTCTGCAAAGCTCCACATATTTATTGCATTTCAAAGTTTAGTATCTTATATACCCAATGAACAATACACAAAGAGCAATTCTTGGAATGTTAAGTGAAGCCAAGATACCTACCATGACTACTAACATAATTTGATATTTTTTAAAATCACATTTTCATGTTATGAAAGAATTGTAATATCTTTGTTGTTTTCTCTGTCTCAAGGAAGGATGATATATTATGTTAAAGACAATAATATAGAAAAGTGCAGCCTATCAATGTTTTCTTCTAGCTTTTCTACACATATTATTAAATCCCCAAAATGATGTTTTATGTGAGAAGTTAAAGGTTTTGAAAAGCTGAAAAAGACAGACAATTTAAATGAAAATAAAAACCTATGCATTCATACATATGCACTAACAAGGTTTTCCTGTGCACAGCTTTGACTCCTGCAATAGTACTGTAGCTATGCTGGTCTACTGTACTTCAAACAACATGTAGGCTACTCACCACTGGGCATGGGCAGGTTGCTTAGGATTCAAACCTTCTCTCAAACAGCCTAATTCCTCCTTTTAGAGTAGGCTGTCCTTCTTTGTGTATACTTGGTCATGTAAAGGTGATTACAGGGTTTTTTAACCCACCAGGACATTATTCCATTCCTTGAGTGTAGCCTATACAACTTTTGAAGTTAATTTTGAGTAAGCTAGGCATTCATTCTTAGCAGACCACCAAACTTCATCGACTAAGCTTTTTGTCTTGCTGTAATTGATATGGTAGGCCTATCTTCAGTTATTTCCTTTTAGAATTCATGAGTACCACTTCTTTTGTAAACATGATCCTTATTTATATTTATCAAAGTACCAGTTCAATATTTTACAGATCAATGACTCGTCACCTTTGTGTCAAATAATCATAATTATGTAGACACATTGTGAATGTGTTTATTTACTTTGGACTGCTATATTATAGTTCAAGCATATATATAGCCAATATATCTAATATGTATGTCATACAATCATTGGCAGAATTCAATACATACCTATATATTCTTCTAATAGCAATCCACTATCACCCCTCTGAAGAGTATGAATTATACTATTGGAGAGAACTGGTTGGAAAACTAGGCAAACCAGTCTGTTTGGAAGAAAAAAATCCCAATTTGTTAAACCTGTTCTGCAGGAGGTCCTGTGATCTAAATCGGCAACTAGTGCAAAATTGCATTGATCACATTTTCCAAACTTTGCGTTGGCTTCATCCACTATTGTACAAATAAGAAATAAAATAGTGGAAAATCTAGATTTTGATGGGAATACTCCTTTATTCAGTAATCAGGAAAATAACCCTAATTAGTTTTTAGCTTGCTCTATTGATCTATTTGATCAAGCAGCAGCAATTAGCTGTTATTTATATAGGATTTTATTATCTTAATTAATCATCTTCAATATATAACTCACATGCGTAATGTGATCTGAATCCAATTTTCTTCCATTTGTGTTTGTTGAGTCTATGTGGGATATTTTCCCTCCGCTAATTACAAGACCCTTAATGACTTGGCAGAAAAGCCAAGCTCCGATCAGCGAGCTTCACACAGAGACAGTGAGGTCAATTTCCTGTGTCCTTGCCCCGGTTCATTAAAGCACAGGGATGAGATCAATCGTACGTCCCTGGCGATTTGGTTCTGTGTTTTTGAGCACACAAAAACAGTGTGGTCTTGTTTGAAAGCATCGGCTCATGCGAGAGAGGTCAGGTCTTCCCCATTACAAGAAATAGTACGTGTCTGAGATCTCCGTTTAACTTCGCCACACTGTGCCTTGTCCGTAGCTTCGAGTACAATGTTGGCATCTTTTTTTTCTTGGGCCGTCGCTAGTGATTGGTCAAATTATCACAAGGAGTCACCAAATGATTTTGTGAAAGTTTGAGGCAGCTGAAGCAATGGTTTTTGAGCCTGGTGGCATGCAAATTGGGGGAGGGGGGTCTTCATAAGCCGGTGGCGCAGTGGAAAGCCAGCAACTCACAGCAAGAAGGTCTCGGGCACGAATCCAGGCCGGGGGCCTTTCTTTGGAGTTTGCATGTTCTCCCGTGATCGCGTGGGTTTCCTCCGGGTCTTCGGTTTCCTTATGAACAGTCCAAAGACATGCATTTTGTGGTTTTGGAGAGTCTAATGTTGCCCGTAGGTATGAGTGTCTACATTGAATGGTGTGTGTGCCCTTCGATGGATTGGCGACCTGTCCAGGGTGTATTCCTGATTTAAGAAAGTTCATGCTTTTTCAGGCTCCAGCTGCATTTGCGACCCTGACCACCAGAGCGGCTTCAGATAATGGATGGATGGATGGGTCTTCATAAGCCTGCCAGGGAAAGCCAGCAACTGCAACAATATGGCGTTTAGCACTCTGTGGTGGCCTGGAGAGGATCCCTCTCCTCTCCTCACACCCTCTCCACCGGAGTCCCGCAGGGCTCAGTGCTAGGCCCCGTCCTATTCTCCCTGTACTAAGTCACTTGGTTCTGTTATCTCTGCTCATGGTTTTTCTTATCACTGTTATGCTGAAGACACTCAACTCTTTCTCTCCTTCTCTCCGTCTGAGACCCAGGCCTGGCTGACATCTCTGCCTGGATGTCCACCCACCACCTGAAGCTGAACCTGGGGAAGACTGAGTTGCTCTTCCTCCCAGTGAAGGGCTCCCCGATGATTGATACTTCAATCACTGTGTAAGGCTCCATATTGTCTCTGTCCCAGGAGTCTTGTAGTGACCCTGGATGACCAGCTGTGCTTCTTGGGCCACATCACAGCAATCACCCGGACCTGCCGATTCTCCCTCCACAACATCCAGAGGATCTGACCGTTCCTCACCCAAGAGGCCACACAACTCCTGGTCCAGGTCCTGGTGATCTCACATCTGGACTACTGCAATTCCTTGCTGGCAGGCCTACCAGCTTGTGCCATCAAGCTACTGCAACTAGTCCAGAATGCTGCCACACGTCTGGTGTTCAATCAACCTAAGTTCACCCATGTCATCCCTCTACTCTCCTCTCTGCACTGGCTCCCCATCGCAGCACGCATCAGATTCAAATCACTGGTGCTTGCTTTTCAAGCGGCTCCTCGCGGTCTCGCCTCTTCTCTGTCCTGACCCCTCGGTGGTGGAACGACCTTCCGCAATCCGTCAGGACCACAGAATTACTTGGGATCATCCGCAAGAGACTCAAAACCCACCTTTTCAGACTCCACTACCACTGAATTCTGTGCATCTACCCAATTGTCATCACCACTGCCTACTTGCTCAATACTTCTTGTACACGTATCCCTGCTTACTCCTCTTCCAAAAAAAAGAATTTACTAACCTTTTCCTTCCCAGTGTTACAGGTATGGTGTGCAGCTGCCTACAACAATGTCTATTGCTGTATTATTATCACTGTATATCTCTTGGCAAACTCTGATTGTTCCTACCATGTATTAATGCACATCTTGTAAGTCGCTCTGGATAAGAGCGTCTGCTCAATGCTTAAAATGTAAAATGTCATTTCAACATTATCAGTTTGTGTGGAAAAAAGTGCTGTGTGTGAAACAGAAGGCTTGAACACTTCCTAAAGCTGCTCAAGATAGTATTGCCACATGATTTGCCATCCATTATTGTGAAAGCAATAATAATTATTGCAGACCACAAAACTACCAAACTGTGTGGAGGCGAGAACTATTCCATTTGCAATGGACAAAATTAGCAATTCCGCTACCGCCCAGGTGTGTTTTCACTACCATCCTTGGTAACCCAAAGCCTAGAGACTGACAAAAACAGAACTGAAGCCACTAGCTTGAAATGTGTGTAAAAATGTGTGTGTGTGTGTGTGTGCATGGGAGCATGCATGGGAGTGTGCATGTATGTATGTGTGTTTTATGTCTACAACAGCAGCTTAGCATGTTCCTTAAATTATTTCTGTGAAGATTACTTGGAAGAGCTGGACAGGCTGAAGGCTACGGTGGGGGAGAAGGGACAGAAAGGACTTTTCACCGCTGCCTTACATAACATATGCCCCCTCCGCCACGCTGATCCATTAGTCAAGAGCGCAGAAGACAAACCACGGATATAATTTGTCAGCAGTGGGCAGGACAGTGAGGGACAGTGATTGATGTTAATCTGTGAGTCGGGGGCAGCTTCCTGGGAGAGACGTCGTGTTGCATTAGGCTTCCAGTGGCCGCAGCCGGGTGGACCCTCAGCGGGGCTCAGCTGCATCTCCGTTGACAATGCCAGCATCAATCTCCCAGGCCGGCTTGATGGGAGGACAACCCTGACCAAGGCGTGACATCACATGAGCCTCCTCGGCGTGTGGCCACAGTGGTGGGGGTCGCAGTGAGGGACAGCGGTTGAGGAGTTGGGCTTGGAAAGGTTGCATGTTGGATTCCTAGGTGAGACAATGTTGTTGAGCAGAGGTAATTCATTAATGAAACCGTTAATGAAAGTTACAGCTCTGGACAATGAATTATAAATATAAAAATGTGAGCTTTAGTGGGGCTGCTGGTTGGCTCATCCTGTTAAGGCACTGTTCTAGTGTGTGGATGAGCCCCACGGACTGGTGTCGAATTCAGAGGGTGCAAGTGCTGACTGTGGCCAGCAGCCCCACAGCGTGACGCATGACTTGCAGACACATCCGTGTCTTGTCGCCCACCAGCTGGTCAATCGGACGTCTGCCGGTATAAAGTTGTGCACAAAGTGTCTCCCTCTGACTCATTTCCGTGCAAGCGTAACTTTTAGATTGCGGTGTGAAAAGAAGTGGTGACTGACACCACGTGTTTCGGAGGAGAGTGTGTGCTTGTCTACAGTGGAGGTCACAGTGAGCATGGCTTACAATATAATTGAACATTCCAAATTGGGAGAAAAGGGGGTAAAAGCATAATAAAAGGAAGCTTTGAAAAGTTACTCTGGATAGGCGCATCCGCAAAAGAAAATTCATTATAACCCCATAACACTGAGGTTACGCCAATGTGTCCGGGAAAATGCCATCAGAGGGCTTCTATAATAAGAAGACATACCTTTTAAAATGTGCAGCCAAGCATTCACTGCTTAATTGATTTGCTTGAAAATATTGTTTGGGTGCCCCACGGAGCAGTAATTGCTACGAGCATACTGAAATGATTTAATTTGCTCTTAGGATGGTGAGGAGGGGAAAAAATCTATCCTATTTGTCATTGTGTTATTCCCAGGCATCCACTAGTTTAAAAAAGTTGTACGTGATATCAGTAAGCAACAAACTGTAATTCACTGGTGGTGTGCAGGGTAAGACCAAGATAGAGAAACGATACCAAACTAGCCCTGTCTTCTCCTTTATAGTTCTCTGTGTCAGATCAGGGAATCCAAGGTGGACACTGTCCTGTAACATCCATGCAGAGCTGCCAACTGTCACATATTAAGCTCCAGTCAATTCACCCGTTTCACGCTCTATAACATGACACCTTAGCATTCTCACACATTTTAATGCAAATGCTGTTTCTGTTTGGTTTACTTAGAGTAACCAAACATCTGTGATGTAATAAATGTGTCTGCAAAATAGGACTCACAATCCCTCCTGCTCTGACAGAAAGTGCCACCTGATAGCTATCTGGCAATCAACCTGGTCCAAGAAAAGGGGAAGATTTCACCTTACCGCCTGGCAGCTGAGGCCTTCAGAACAAAGGGTTTGCATTGTTGGGTCAGCCACCAAACCTGAATTTGGACTTTATTTAGATTATGATGGAAATATGTTTTGTTTTGAGTGAGATTTGAAAAATATATTTAGCTCTCATCTTATCATTTTGATTAAGTGAACAATGCAAAACATTCCTGTTTTCCTTTAGAGACCTTGCCTCCTGTGTCCGCTTGCCCTTCCACCATGCCAGCAGGTGGAGTGCCGCCCCACACGCCAAAATGTATATCAACAATAGGGTTGCCAACTTTCTATCATCCAAATACGGAACAGAAGGCGGGGCACTGGGGGTGAAGTGGGTATGGTGTTGTATGGATGTAAATCAACACATACTGTATATTGTATATTGTATATTGTATAACGTGGACAAGGAACTTCCCGTCCGGGACAGGCCAATTTTGGGTCAAAAATGGGACATCCCGGTCCAGTTGGCAACCCTACCTACACATGGCTTAAGGAGGGAAATGGGTGGAGTGAGACATTTTTTTGAGACAATTTTAAATCGAGAGGGGGCACCAGTGACCAAGGGAAGTGGTGTAAGAATGAGAGAGAGAGAGAAAGACAGAGACCCAGAGAGCCAGATGTGGGATGATGTGGAGTGTGCATCGAGGGAGGGAAGAGTGCAATTGGGGTAGGGTTTGGTGGGGTAGGGTTATGGAGCGATGGCATAGCCCATGTTCAGGAACAAACACACATCCACACAGGGAATGCATGTGTGGATAACACCTGTTTACACTGAGATACACTTCTACTCCACGGTGCAATGCTGCTATCACACACCATCAGGGCCGTGCACAGACATTTTGGGGGGCAGGGGCTCAAGCAAAAAAAAACGGGCACTCACCCCACCGACACGCACTATTCCCACCCCGATGTTGCCACACCACCGCTATCCATAATCACACACTATGTTCATAACATGGGACCTGTTTAAATTCTACTGAAACACATTATTCCATGAAGAAACCACAGATTTGATGTAGTAATGCAAGTCAGTCAGTGTAAGTAATGCAGTCAGTCAGTGTTCAGTTGTTTAGACCAATTCAGTCACATTAGATCAGTGGTTTCTTTGAGAAAGAACCTGGGACCTGTTTTAACTTTCATTATAAGTAATGATAAGATTCTAGATCAGCAGTCCTACTCTGACATGCTTGATACATAAGCCCCCTGAATTTGGGGTTTCAAAACTTCCTTCTGTTTTCATGTTCTGCGTCATTTTGTTACACTGCATATATTTTATAAATTAGACATATGGTACAACTACTGAACTACAGTTTGATTTTAGTAACATGTTTTTGAGCATCACACTGAGAGGAAAATAAAACACAGTATTGTTTTATATTATACTATAAAAAAACGCACGCACGCACACACACACTCCTTAAACATACTCTTATATATTTGTTACATCTATGCATATGGCTGAAAAACTGATCCAGGGTCAGGCAGGTGAGAAGTATTTTGCCTTTCATTGGAGACGGGTGTATTTCCCTCTTCTAGCAGTGTTTATGCTGCTTCTTATTTCCCAATCAAAATGGATTGATTGATTGATTTAAACTTTTATTTTAACAGGGAAACACACTGCTACATGCCCAAACAATAATATACCTTTAAACATCACGTTTTTGGAAAACTGGCTATAAAGAATAGGGGGTGACTACACTAAACTAGCAGAACTATGCAAAACGTAACTACCTGCTTCAGAAATTCATTGCATATTTGTAAGTTGTCCTGTATGACGGAGATAACGTCATTTTAATTATAATTAGACTAGCTTACTGCAACAGTGCCTACCTGAGTGTTATCATTTACTGTAACTGAACTGGGGCTGGGAATGCGATGCTTTTCATGTTGTATTCGGAATGTCGGAAGATGCGACGTTGATTGATTGATTGATTGAGACAAAACCATTTGGAAGAATTTCAATAACAAATAAAGGTGGAACCTCGGGAGTACTTTTAAATTGATAAGGTGTATTTTTTCATGGATACTACTATACATTTCCCTCTTTATATTTGATATAATTTCAATAACAAATAAAGAAAGAAAAAAAATACAATTAACACCAGCCAAAAAAAGGGCTAAAGGAGTGACTATTTGACTCTAAGGGCAAAATGGCAGGGGCTCAAGCCCCCCTTGGACCCTATCTGTGCACGTTCCTGCACGCCATGTAGACACAATATTCCCCTCCCCGCAAACTAGGGAGAAAGAAAATAAATGCCAGTGTAACCTCTACAATAATTTAGCTGTCTAGCCTTACAGTACCTGGAGTAATTTATATGTGGTCAAAGTGCTGTGGACATCTGATTGAACAGTGGCAGTATACTTTATAATATATAATATACAATGGGAGAAAAGAGCTGAACCGTCAGTGAATCTCATTTTCCATGAAGTGTTTTGTGTTGAATAGGTCCGTTGCATTGTCTTCCCCTACAGATGCCATGCTGCATGGAATTTGATAAAGTCTCATAACATAACGCAGAGCCTCTGTTATTTATCTGTGTGGTTATTTCCAAAAAGGGACTCTCTCAATCTTCTTTTGTTGAGAGTATGGCCTCAAGCTTCTTGGCCCTATTTAGGAGATGGATTGCAAAGGGATAGTGTTCCTGCCTGTCTGTGTGGGGGAACTGCAGCTTGTGCAGATGGAAGTGTGAAGATGAAGATGAAGATGCAGCACAGTGTATCAAAGTACAGTATCCCAATACCTTTGCGACATGGATCACAGTGCAGCACAGTGCATTACACAATAAATCATTTCACTTTAAAGGTGACAATCCGCGGAAACAAGATCAGCACGGGGTGCAAAGGACTGCATGGGCAATCAACTGTGGAGGGATCGTCAGATGGTCAGACTCAGGAAGCCAGATTGAGAATTTTTATCACTGGGATTGATGTTGTTACTTTTTGCAGTCCCAAGGGACCTTTAATGACCACAGAAAACTCTGGTTGTTGTCTCATCTGAAAGATGGAAAGCTCCTATAGCATCTTACTGCACTGGGGCATTGGACTTCACCTGGTCCAGAATAAATGATCCACCACTCCTGGCCCACCAACACCATTTTCAGCAGCATCTCTTCCATAATGATACTTAGACCCAACCCCATTATCTTCAGCTGTTCTGCATAGCAACAGGGTGCTATGTTTGCATCAAAAAAAAGTTGCAGAGGGCAGTCAGGTAGGCAGGGAAAAGAATGGGCCTGGACCAAATGTCTGTGGTTGGGCTACAAGAGAAATTGATGGGAAACAAAATTGAACAGATAATAGGGGATGCCAGCCAACCCTCTCCATGACAGCCTGTGTGGGTACAGTAAGACAGGGAGTGGCCGTCTTCTCCAACACAATAGGTATGGCAATTATTTTGTTTCCACTGCCATTAGGTTCTACAATAAGCATATTAAGCACTTTACTAAAGGAACAGTAGCATAACTTATCTCTCTGGTAGTTTTAGACACCCTACTAGTTTTATAATTGTATATATTATTTTTAACCTGCTGCTTTCTTTGCACTTTTTCTTGTTGAGCCGTATATACCATGTATTTTATGTCGTGTGCCCTGTTTTACTGTTTTTATGTGTTTTATGTACCCTTGAAGCTCTGCCAAATAAATTTCCCACTTGTGGGATAATAAAGTTTACTTGACTTGACTTGACTTACTGGTATTGTTCACATGGCTCCAGGTTCCAGAAGTCATACACAGGTAACTGCCAAAATAAAGGAAACAGATGTAGAAGGGTTCTGGCAGCTCTGTTATGGTATGGGGTGCATTTCCATGGCATGGTTTAGGTCCAGTCAACCCCTTACAGGACAAGGTAAATGCCAATAAATACAGAGCCATTCTGAGTGATCACTGTCATCCTATGGTGAAGCATTTCTATCCAGATGAGAGTTCTCTCTTGCAGGATGACAATGCACGAGTGGCCACTGTATGGTTTGATGATCATGAAAACATTGTAAACCATATGTCATGGCCACTCAGTCACCAAATCTCAACCCAATTGAACACTTATGAGTGATTCTGGAGTGATGCCTGAGACAGCATTTTCCACCACCATCAACAAAACACCAAATGATGAATTTATTCTGGAAGAATGGTGTTGCATCCCTCCAATAGAGGTACACAGACTTAATAATCAATGCTAAGGTGCACTGAAGCTGTTCTGGTGGCCCAATGCCATATTAATACACTTTATATTGGTGTTCCCTTTATTTTGGCAGTTATCTGTACACAGAGATGTGGACTCGAGTCATTGTGACTTGGACTCGAGTCGACTCGAGTCACTGTTTTGATGGCTTGCGACTTGACTTGACAGAAAATAAAAGACTTGAGACTCGACTTGGACTTGGAAGTTAAAGACTCGTGACTTGACTTGACTTGAGACATGATGACTTGAATGACTTCTTTGTGTTCATTTTATGTTTTCAGTGAACTTCTGAATGCAAGACCTGCTCATCAAAGATTTCTGACAGCCAGACTACAACATCAAACTTTGTTCATCATTTGAAGACTCATTCGGATCGGTAAGTGTCTGTGAGGGCTGATGTTAGCTAAATCTGCGCAGAATGTCTAGCTAGCCAGGGGCACAGATTCGCAGTCGTCCTATTGTCTCAACGACTAAAAAATTAAGAAGGACAACCTTTGATTTCGAAGTGATCATCCTGCTGACAACTGTGAATTTAGGATATATATTTTTTTTTTATTGGCTAACTGGAACTATTTCTGTTTTACACCCACATCGTACCAAACACGTCATGCACTGATATAAAAAAATATTTCTGAAGTTCCAAATGGGAAAAGTTAGTTAGCTAGCTAACGTTTAGCATTCACGTACATTGGGTATCGATGGCCCATTATTCTGAAGCCCCAATAGTTCGAAAAACATCTGCCTCATGCTTAGGAATTTCAATGGGTAAGTGTCACACTGTGTATTTTGTGAAATTAACCTATTTTTAAAGCCTTGACATTTTTAGTCAATGGGCACACAAAAAAACAAGCATTTTGTAAACAGTGTCCTCGCGTTTGCACGTCAAAATACACTAAGATATTAAGGGCAAAAAACTCCAGGGAGTGTATTTTTGGAGCAACGGGCCTTCGGAGCAGTGGGCTTTTGTTTTCGGGATAACGGGCCGTCGGACTAATCTATTGGGGTTTCGTAATAATGGGCCTTTGGACCAATGGGCAGTCCCCTATTGTTGCTAGTTCCTTGCTAACATCAGGCTTAGTAAGTGATTATGCATTTATGCAGTCTAAGACACCGCATCTTGGCTGGTCCTATACGATGTGCGTGTCAGGGACACGGTTTGAAACCCATCTTTACCAGAGCGACCCTGGTCGTCAGCCCCGATCAGGAGTGGCATTTGGCTGTCAGCTCCCGAGGGAGGGGGGAGGGTGGTCCACACGAGTTCATCGTGGAGCAGGTTAGGCGTCTGTCGGATTCCGCCTCAGAGGAGACGGATCTACCCGGCATGAAAAAATTGGATCACTACATGGAGGACGGGCGACGGACTCGTGGGGGACGGTGAATTGAAATAAATAGGGGTACAATTGGCAACCAAATTGGGAGAAAAACGGGGGTAAAAATCTGAAACAAATTTTTCAGAGAATGAAGTGAGTTACAGTAGATTTTATCAGGGGATGTCTGCACTTACGTTGGTTTAAACAGGGATCTTGACCGCCTCAATATAACGGCTGAGCAGACGTATCGCTGCATCATACAAACAGCAGCCAATGCGGCGTCTATACAGTATGTCTATGGAATAGACCATGGCTTGTCTGGGAGGAGGAAGGGATAATGAGATGTATCCCTTGGTGCATTCAAGCTAAAGAAGTAGACAGAAAACTAGGCACCAAAAATACAGCGCGACGTGAGTAGGACAAGTAACATTTAGGAAGGTTTATTTATATTTTCTAAACTACTTGCCCTTTGACAAATATGATTTTACCCGAATCCTGGCCCCTGCTAGTTAACGATAATATTTATTAGCCTATAACGTTAGCAGGGCAGGAAACTTACTTTTTTATTTACCTGCCAAAGCACTGGATTACCTGCCACTTGTACTGTTTTACCAGCCAAAGCTAAAGATTTACCAGCATTTGGCTGGTGGCTGGTCCCTGCTGTAGCAAAACGATTGATATTACTAATGTAAAACTACATTTAAGCCATAATGAACTAATATTTAACCAAAAGGTAACTTTTATTTTTGCTGGTTAAATGGGGAATAGTCTGGCACACACGCGCAGTGTGGGCCAGTACCGCGCATACGTCACTTTTGTACACTTTTATCTGCCTTCTCGAGCATATATGAGACACACCTCCAAATGATTTCTGAGGTAAGGAACAATAACAGATTTAACCCAACTTTAGCTCAAAATGGAACTCTTATAAATTACGTCATTAAAGGAGTGTTTCAGCGATTTAGTGAAACACTCCTTTAATTACGTAATTTATAAGAGTTCCAATTTGGGCTAAATTTGAGTTAAATCGGTTATTGTTCTGTTACCTGACAGTTCCTGGCACAAGAAAGTTGGGTGATTTAATACATTATTTTCAGTTTGTTTTAAAAAATCAGATTCTATGTAGGTCTACTGGCTGCAATGATGCTTTTGATCAAACAAGTTGGGGAGGGAATTTTTTTTGATTCAGAAGAAAATAATAAATAAATAAATAAATAAGTTATTCGTTTTTTGTTTGATTACATTTATTTCACTGATATCAACAATTATAATACAAATTCAATTAATTGTCATACTTTTTCAACAGGTTAGATAGATTGGCCAATAATATCATTATTAGACAGGTACTAATACCTTGTCTTTTCTTTTTATAAAGACCGGATTCTGCAAGTAAGACTGCAGTATCTTGGGGGGGGGGTGACTTGACTTGGGACTTGACTTGCCTTAACTAAGGACTCGACTTGACTTGACTTGCCCAAGAAAAAATGACTTGGGACTTGCTTGAGACTTGGACCAAATGACTTGAGACTTACTTGTGACTTGGATAAGAGGGACTTATGTCTGTCTGTACATGTATATATCCCCTATCTATGGTGGGAAATGTGTGAGAATGAGGGAGCTGGAATACTACATGCACTCAGTGCAGGGAGACAAAAGGCATCGGTATACTTAAAATGAAATCAAATTTGGCGTGTTCACACAGGCTGACAATTTGCTGTCAAATACGGCGTTAAGAGCAAATGTCAGTATACTTGCTGCGACTTGAGATTTGTTCTCCTACATCATCAAAAGGCACTTGGAAACTGGAGGAAACTCTGACAGGAAGAAGTCTGGCAGACCCAAAGCCACGACAAAGTCAGAAGACAAGTTTCTGAGAGTCAACAGCTTGCGTGATAGGTCTGGGGCTCTTTTGCTGGATCCAGAGTCGGCCACTTGCACAGAGTGACTGGCACCCTGAACCAAAAGGGCTACCACAGCATTTTACAGCGCCATGCAATACCCTCTGGTCTACGCCTAGTTGGTCAGGGGTTCATCCTACAGCAAGATAATGACCCAAAACATACCTCCAGGCTATGTCAGAACTACCTTAGAAGAAAAGAACAAGCAAAGTCTCCAGACTTAAACCCCATCAAGCTGGTTTGGGATGAACTGGAGAGAAGGGTGAAAGCAAAGCAACCTACAAGTGCAACACATTTGTGGGAACTTCTGCAACACTGCTGGGAAGAACTTTCCAAACAATATTTGATTTCCATTGTAGAAAGAATGCGAGTGTATTCGGCTGTTATATCTGCAAAAGGTGCCTACTTTGATGAGTCAAAAATGTAGATTCAATTTTGTTAAACAAAATGATTCCATGATTTATTTTTTATCTCCAATTGTTGATTTGTTCTATGCTTTCATTTCATAGTACATTGAAAAATTAAACTGTGTAAATTTCGATGAAAAATTGAGATGTTCTAAAACTTTTGACATGTAGTGTATGTTACAAAAAATGGCGGTGAACTGAGGCCAAATAGGTAACGTCAAATAATGAATGAGGATTTTGTTAGCAAGCTACAAAAGCAGTGCATTTCCCCAAGACTAAAGTTGGCAAGTGGATTCGCAGAAAAGAAAATTGCTTGTCAACACAAAATATAGCTAGCTAGAGCTAAAGACGTAAGTAGAGGAACAGCTGGATGCGATGATAACAAGATGTAAACCGAAAACACGCGGCCCAAATGACATACATAAAAAACGCAACCAATCACGTGATATTGTTGACCAATTGCAGGCAATGGTGTATTGGAGGCAGTGAAGGAGGCTGTGTGAAAAATTCGACAAGTTTGCCTAGTCAGCCTGCACACACTGCAGTGATCGAAGCCAAATGCGTCTCTTCGTTTTGGTCACAAACCCGCCATCTTGCCTGTGCGAACACGCCTAATTCGATTTTGTTTTATGTATACCGAGGCCTTAAGGGCCAGCCCCCCACAGATAGTATACTCTTGCATTGGTAGACCCAGGCCTCTCCCAGGGCAATTAGATAGTTCTGTTGCTCCCTGATTTAACAATATATCATTCTGTCAGCAATGCTCTGCTCTCACCAACGCAGAATAATTAATGTGGGAGGTTTGTTCATCAAAACAGAGGATTGTTTCCTATTGTAATGCATCACTGGAGACAATTAATATCTCATCTCTGAGGCCTGACATTTGTGCGCAATTGAAGGTGCATTCACTCGAGAGCTGATATTAATCAGTGTGGGGCGTGTTTACCCTCTCTTAATAGTGTAGGTGTGCGCGCATGTGTGCGTGTATGTGTGTGTGTGGGCATGCTTGCATATGTGTTCCCATGTGTAAATGTGTACACCGACAAACAGACTGTGGCCACACATTCCAACTCCAACGGCCTTTCCCCTTAACACAGAGTATGAAGTTTAAAGACATTTTGCCGTGAATTTCAGCAAACACATTACCAGGATATTATACGAGTGACTAAAAAAAAAAAAAATGACTCTTGAGTTGGCATCTTAAGGCCAAAGCACACTGCGGCAAGATTGAAGAGTGTACGAGAAGAACAGAGCCTGTTTGTAAGAGAACCTTTTTTTTTCTTTTTTCGCTTTGGTGCCTGGGTGTGAAATGAATGTGTCTCTGGGAAAGTGCACTGTTTCAGGGACTCGGGGAGACATGACTGTTGCCCGTCTGCACCCTGGGGCTTTTTCATAAATAGAAGTGAAAGCAGAGTGCAGTCACACTGTGCATCACACATTCAGACTGGATGCATCGCACTCAACAGGTGGAGGTTTTTGAACGTATTGTTGAGGAAGATGAGCGCTCACAGTGAGAGAAGGCACAGAGGTAGTCCTCTCTCATGTTAGTGCAGAGAGGTTGATTTTGAGCATCCCTCTTCATAGTGCCTGAGGATTTATGTCACCTGTTAGCAGTTAATTAATTGCAGGCTGGTCCTGACTGGGGTGTGGGTGAGGTCGATGGGATAGAGGCCAACATTTGACACATATGAAGGCTCTTGGTTTTTTGGTTTTTTTTTTCATCAGTAAACAGGGGGCCTTCAATAGCATAGCAGTCTAACGCACCCATATTGACCTGCCTATCATGGTCACACTTCAAAACCACTTCAAAAAAAAAAAAAAAATGTAAATGTAAAAATCTCTGTAAACAAACATGTCAACAAATAATATCAACAGATTTTTGACCTTTCTTGTCTTGATCCTTACATACTCGATTTACTGTAAGTAAGCCCTTGAAATGAAGCGCATTTGCATCACTACAGTACACGCATCGCTACTCTAACTCTTTCAATACCGGTACTGCTGATCTGACCCTTCTCCAACCAGTTCACGCCAATTCCCCTGTCAGTGGAGTACAGCAAGCTGTAAATCACTGGACTCCTGTACCTGATTGCAATCGTTGGGGTGGGGGGGGCATCACATGGGAGAACCATGGAAGCACAGCTCTTTACTACCCCCATCCTGAAAGGACAAAAACATTCCCATCCCGCAATCACAGAGTCTGAGCACAAGCCGCGGATCGGAGAGAATGGGGGCGAGGTGGCTTTCTCCCCGAGATTGCTTGCTCTCCTTTTTTTGCTCACTCTCCTTTTTTGCTCGCGTTTCCCATCGCCAAGCCATTGCTCTGAGCACCCGCGGTTCTTCGGTGCTGCAGAAAAGTGTTGAAAGTCGAGAGAGTGTTAGCCAGGGCAGAGACGGAAGCTGCAGCATCGACCTTTCCCCTCGTGTATACGGAAAACCTTGGAGATCAAATACAGAAGGAGTGTAGGCCTCACCAATATTCCCCACCCCCCTCTTTGTCCAGTTTTACTCGACTGTCTTGTTAGGTTATAGAACCCATCCATTCTGGGTTAGAGTGTGGGTTTTGTTACATAATGGTTCTAATCATCTGGAACAGCAAAACCTCCTGCTGGGTCTGGTAGGTGGTACAGCAGGTAAAGAGAGCCTTTGCACAGTGTCCAGAAATAACAGCATGTACTGCAGCAAATGTCTAAAAATAATGTCTAAAATGTCTAAAAATAAATTTCTAATAAAACATTGTTAGTGAAAAAGGTAGATGCATCATTGTTTGAAACCTATGTTATATATGTTCCACATACAAAATAAGTGTCCTGTTTGTTAAGGTCTCCCCACCACACTCCACTCATTCGAGAGAGAGAGAGAGAGAGAGAGAGAGAGAGAGAGAGAGAGAGAGAGAGAGAGAGAGAGAGAGAGAGAGAGAGAGAGAGAGAGAGAGAGAGAGAGAGAGAGAGAGAGAGAGAGAGAGAGAGAGAGAGAGAGAGAGAGAGAGAGAGAGAGAGAGAGAGAGAGAGAGAGGCTACCCTCTCACACAACAGCCCTGTGCATGCGGTCACGCCCTGGACCTTCAAACGCTCACTACCCTCCACATCCACAGCCACGGAGCTGTTTTTTGTTTATCACTGAGGAAGCAGCTGTCTGCAGCTCGATTACAGCCCGAGGACTAAATGACAGAGCGGTGTCAAACGCCAACACGTTATGCTTACCTTTCATCAGACTTGCAGAGGTTGTCTGTAATTTTGGAATCATAATAGTGTGTGTGTGTGTGTGTAGGTTTGTGTGTGTGTGTGTGGGGGGGACTAGCGCCCTCTCCGCCTGTCGGTTGGTTTGTTTGTCCTTCCCTTCTGCGGTGACATCACCCATACCCGCGTGACTGGAAGTGACCCCCGAAGGCAAATTGACATTGCGCCCTCACCGCCTCACCGGCAAACCACACGGTGCAGGGAGACATATGGTGTCACAGTGCACAAAAAGGCATGTACCAAATGTCCCCCTTGTTTCTGGCTCCAATCCACAGCTCTGCCGGCTAAAAGCTGTGGTCCCACACACCCATCTGGAGCTTGGTTTCAGTTCAAGCTCCTGGATTACAGTAAATTAGACCACCGAGCAGACGGCCAGGACCTCCCAAAGCCCACATTTGTTTCCGTTTTGTTTTGTACTTTCATTCCTGCAGGGCAGCGCAGTGCCATGCCTATCCTGCCCCCTGTCTGGAATGCCAGGGGTGGGGGTCGGGTGGGTGATGTGTTTTTTTATCCTGCACCATGCCAGGACTACAGCAGAATTGTAATTGTTCCAAATGGCGTTCGTCGACTTTAAACACAGATCCTTCATCCTCCACTGCCGCACATGACAGCCACGGGAACAGGTCGCGCTAATTATCAGAGCACATTCCGGTAATGTCAGCATGTGTCTAAAGACATTGTTCCGATGCCCGGGCCGCTCCCTAAATGAATCTTTATGAGCCGTGATGCCGCGGCCAGCCCTGGGAGCCGTGCCGAACATTTCCATTATTGCGCTTGGAAATTGGCCATCAATTACAGGGGGCAGCACCGGCAATTTATCTCAAAACATTTATAACAGATAAAAATGGTTCCATCAGTCAAGCAAGAAAGCAAATGTTCGGCAGTTGCAAGCTGGATCTCACACAGGAAGTCACACATGTAATAGACAAGATGTAGAGACATAAACATAATAGACATAAAACGAACTGTACCTGTGATGTACAGTAAACCAGGGCACACTGTCTGTGTGCCTAATCCCTTATAACAATATGTCTGATGTTCCAGCAGACATGATCAAATACAATGCTCCTGGACCCCTGCTAATGTGCTCCTGATGACTCCATTTTCATTGTTCAGGATAAGGATTACCAATACTACATTGTTGTTAATCCTACTTACTGTATAGACAAAAAATATCTGTCTAGAGCATCGCTTCAAAGACATTTGACATGCTTTCAATGGACATTGAGGAAATTACCTTGAATATTTCTCTGGCAGTTATACAGTATATGCCAGAGGTATTCAAACCCAGGCCTCGAGGTCTGCAGTGTCTGCAGGTATTTGCTCCAACCATACACTACACAACCTGATTTCACTAATTAGCTCACTTCCTGGACCAAGGAGGTAAACTAATTGGTGTAGTGCGTGGTTGTAGCAAATACCTGCAGACACTGTGGACCTCAAGGCCTGGATTTGAATACCCCGGGTATATGCAGTATACGCAAACGTTTAAGTATAGATTGTAGGGCGTATTGTAAAATGAGAAGTACACCGAAGTCCAAATATATGCAGTAGATAATATATGTAAGATATAATGTAAAAATGCTAAATGATAGCAGTGTGCCATTGTTTAAATTTATTTCAAAGCACATTTATTTGGTAATATCTCAGAATGATAGAGCTGTAAGTGGTTTTAAAATGTAACAATTCAAATGTCATATTTGTGAGGGATTCCGTGCTTCCGAAGCTCACTGCTCTCTCCCTTTCTTTCTTCATCACTCTCTCTTTCAACCCATCTCCTTCTCTCCCTCCCTCTCTGGCTCCCTCTCTTCCTTTCCATCCTCCTGCTCCTCTCTCTCTCTCTCTCTCCCTTTCTTTTTTCATCACTCTCTCTATCAACCCATCTCCTTCTCTTCCTCCCTGGCTCCCTCTCGTCCCTTTCCATCCTCAACCCATCTCCCTCTCCCTGGCTCCCTCTCGGGAGTTTCCATCCTCCCTCTCTCTGCGGCTATGACAGCTGCCACTCTTCTGGGAAGGCTTTCCACAAGATTTTGAAGTGTGTCTGTGGGAATTTGTGCCCATTCAGCCAAAAGAGCATCTGTGAGGTCAGGCACTGATGTTGGACGAGAAGGCCTGGCTCGCAATCGGCGTTCTAATTCCTCCCAAAGGTGTTCAATGGGGTTGAGGTCAGAGCTCTGTGCAGGTAAATCGAGTTCCTCCACACCAAACTCGTCTAACCATGTCTTTATGGACCTCGCTTTGTGCACAGGGGCACAGTCATGCTGGAACAGCAAAGGGCCTTCCCCAAACTGTTGCCACAAAGTTGGAAGCGCCCAATTAGCTAAGATGTCTTCGTATCCTGTAGCATTAAGAATACCCTTCACTGGCCTATCCCAAACCCTGAGAAACAGCCCCAGACCATTATCCCTCCTCCACCAAACTTTACAGTAGGCATTATGCATTCCGGAAGGTAGCGTTCTCCTGGCATCCGCCAAACCCAGATTCGTCCATCAGACTGCCAGATAGTGAAGTCGACGCTTGGCATTGCGCATTGTGATGTGAGGTTTGTGGGCAGCTGCCCGGCCATGGAAAGCCATTCCATAAAGCTCCCGACGCACAGTTCTTGTGCTGAGGAGGAGTTTGGTACTATCTATGGGTGTGGCTGAAACACCTGAACTCAATAATTAGTAGGGGTGTCCACTGACTTTTGGCCATATAGTGTAGATCTTGCACTCTGTCAACCATTTCTTAGTTTATTTGGACGCATGTTTGGGATCATTGTCTTCTTGGAAGGTCCATCTGCAGCCAAGGTGTAGCTTCCTGGAAGCTTTGGAAAAATGTCTTGGTACATGCTGGAGTTCATGGTTCCATCTATTTTAATAAGGGCCCCAGGGCCTGTGGATGCAAAACAACCACAAAGCATTAAAGATCCACCACCATGTTTCACCGTAGGCATGGGGTGCTTTTTAACAATACTTGTATTCTTTGGTCGTCAAACATAACGCTGATGTGCATGTCCAAAAAGCTTGATTCGGCCACAAGAGATGGTTCCAATTGTAGTTCAGATGTAGTTTGACAAATAGTTTGATGCCTTTTTCGGTGAATTGTCTTCAAAAGAGGCTTCCTTCTTGCAACTCTGCCATAAGGCCATTGTCATCTAGGCGTTGTCGATTGGTAGCTTTAGACACCTTGTAACCCCAAGATTCCAGGTTGTTTTGGAGATCTTGAAATGTGCTGCTTGGACTTCTTTTTGCCTCTCGAACCATCCATCTCCACGTGGGGGCAAGATAGACTTGCGTCCTTCACCTGGCAGGTTAGCCACTGTTCCAGTGGTCTTAAACTTCCTCATAATTGACACAACAGTGGAAAGCGGTATCATTTAACTTTTTAGTTTTTTGTAGCCATCTCCTGATCTGTAGAGGTCAATAACCTTTTGTCTGATGCTTTCAGGGAGTTCTTTGCCTTTCACCATGATGATGGCTGACCACAGTATTTCAAACGTGTGTTCCCTCCTTTTTATACCCTAAGGAAACAGGATATCATTGTAGGCCACTGTATAGTTCCATAACCTTCCAATGAACTTCAAATAAGTTGTATATTTATGAAGATTTGTTTTTGTTGTATTCAATTGAAAAGAATAGTTATGGGTATGAATAATTGTGATCCAGATGTTTTGGAAAAAAATATTATTAATAAAACAAAATATGTTTTTCTGAACAATTCTATTAGTAATGTAGGTTTGGAATTTTCAGATTTTTTTGAGCATAAAATATACCTCATTACTTATATAGTTTATTTTATACAATCTATTTTGTTCATCTTTATCAGGGGTATGAATAAAAACGGAGCCTACTGTATATACTGCTTTTGCTAAGACACATAAACTGGTGCAATCAATTGTCTTCAGATGTTACATCATTGTTTGATTGGAGTCCACCTGTGTACAATTAAGGTCTTTCAAATGATTTCAAATTAAATACACATCTGTGAGAGGTCCCACAGTTGGTTAGTGCATTTCTAAATAAGAGCTTCATCAGAGCATTTAAAGCAAATAGCAAATCAGAGAAAAGTTTCTACAAAAGCACCAAACAGGGGAGGAAATAATAAGACTTCAAAGACTTTGAATATCCTCCGGAGCACCGTTAAGTCCATCATAAAGAAATGGAAAGAATATGGCACAACTGTACATTTGCCTAGAATGGGCTGTCCTTCAAAACTGAGCATCCATGCGAGAAGGGCACTTCTTAGGGAGGCCAACAAGAGGTCTATGGCAACTCTGTCAGAGTTACAGCCTTCCATGGCAGAGGTGGGATGTCCCTGGGAGAACAATAGTCCAGGCACTTCACAAATTTGCACCTTATGGGAGGGTGGCAAAAAGCACATCACCCCAAGAACATAAGCCATACCATAAAACATGGTGGCGGAAGCCTAATGCTATAGAGAAAAAAAAGAAGTAAATGTCCTGAAGTGGTCCAGTCAAAGCCCAGAACTCAATCCCATTGAGGATCTGTGGAAAGATTAGAAAATTGCTGTTCACCAACGGTCCCCTTCCAACCTGATGGAGCTCGAGCAATTTTCTAAAGAAGAATGGGTGATAATTGCAGTGTCCAGATGTGCAAAGCGACTCAAATAGACCCACAGCTGTAATTGCTGCTAAAGGTGCTTCTACCCAGTATTAAGTCAAGGGGGTGAATACTTATGGAATCAATTATTGTCAGTTTTTTTATTTGTAATTAATTTTTAGGTTTTATTTTATTTTATTTGAGATTATAGAGTATTTTGTGTTGATCGGTGGCAGGAAATTCCAATTAAATCCATTTTGATTCCATGAAGTAATAAAATAAAATGTGGGTGAATACCTTTTATACGCACTGTATATACAGTATGTACCATATATATGCTCCATTTTCAGCATGCATAACGCAGCTGTGAAAATGACTAATCGGGATTCATGGCTGACCTCGCCTGAGCTCTGGATCCCGGAGGCAGAGTCCTGCACAGCGCAGGGCAGTGATGATGGGCGGCAGAGCAGATGGCTCTTTCGCCCCAGGGGCCTTTCTTTAAGGTCCGGTTTACATCACGTTCTATTTCACCCTTGGAAGCGTAATCAAAAAATAAACATATTCTCATCCTGCGCCGCCAATCTTGCTTTAATGCGAAACCCTCTGTGCAAGAAACGTGCTGCCAGCGATTGAGCCTCTGGTGACGTGTTGTGTCGCAGGGAGTCCGTACACACACCCAACGGGGTGGGCGGTTTTGACACGTTGTTTTCCTGAACAGTGACAAAGAGAACTTCCCCACTGGGAGAGTGGAGGAGGCGCGGGCCTGGTTACCTCAGGTAGCGAGGGGAAGTTGAGCTCCGCTTCAAGCCATGGCCCTGTGGAGATCAGCTGTGGCGGACGACGGATTGAATTTGCTGCTGCGCTGCTATTTATAGCAGCAGAGGGAAATGGTAATTGATTGTCTCTCTGCCAAGAGCTATGAATAGACCCAACTGCCTTAACATACAAGCTCGCTGTACAGCCCAATGTAAACAATACAGGAATAAATACTGTACACATAGAATGTGCAAGCTATTATTGTTTTCTGTAGTGGCCAAAAAGGTGGAAACACCAAGATGATATGACTTTATGTTATCAACTCCTCTCTTTCCTCTGGCTCCGTCCCCTCTCCCTTCAAAAGTGCCCATGTCATCCCCCTCCTCAAAAAACCCTCTCTGAATCCTTCTGTCATTTCTAATTATCGACCTGTCTCTCTCCTCTCATTCCTTTCCAAAACACTAGAGCGGACTGTATATATATATATAACTAATCTGGGTTCAAGGCAGGCCACTCCACAGAGATTGCTCTGCTCGTGGTCACTGAGGCTCTACAATTGACCCCAATCTCTCAGCTCCATCCTCCTCTTCCTCGACCTGTCAGCTGCATTCCACACCGTGGACCACCAGATCCTACTCTCATCTCTCATCGATAGATGCACCCGGCAGCCGCTCCTCACGGTGTTTCTTCTGTATCCTGACCCTTCGGTGGTGGAATGATCTTCCACACTCGTTCAGGACCGCAGAATCACTTGCAATCTTCCGCAAGAGACTCCCACCTTTTCAGAATTCACTACCGCTGAATTCTGTACATCTAGCCAATTTTCATCAGCACTGCCTACATGTTTATTACTGCTTTTTGTATATGTATACTTGTTTAAAACTTCCTCAAAAAAATAAATAATTTACTAACCTTTTCCTTCCTGGTGTGTCAGGTATGGTATGCAGCTGCTAAGAACGATGTCTATCGCTGTATTACTGCATTGATCTCTTGCTCGAACAATGATTGACCATACCATGTATTAATGCACATCTTGTAAGTCTGCGTACTTGGTACATGTACACGTACTATGGTATTGTGCTCTGCAGAGGTCTCGACGAACCGTTCTTGATGAAACTGCCTGCTCATGCCCTATATTTACATTTGCAGTCAATTGATTTAGAGCTGCTTGCCTATTTAGTCTCGCACCTCAAACTGCTGCAGGCAGACCTCTCCATAAAACATATCACATATACTATAATGAAAAACTCAACTAAAACGTAACTTTTTTTATATATGGGGTCACATGTGAATGCCTGTGAAGTAAATGTGACAATATGTGATATACATGTGGAAATGTGTGGTATACACGTGCCTCACATGTTATTCAGGTATGGTGTCAATCAATGTTTACCCTTAACTTTGACTTACAAATAAATGCCCACATTGGATATTTTACTTCATAGTTTGGCAAATTTAGCAATGACCAAAATTAAGTTGACCAATTCATGACCAAGTTTGTGAAGAAGGTGTCACCGGCACTTACATTTAATTCAAAGTTAAGGGCACATTGCCAAAGTTAAGGACACATTGAATCCAGGCCACAGGATGATCATCTAGGATGATGTGAATCCTAACTTCTAACTGCCAGCACTGCCAAAGACCTCAAGCCTTATATTGATTCATAGTCGAGATGATAAAGAACTTCAACTGTATTATTCCAGACTTATACGTAGTTATGGCAATACAATGAATTGTGGAATTGAGAGATGAGAGATGAATGAATAGGCAAATGAATTGTTTAAATATACAATATATCTATATTCTAATGAGAAACATACAGGCATACAATAGGTTGTTGCTTAAAACGGTTGGTTACTTAAGACAACAAACCAAATAGATAATTAAAGAGAAGACGATAATGCTATGATTGAGCTCCCTGTAACGGCGCTGGGTCTTGTTGACTGCTCTATATTGTACCTGCAGCAGACCTGTCTGGTCTCCTCCATCTTTTTTAAGGAGAGATGAAGTGCAGAAGTTCCCTCTCTCTGTGGATGGGCCCTAATTGCTTTCTCCTGCTCGCGGGGTTTTGGCATGTGATTTATACTGTACTGAAACTCCCAGCATGGCAGTACAGCATCCGCCTGTGTCAATCTCTCCCACACCCACTCAGACACACAGACACACACACTGCTCTGTTCCACTGCTTGTCAGCTAATGAGCTTCGAGAGCAGCATTTGGCCCCAAACAATGCATGTTTGTGTGTGTGTGCGTGTATGTGTGTGTTGATCCGTCTATCTGTGTTGATATTTTTTAAGGATACAGGATGTCTCATCCCCCTTCTGAAAAATAATATACAAATGTATTGTATTTGCCACTAGTCATTGTAATATGTATATTAGGGTGCGTCAAAAAAACATGACGTTGTCACACGCGTTCACTCGCTTGCAATTTTGATTCAGTTAATGAGTATAAAAATAAGTTCAGTATATCAATGTTTAGGGGTCGCACACAGTGAATTAATAACCCTATTTATACTGGGGTGGGGCCATATAATCTGGTTTATCAGTATATATTGCAGCACAGTGCAATCACTGGTGAATGGACAGAAAATAAACAAAAAGGTAGAGGATTGGCCCAGGGCCGTTTTATTCTACTGGTGCGAGGTACGAAAATAACAAAACCAATACCAAACTTGCAGCTCAAACAAAACAACTTCCCAAAAACTAAACCAAGAAAAAACAAATTATAAAGGCACAGAAAATGGTGCCTTTATAATGGGCCTGACAAAGGAAACGAGTAGCAGCTTGGTTGATTACAAATCAAACTCAGCTGTGTGTGCCTGTAGGTAAGGCTGCCTGAAGTCCTGCAGGTTTCCCAGGCTGTGGGAGGAACCATGACAGCAGCCAGAGGAGGAGCAGCCCTCTCCACTCCTCCTCAACTCCTTCGGGCATCACAATATGTCACATGATCAGGTGACAGAGGATCATTGGCAAGCGTACCCGAAGACAGCAAACAAGAAGGACCTCATTCACTGAAAAATACTTTGTTTCTGAATGCTTTTAGCTCTTTTCATGCCATTTCAGAGTTTGTCAATTTATTTCGTTTTGTTGGAGTTCACGTAGTACGGGGAAACCAATCCCAGAATTAGCTAAATCTATTAATGTATTTAAAAATGTATTTTTATAAATATAGAAAACAAATTATGTCTTCATGTGCGAGTGTCTTAAATGTCTTAAATGTTACGAGTGTTAAACGAGACATAGTTTTCATAGAGTTACTTCCCCTGAAAATAATCAGTACAGAATATATGTAGTATGTAGTGTACAAACTTTGTAGTGGATGCACGACCCCTAAATAAATGGCTACTCAAATGAAAATTTGTCTGTGGTGTTTTCTCCTTCAGTGGCTTAATGGAGCAAGCAAAATAAATGGACCACCTTCAGGTTTTCTCCCAAACGCGTATGACAACTTCATGTTTTTTTGACACACACTAATGTATATGTAGTAATTATTTAATCATTAGGGTTTTAAAAGTTTCTATAAACAATACATTTTTTAGAATGTGAAAGTAAACAGGCACCAGGGGCCTCTCTCACGAAGCAGGATTAGTGGGTTAGTTTGGGTTTAAGCCTGGGTTTTCGGTCTCATGACTGTGTCTCACTTTTAACCGGGTTGCATCGCCATGGTAACTTATGCCGGGAACCTAACCTGTTCCAGAGTAGGTTAAGTTCAGAGTAACATATCCAATCCTATAAAAAGGCCAATCACCAATCATCTGTCTGAAAATTGGCCTCACCAATCCTAGAGAATTGCGTAATCTGATTTTTTAATATCAGAGATACATATTCTCCGCGGAGGGAATATTGTATCTTTTCAAGCTTCTAGAGCCATATGTCACAAATGCCACTAGTTGAAGCCATGCAATCACTGTGCAGCAAACTGTATGTATTGCCCTACGTTTTCTAGCCACATATACATATACCAGTACATATACATATTCCATTGGTGAAATGGAAAACCTGGGCAAACATACAGTTCATATACGTAGTTATACTGTATATATATATGTAGTTATCAATAATGAATAAAATGTACTGTTGCATATTAAGTCATTTTCTCATATGATTCCCGAGAGTGATTGGTAGATCACTATTGTGACAGTCGTGAGACCAAAAACCCAGGGTTAAGCCCAAAGTTAGCTTGCTAAACCACCAAGCCTGCTTCATGAAAAAGAACTCCGGATCTGTCCATGTTGCATGCAATTGGCTGTGTTACAAACGCTGATCCTTTTGTGTGCATGCGCTCACAGCTCTATCAGAAAAAACAGGGTTGACAGAGGGAGTTGATAACCACCGTCGTGAGACAGGTTAGCCGTTATTGCCTTTGTTAGGCCCCAGGAGTTATTATTATTATTATCCCCAGTTTAATGGTATCCCAAAAGATAAGGACAATAACATGTAGTGTGAGGAACTTATTGGTCCTGCAGTATTAACACCCTGCTGCCTTCTCATGCTGAACGTTTCAGTTGCACTGGGGTAGTACTGTATTTGTTTGGGAAACCTCCAAGAGAAACAACATCGGTGATGGAAGTGATGAGTCAACCTTCCATCTTGATCCTGTACAAGACCAATGGCCTTGACAGCAATGGGGACACTCTGCTGTCTGAGTTCCTGTTTTTCAGATAGGATGTTAAAACCAAGGTTTAGACCGTGCACAATTACGATCCCATGGAAACTTCACCAAGTAAGGAAGTGCCCCAGGGTAGTTAATTCATTCCTTGATATTATTGTATGTTATTTTTAGCCTCTTACCTTGAGCTTGTCTGTACACTGTGTGGTGTCCAATTAGGGGACCTCCTAGTGTGTGGAACATATTTGTTGTCACAACTACTTGTGTTAAGAGCAGAACTTTAATGATAATTGTCTGTGGAATTCTGCCAGTGTCATGAGCTTGTGTATATAACACTTGTAGTGTATACAAATGTAGTGTACATAAGAGCACACGAGGTTCATAGGACACTGGAGCACTTGGGATGGAATTGGGACCTGAAAAGAGACAAGTTATACTTGAACTGGAGTATGAACTGCATTGGTCAGCATGTGCTTAGATAATGCATATGTGCTTATCTGATAATTGTATAAACTAGGCGCTTAGCTGGCAGTACGGAGGGGCATACAGACTAACAGACTTCCAGGTAAGAGGTATCAGGGATACTCCCAACAGTAAAGGGCATCACAAATAAAGGCCAGCTAGTAATATAGTTAGGGCTTGATCCATGACGGTGGGGGCATCGGTGGGGTGAAAAGGTCAGTTTAGGTAATATTTTGAGGTGCCATGGTTATATCTATGTATAAAAACATGTTTTGGTTAGTGGTAAACAATTGGAGCTGATGACATAGCTGGAATTAGAGACACTTGGATATAGGGGATGGGGACAAGTACAACTTAGTTGGGTGTAAATTTACTACGTGGAACGTATATAACTGATCCTCTAGCAAGGATATCTGGATGAAATTACTAGGCGAGAATGCAACCATTTTAAAAGTGTGTCTGGAGGAGACATCAAATAGGTCAATGTCTAAGGACAGGAAAAATATGAACACTTGGATGTTGTTTTTGCGATGAAAATTGTTACCTCCCCAGTGACAAGCCTCATAGGGCTGAACGTCCTGTTCTCAGCATTAAACCTTCTCATGTTCTTATTCTCTTCTCAACTGCATGTTTGGGGGATTTTGGCACAATCCTAACTAGAAACAGTGGCTTTTTAGCCTCCTTTTACTATTTCAGGTAGTGGAATGATTCTTAATTTGATTCTCTGAAGCACTGCTAAAACTCGTAACTGGAGATGACTCAATCATCTGTTTTGGCCGACAGGGCTGTTTTATGGCGCATCCAGCTAAAGAGTTCATTCCCAGTGCAGTGCCATGCCCTGAGGTTTGGAATCCAATCTTGACCATATCCATGCCGACAATATACGGCACCCCCGCAGGGCCGATGAAGTAACAACAACAGGAGAGATCTGCAAAATATAACTGGGCATCCCGAATTGGGAGGGGAAAAATATGGGATACATTTTATTTTATTTTATAAATAATAAAGTTGGTCAGATACGTTGGTAAAACGAACAGTGTTGTGTTGTTTGTTAATGGTATGGGGGGAGAGACCTTGAGGTGAAAGCGCAGTGAAGCACACAGACACTAACTGGAGGACTGGGTCATTGTGACAAATGACGGTCACATTCCCCGTTGGGGAGCCCACATGGTCTCGCCGTAGAATTGAGTGTTAGCGATGAGACGGATTATCTGTGATAAAGCCACTCCTTTCACTCACAGGTAATCTCCGAAAGGCTTTATTAGCTCAGCGTTCATCTAATAGTCTTGATAGGCTTTGTACGTACTTAATAGAAAAGCCCCCATTGGACAATAAAGCAGTTGATTATTTTACTATGCTGCAAGTCTGACATTGTTTAAGATTCCACATTATGACATTGCATAATTCAAAAGCATTGTAGCTCCTGCCGGGCTCTTAAATGGCCATTTTGTTTAATAAAACAGGTGGTACATTACTATAACTCTCTCATGTGTCTTATTTTATTGTTAAAAAAAAATTATAACACAAAAATAAATACGTTTGCCAATGGACTACAGATAATATTTGTATACTGGTATGCATGTTTTTGTTTTAATTGCCAAATGCTGTGTATCTTAACAACTGGAGCAATTTGATTTGAAGTGCCACACTCAAGTGTACAACAGCAGTGTCTCATGCAGGCTTCAAAGCGACAACCTGCCACTGGTTCACTGATCTAACCATTACACAAACATTATTTTTTATGGTTTTTCGTGATCAGTAATTATAGATGGGTAAAATAAAATAATACACAAATCAGACCTTTATAGTAATATGCCTCATGTTGTTCTAAAAGGACAGTTAAAAATATATGAATGTGTTAAATTGGGTGCAATATGGACCTTTATAAGTGATTCTAATTATTCTATTATTCTAGACAAACATGTCAGTAAAGACAGATGCCGATGCTTTCAGTCTCTTCAGCTGAAGCCTTGTTTGCCCTCACTCAAGTTAGTTAGCTGAGTAAATTGATGCATGATGGGCAATTATATCTGTTCTGAGACTTACAAATATTAGCACTGATCTCAGATCATCATCCTGATCTATTTTTTTATTAATGAATGATGTATAATCATCCCATATTTTAGTAGCCCACCGTGGGGCAGATATTCATAGCAACTCAGAAAGTTTTAGCAGTGTGTCAAGAGCAATTATTGCTGAAATCTAACTGGTACAGCAAATCTCAGAATTTAGTTGGTAGCTTCAACTCAAAACCTTACGTTTAAGTATGTAAATTCTGCTATGTTTCTGTAGTTCTGGAGTAACGTAGGTGATTCACCTTGATCAAGGGTACAGAAGCCATGTACCGCCCAACATGGGATGCGAACACGAAAGCAATCCCAGTGTGAGTCCGGCGCCACTGTCCACTTCTCCATGCTGCTGTTGGAATGCATCACATGGAACATTTATTCCCGCCTCACATCGCTGGCCAGTGGGCGACCACAGGAGTCAGAATGCCGTACACGTAATAAAACAGGAAAGGAAATCAAGAGTGGCTCACCATGCTTTAAATATAGAAGTGTCTATAAGGCTGGTGCAGTGCATTCAAAGGGGAAACAGCCAGGGACATACAGAAGAAGGCCAATCCCAAAGTAAAATGTAGGGGAAGGTTCCACGTTCATGTTACTGAAGAAAATAGTTTCAATTTCAACCAGCGTACTTTAGCTTGTTTAATAAAACCATTTTTTGGCAGAAAACTGAATATATCATTTCTCTCTACATTTTACTTTTGGGACCGACGGTGTACGCATTCTACTGCAATTCGTAGGACACCAAAAAGGCTTTTTAATACAAAGTCGAGAGAGCCTACTTCTTAGTATCCATTTGAGGAGAAAAGAGAAGAAGGAATAGATTGAAGCCCCTGGATAGAGTTTGAGGCACATGGGTAGCAGTCGCACTCTTGGGGGTGAACACAAAGAGAAGCAGTTTGAGAATTCATACCAGATAACAGGAGATCACCATATTACGTTATATACCAGGAGCTGACGTAGCCACACCACAGCAGATGAACTTTGCAAAGCTTTGTACTGAAGGTAATTTTGCCATCTGTGACCTGGGCTGGATTAAATTAATGGACTAAACTAGGCAAACCACCCCACCCCCCCCCACCTGACAAACGCACATTTAGATACTTTGAACGACCCAATGACCTTTAACTGCCACATATTATTAGTAGTAGTAGTAGTAGTTTAGGTAGGTATATATATTTTACTTTGTTGTGGTTTATTTATATTTAGGTATTAATACACAATTTGATACTCATGTATTTATAGGGGTATAGGCCATTACATTTCATTTATTTAGTTGCAGGCACATGCCTAGTTTGCCTATGCCTAGATCCAGCCCTGTCTGTGACAGAGAGAAGTGGAAAAGGGAGAGCCAATGAGAATGTTAATATTCATGAAGGGTGTCATCCTCAATGAAATGCAGTCTTAAAAGAAGGAAGTGGAGAAAAATAGAAAGGATTTCTCATGGTCTTATAAGTGTGAAGGCTTTATAACCTGAAATTATATCCTGCCACTCCTTCTGTATCACATTGGGACTTTAAAGAATAATGGCCACAGTGTTTCGGGCAACGATGGGGATTGTAAAACCCTTCTATTTGTCACTGAGACAAGTAGAGGGCTATGTGGCACACAGTAGGAAACGCAGCTAAGTGCACTTCAGAAGAGATTCAAGGGCGCTGCATTACTTCACTCCTGCTACAGTACATTGAAGTGATATGATTTTAAATGATTTAAAATCACTGCTGTCCGTGGAAGACTATTAATAGTCCAAATTCATTGTTGCATTCAGTAAATGTAGGTAAAAGTAAAACAAATGTGGCCTGCATTAAATCACAATTAAAGCCAATAAAAGAAATAATAATAATAAAAACAAATTCTTCCAAAACACAGTACAACTAGATCAGCAATCAACCAAAATTAATTGAAAAAATTCTGTTCGCATTGGAAAAAGTAACTTTTTCTTTAAATAATTTGTTCCTTAAGAGTCTCTTAAGTTAAAATGTTGATTGAATCCAGGCCTGTCTCCCCTAAGCATTTTTGATTAATCACCCAAATGTATTTTCTCCTTTTTACATCCCAATATGGAATGCCCTAATTGCAACTATAGGCCTCTTCTATCAGGGCATTCTCTGCTAATTTGGGACCGCCTACAGTGTGAACATCATCATCAGACGCGTGGAGCACTCTGTACCTGTCCAGCCGATGATCACAGATTGGGGCAGATGAGATGTTCCCGGATGGGATGGAACAGCATCGGGGGAGAGGACAGGAGGCAGTCTCGTACAGTGAGTGAGAGGCAGAGGGCCAGAACATGACAGCACCTGTCACTTCTGGAGCTCTGGAATCCAGGAAGGGGTTGGAGGGGCGGCAGGGAATGGCAGTCCAGAGGCCCAGCCTCCACTGATACAGACCACCTCAACAAATGAGAGATGCTCTGATAACTATCCTCAGTGTGTTGTTCAAACTAATGGCCTGGCTCCTTACATGAGGAGGAGGAGTCCTGCAGTGAGACTCAGCGGTAGTTACAGAGAGAGAGGTCTTACGACTTACGACTTGTTTTAGGAATCTTAGGATTCAGGAGCCAATCAATCAACCAATCACATTTCTTCTGGGCTATAAAGAAAAAAAAAGAAAAAAAAACATTTTAGAAAATCATTTTAGCCAATATAAAAAAAATGGAATGATTACATAATTAATTAAAAAAGGAAAGTAGTCTCTTGGTCAGGCAGGGATTAGAGTATTTAGAGTAAAGGTATGAGGTATGGCACATCATCTTTTCTACTTATCTCACATACAGTAGGGTGTGCGCTTCTCCCACATGTTGTACATTGGGTGTGTCGTACAGTAACAGAATTTAAATGAACTTCTGCAGTGAAAGAAGTTGGATATATCTTCAGTAAGCAAATTCCATGCATGTCTTCTGATGCGAACGGTCCATCCTATTTTTCTGGAATATTCTTTGCTCTCCTGTACGAGTAGCTGCGCAGTGCCGACACTAAACATTTTGCCCACCTTCCGCATTCTGGCCCAATTTTCGATTTGTTTGTTTGAGGGCGAGTCGGCGGTTTAGAGCTTTATCCCCATCCTCTCATTGGAAAACAAGCAGCTTTCCTCCGCATCTTAATCTCTTCCAGCTGTTTATTTGGCTGAGGGGAATCTGCAGCACTGTGGAGAAGGGTGACCAGTACAGACCTCCAAGTCTCCGTCCACTGGTGCTGTCCCCCTGGGCTGGCGCATAACAGCCCTTTGACAAATTCCAAAAACGCATGTGATATTTCATTTTTATACCAATCTTATGAATATATTCATATGCTTTTATTTTTTTTACATCACAGGCCTTTTGGCCCAGAATATCAGATTTGGAATAATGAGCTTATTACATTTTGAGCATATGTCTGGGGTTTAGAGTTCCCTCACACAGACCCTCCACCCTCTTCTCCTATGTTGGTATCCACCCACTCTCCGAGAGCGGCACGGACCGGGGGAATACACAAAATAAATCTCAATCAAAACCAAAAATTCATAAAATGTACACCCAGAAAAACAGAGCAATGTTCCTATTTCTCTGCCCCCTCCCCCCTTGGGACCCGTCACACCCCTGGACCTCAGCAGACACTGGAGAGCGCCCCCCACAGGTAAGCGCTGCGCATTGCACTAAACACTTTAAGGTTAAGTGATCGATCAGGATCACGCACAGCAGGAGACACAGGAGGCACAACCCACATGACTACAAACCCGCCAGGGCTTCCAGCCTGTTCCCCCTTAATTCCTCCCCTCCTACTCTCGCATAAAATGAAGACGTTTTACCTGTACTTTTACTTTACTCCACACACCAATTCCTCTCTCATCTTTCCCCCGCCCAATTTTCCCACCTCCCACAGGTCCCCCGCATCAGTACTCAATCATTCCATGATTCAGTCATTTCCCCCGGCTTCCGGTCTAGGGACCATCTACAAATTACTGGCCGGGAAAACCTCCGGCGCGTACGCTACCGACTGTACTGCGGCCGTGACAGGACGAGCAGCTCTGCTGCAGGCCAGGGAGAATAACCTCCAAGTGGGAGAGTGTAATTATCAGGCACACTCCCTGAGTCCATAGCGCTGGAGAGGAGCAGCTCACTCGCTCCCTCTGTAAAGACAGCAGTAACATCTCCTGCTGTGTCTCTTTTTACTCAGAAAACTCCCGGTTGCGCTGGATGCGGTGGAAGTGCAGTGGCGCTCAGACGGTCTCTGACATTGGGAACCTGATCCAGCCGGCAGCCGGAAGGGCTGGGCCGTGGGGCAACAGAGACGTCAAACAGGTGCGCTCTCAGCATCTTTCAAGCCCGTCACCGGATCGCCGTGTGGGGGTCAAGCTTTGAGAGCAGCCACGGAGCGGGGTGGACAGGCGAGACCACGATCGATCATCCCCCTCGCACGGGAAGGAGAACACTGAGAGGTGCCGTCACGTGTCGAGCCCGGCCACTTCATCACCACAGCCGCACCCGGAGCCTTGACCCCCAGGTCAGCCGTGACTGGACAGCCCATCTACAGCCACGCCTCCTGAGTAATTGACATGTGAGTTGGCACTCCACCCACCCGTCACACGCTCCTGGAATCTCTCTTTTGTTTTTACAGACAAGACAAGCCACAAGACAAGCCATTGATAATGATACGTGAACAATGGTACGGGACAGCCTCCCAGTCAAATTGTGATGTATTCATGACCACGGGTGGTAATTAATCAAGCACCTGCATTCAAATTATATGCATTTCGGTCAGCTGTAAATGGACCCCAGATTTCTCCATAAAGGTCCGTTTTCAGGGCACGCACTGCAGCGTATGAAAAATTATGGCAGGAAGAGGGTGGAATGAAAAGGCCTCAGGCCGTGGTTTAAGAGGGCCTGAAAGATTCTGGCTGCCCTTTGTCTGGTGCTAAACTACCTGACATTTACAACCCGAGAGGGAAGGGAGGAGACAAGCAGCAGTGCAGGATCTGGATCCTCACCCGGCTCCTACACACAGGTTTGACTGCTGGTGGTAAACTGTCAGATACCTGTCCTTTGATTGGCTGGACCACCTGGCACCAGTGCATGCTGGGTCTTTTTACCATGCCCATTGTCATATACAATATAATTTGTGATATATGTTTTTTACCACCAATAATTCAGTGACAAACTCAGATGTACAGTGCTTAAAGGTATTTGAGAGAGGATAAGGGTTTACTGTGTAGGATTCAGGGAAACTAATAACATATGCTTTTCAACTCATATACCCTCCCTTGCCTTGGCTCTCCGCCCTCACAAACAACCCCCTGCATATGTCCTTGCCCAAACCTCTGCCCTCATTACTATGAAGCAAAGTCAACATTTACAGTCACATCTGTTCACAGCTCCGTGTCCGAGATCTACATCACGCCATAATGTGAAACATTATGTCTACATCTGGCACGCACTGTAAAACACACTTTTTAAAGCCTCAGCTGCCTGCACACGTTCTTCGCTCTCCAATGGAGCTGGTCCAAGTGCCTTATGAAGACCGGAACCCAGGCCACTGCATTTTGTGAAGAGAAAATGGAACAATTCTTTGGTCTAAATGCAGTCTAGTTACAATATCACAATATTAAGTATTTATATTTTTACTCAAACTTGTGTTAAAGTGTAAGTTATAATAAAAGTACACTCAAATGTAATATAACGTGTGTCAGTGTAATATAAATTATGATATCTTGCGTACCTTTGTGGCAGTTTGTCCCCTGCATTTGTGGCAAACATGTGCCATAAACATTGTGTTCAAAGGCATTACATAAATCTCCTCACCTTCCATTATGCACAAAGACGTCTCACGTCTGATTTGCACACACACACACACACACACACACACACATACACACACACACAAACACACACACATGAACAGGCTCACGCACACACACAAACCTACGAACAGGCTCACGTACACACACAAACACACACACATGAACAGGCTCACGTACACACATACATAAACACACACATGAACAGGCTCAGGTACACACACTCACACAAACACACACACACACACACACGAACAGGTTCACACACACACACACACACACACACACACACACACACCTCTTTGGTAAAGAACATATTTACCCAGGAGCTATAAAAGTGACTAAAGAAACAGGTGGGGGTCACTGGCTTATCAAAACACATCCTCAGACACAGCAATCAACTGCAATGGCACTTTACAAAACACACGAAAGGCTCTCGAAAGCATCCTTTAATTCTGTATGTGCATTCATGGAGAGAGTATGAATATCACAGCTTCGACCAGACACAGTAACACAGGGTACTTATTTCAGTAGAAAGAGAGGGGGCGGGGTGCTTGCAGTTACATGGGGATTATTTCAGTAGAAAGAGAGGGGGTTGGGTGCCTCTTCAAACTGCACAGAAATAACTGAAATGGCCTTTCAAAACCGGGACAATTTATCTGGTTTTAAAACATGCACATCACTTTCCCCACTTTCACCTCCAAAAAGTAAATAATAGGAATAGAAGGATGATTGTGCCTTATGTTCAGGGTATGGATGGTTTAGATTGTGCTTCTTGTCATTATAGCCAACATACTGGTAATAATCATAATAATAATAATAATAATAATAATAATGAATTATTTATATAGCACCTTTCAAGAACCCAACATGCTTTCGTAGATAGGCTAAGTGCAAATAAATAAATAATAAAAAGCTCTTGTATAACAAAAAGTTTTGCATTCGTATTTGTTAAACCCCAAAAATTTGTACAAAAAGTAGAGCTACTTAATGGAAAATGAACTCAACTAGAAGTGAAAGAGTACAATACTATAGAAAGAGTACAATTTTATTTGGTCCAAAAACTTCTCAAGTATAAGTTACACATTTTATTTGGAGGATGCATTTTGTTTAAGTAATGAATTCAAAACGTAAATCTGGTTAACTACCATGATAGAACATACAACTGGTTAACTAATTAACATGACAGAATTGCAACATTTGGGAGGAGATTCCCCCATTATGAGTAAATAAAACCAAATGTGTAACATGTAAAAAAACAAAAACATAATTATATTATATATATATACTGTATATATGTAATAATTATATTCTGTATATAACTGATTTAGCAGTGTCTAAGAAAGTTAACTAGCTACCTTGTTTGCACAAATAATGCTAGCTATGACTTTGTAAACAACATTATGCTATTTCAATATTTATGTACAGCTTGCTGCCTAGCCACTTAGGTAGCTGGCTACCTTGTCCATTTGCATGGACACAATAATACACATTAGCATGTTACAAACTACTAACAACCAAATTCAGCAGTCAAACCAGCTGAGACTACCTAACTAACTAATGGTACATAGCCAGATTAGCATGCCAACATGTATTATTGTGTCCACGCAAACGATCTGTCTGATCACCACTACTAGGTTCAGGTATGTAAAAAATGTATGTAAAACAGATGTGTTGTTGTGGTGTTGTGATTATTGGTGTTATGATTATTGAACCACATAATACAAAGGTGTGCCAGTTAAAGATGTAAAAAATACAATCCTTACTGATAGCTATCCAATAGCTATTCAGATAAGAAGTGTACAGGGAGCTGTGGAACTAAGGTCAGTTTTCAGAAAAAGGCAATAGTATGGGTGGTTTCCAATGAGTTATTATACTTTCTACTATACTATTACATATTATACTTTCACCAAGACAACAGAGGGGAGAGGGAATGGGAAGAATTTCTTCTCTGTCTTTCACCGCTCTCTTCTGTTCATCAGGTAGTTGCGTTTCAACACGTGAAAAAAGAAGGCACGCGTGGCATCGGTCGTGCTGAGCATGGAGTAACATTAGCATGCTAGTGCCCCTCTCTGCTTTTTCCTCTTCTTCTTTTCTTTAAATCCAAACCCTCAGACAGCCTGTGGTTGTTGTGATGGATGACACGGTCTTACACTCGCGCACAGGTTCATAATTATGTCTGTGTATAGGTGCGCTTGGACTCATCCACGTGATAGCCTCGCTCCATCTCCCTGGCCACAGATTCTGGAACATTCCACATCACACCACACATTACTTACATTATTCAGCCAGAGTATACGCGTTCCTATGAGCCCGACACTTACGGATCACCTAATAGAAAATTGTGACACAAGATGAATTGGGCGCAGATTAGAAACACTGAGCTCACACATCCCTGCTGTGTGTCTTTTTTCAGGGATGATAGTGTTCTGTTACTGTTGTACCACAGCATCTCAGGCCACTCCTTGAAAAACAGTATCAACCTTTTTTGTAAGCAAACCCAATCCTGTCATTGTTGGTCTACAGCAGATTGGAAAATTGAATCGCACATGACATGGAAATCCTACATCTACGATAAAGTCAGTACGATAAATAGAGCGCCTTTTGTAGGATCTCTATTTTTTCATTTTTGTTCTTTATTCTTATCATAATATATTGAGAGCGGGTATTTTGATGCAGTAATGTGATTCTTGAGGCGTTTGCTAATGATAGAAAGTGAGGAACAGTGAAAATGGGAAAATGGATGCTTGCCAAACAGCATGTTGACCTGAAATGGGATAGGTACCACCGTTCATTATATGGACTGCCCCACTCCCATGTTTTTATACAGCGATTGAAGGGATAGTTTTCTGTTCAGAGAGAGAGAGAGAGAGAGAGTGCAAGAACGAGGAGCATCCTTCTCCTGCGAGATCAAAAAAAGAAAAACCACACAGTTACACTTTGTGCTTTGCACTGTGGCATGGCAGTTTTATTTCCCTTGCCAACGGAACACTTTTAAACCCTATTGTAAATTCTCCAGGTCCCCTGTGCTGACACAATTTGTCTCAATTTGCCCGGATTACTCTGGTGGGGTGGGAGAATAGGGTTATCTGTTCCAATGACGGCCCCAAGAGGCCCGAGCCTGGAGGAGAGGAGAGGACCTTACTGTAAACTGATAACGGGCCCGGAACCTGTGATTAACAAGCTTTCCTATTTGAGTAAAGACCACCCACGAGCATGATGATTTATGTTACAGTAGCAGCAGTAGTTTTTATAGTAGCATTAAAGTACATTGGAGCACATTATATCATTTCAGCGATGGCAGATATTGGTTTCAATCATTTAATTTGATCATTTTGATCATAACAAAGATCACAGAGGGGGTTTTGACTGTTTTTCTTTATTAATTTATTCATTTTTTTGGTATGTCTAAAATGATTCAATGTGAAATGCACAAAAGCACATTTTCTAGAATGTGCTGAAAGTTTCAGTGTACTGACAACTGAACGTGGGGTGATGTTTTGGCCCGGAGGAAAACGAAAACGATTTGAAACCTAAACCTTAATCACCAAATACAGTACAGACCATTGGATGGCATAAACAATGAAAAAGGCTTCCTTTATAAGGACCAAAGCGATGCAAAACGTAATAAACGTAATCGTTCAGAAATAAATACATTTAAATCCTGATTCATAATCTTGATATGGGTGGCATTATCATACCGTGCTTGTATCGGAGGAGCAATGTTTTTGAATGATGACGGTTTACATCAGGATTGGAGAGAGGGGACACCAGTGCTTAATTTGTAAAATAAGAGATGCCGGGGCTCAACTCGCCTCACCCAAACACACGCCCCGGAGGAAAAAGGATAAACTTTTCCTACCTCTGTGTCGCTGCATTTATGTCCCTCCCTCTGGTCTAATGGTAACTTTCCAGTGGTGGAGCATCAAGGGTTAAAAACAGGAGCGATGACATGGTTGCTGTTTTTAAAGATGCTCTTGTTGACGTGCAGATTAGATTTATTTGTGAGAAACCTCTCTCGCACTCGCGCTGGAAATTGCTACGGTGTTAACAGCGGTTAAGAGATCCTTCAAGGGCTGTGTAACTTGTTCTCCCGATGTCTCTGTGAACACTCTTGAAAGCACAAATTGTTTATCGGCTGTTAAGTCTGTTAAAATATGCGTTGTTGTCGCGCCCGGGGCTCTGATTCTGAGTAAGACATTTGCCGTGGCGCAAAATCGGATTCTTGGCATTTGCCAGGGCTGTGCCCCGGCTAGCCCCGTCACAAATTAGGCACTGGGGGACACTTAATACAAAGTGTTATTACAGTCCTGTCTGCCTTATGAGAATGCATTCTAAATGGCAGTTATCTGCAAAAGATGAATAAAGTGAATAGCTGCTGGTTGTGTTGTCAAAATGGATGACTGAGGAGCTCTCGGGGGACTGGTTGTTATTGTCACGGTCAGAGAGCGGTCTCTGATGCTGACCGCGTGCAATGTGAACGCATTGGGATCCAGCGTGTCAGTTCCCTGGACTCACCGCTTTACTGCTCCAATATACGAATGAAAACATAATTGCAGCAATATCTCAGGGCCTAGCAAAACACAGGCCCTCTGAGCACATTAGGATCATAAATGCCCCCTAAATGTGAACCTGGCTATTAAAACGTTTATGTTCATCTATAAATACTGCATAGATGCATTCTGTGTTTTCATCCTTGCAATTTAGCAACTCATTACTGTCTGTTGGAAGGCAGGTTACCTCCCCCTTGATAGACGCCTTTTTATGACTAGTGTAGTAGGAGCTCTGGGCCGAACCTTTACAATCTGTGGCTGTGAAATACAAACAAAGGAACACCAGTAATACATGGTTCATCTGTATAAACCTGGAGTATGGTGGGGCTCTTCTCATGCTGGAGCACAGAAGAGCATTATGGGAGTCAGGGCATACGAGCCTGGAGTCATTCAAATGGATCAATACAGTGCTGCTTTGCCAAGAATCCGTTTTGCGGCCCGGCAAATGTCTTACTCAGAATCAGAGCCCCGGGCTCATAAATATCTAAAGTGCGACAACAACGCGTATTTTAACAGACTTTGCCCAGGTGCCATGTGTGCAGCGTAAATAAGTCCTAACTAATAAGTAGTATTGATTACAAGACACCCAAGGGCAGCCTTACAAAGAGAAGCAGTTACGTCTCATTCCAATGTGTTTCCCCTCCGCATCTCCGCGAGGCACATATTCACTTTGGCCCACTCGCCCCAAAAGCTTCCCAGCATTCATTGACCTTCAGTCTAACTGCCTCAGCATCTCCCATGGCAACTACGTCTCTGCCCTTTTTAAACAATTGACCTAATTAATTTACCCAAAATCACACCATGGGGGCGTCCTATCGACTTGAAGCTATTACAGTGTGCTATTTGTTCTGTCTTTAATGTTTTCATTTGATTATTGGCTTTTTGTTTCCCGCTGCCTTTCGTCTGTGAGATTGTATTTGATACCTGTTAGAATGCACGTGCAGCCAGGGAGCTAGGTGGAGCCCAGCTCCCTTTAATTTATCTATTGAAAATGCATTTTTTGAATAGATACATCAAATTCAAACATATGTGGGGTCCCTGTAATTGGTCACTGGAATATTTTTGCACTTTTTTCCAAAAAAATTAACGTGCCATGTTCCATTGTCACCCTAAATCTGAGTAGAAAGGTTTATTGTAAACATGAGCACCCCAGGTCTCATTTAATGGATTAACCCTGCAATTTATTTGAGAGAATTCCAACAGCTATGCTGTTGAGCTCTCTAGTTTGTGCACTGAAGGTGTAGACATTTCTGCATTTGTGTGTGTGTAGCAGTGTTTTCAAGCCTGGATTTGAGCTTCACACTTGGACACTTCTATGAATGTAAGTATTATTCATTTTCATTAAAAATTACATTTAATTTATTTAAAAGCATGCATTGCAGCATAAGTATTAACACCACAACCAAATGTTATCACTGTGTTGTGAAGTAGTTCTGGTTTGGTTTTTGCATGTCAAAGCAAATGTTCTGACCACCTGACATCCTGTTTCTATCCATGGGTTCACAAGACCAGGGATTCTGTTCTCTGCAATCAATATCAAGCAAAATCGAATAAATCTTACATGAACGGTTAAATGCTGCCATAGTTTTTTGTCATTAGAAGCTAGTGTTAGATTTTGCTTCTTTGGTTCGCTCAGTTTGTTGGTGGTCAGTAAACTGATCTCAGATCTGTGCCTATGGGCAACTTTTACCGAGTAGGATTTCCTGCCTGTGATGTTGAAGGGAGCGCCATCATTTTCTTTGTAGTTCTTTGCCTGAGGAATGTCCAGTATGTGCACAGTCTTTCAAGTAAACCAGTACTAATTTTCTACTAAGGAGTAATCTGGAAAGTCACTCAACTGTTTCATACTTTAAAATAGAATGAATCGTAAATCTTGTAGAAAAAATGAATGGGAAAATCTCTTCCGGAACACTAGGGGCGAGGTGAGCACAACCACTATATACCAATAAAGAGACATGCTTCTGTTGCTTTCTGTTTATTTATTTTTTTGGTTGTTGTGCTTTGAGTTGAAAAGGAACGACAGAAACAACATTACCTGTGTCTGAGGATGACAACATGGAGAACCGTGTAGAAGAAAGAGACGTCTGTGCTTGTTTCTGCTCGGCAGTGCCACTCAGTCTTCTCAGTCCAGCTGATAGAAAGCACATTGAACAAGATTACCTTCAGAACTTGCTCTCCTTCTTTCTGCCACCTGTGATGAGATCTTTGCTAGGGTCTGAATTGGCAGTGAAAAGAAGAAAGCAATATGCTGCAAGCTTTTATAGTCTGATGGGGTGAAAAGCCCAGTCCATTGGGTCCAAAGTCGACCATCACGATATTGGATTGGAAATCCTGAGTAAATAATGTTGTGAAATACTGACACCATGCAGTGGAGATTATTTTTTTGCGAAGCATCACTATGACTCAAATAACTATTTACCAGTGACAGTTACTGAAGAATACCTGACAACAATATAATTTGTAACAAAACATATGTGTGGAGGACGTCAGTCTCGGCCACATGGGAGTGGCATGGTTGTCTGTGTTTTACTAATGTTGTGGAGGCCTTTGGAGCAGTGAGACTTTGGAAGAAGACTTTTGCGTTAAGACAATTTTGAATGTTTGGGGGCAGGTTTGGCACTCTCACAGGGTGTGAGAGTGAACTGTCACAGATGGTGGAGCGGGCACGGAAGGGAGCTCCAAAGGCGATGCAATTGGTTTAATTAGCTTCATGTGTGAAGACGAGGCTACCCAGAGGGAGGAACTGCAGTGCGGCCTCGTCTCATGGAGATTATTTAATTGTATGCATTCACTACTGTAAGTCGCGTACCGAGGTCCTAGCAGACTGCAACCACAGAACCGGCAGTGGAAGGAGCTGCACCTGAGCCTGAACCTGAGCCTGAACCTGAGCCCGAACCTATTCAAGCAGAAGAGCCTGTTGAGCCCACTTGGATAAAAGCGTCTGCTAAATGGCGTGCCCAGGGGGTCTGCTGGTGGCCCCCATATATATACACTACCGTTCAAAAGTTTGGGGTCACCTGCTGGAAACTATTTTTATCTCATAATTGACAATGCTTTACACCTGCTGATCGGCGGCCACTTATACATTTCTGTAAATACTTTAAAATGACAAAAAACACTATGTAACAATGAACAAAATGAACATCAAAGAAATGTTCAAGAAAATTATATTGAAAATTGAATCTTGGATTCCTCAAAATAGTCACCCTTTGGCGTGAGAATAGCCTCACAAACAGTGGCCATTCGGTTAATACGTTTTAGCAGGAAATCACCCGACATGTTTTCCCAGCTATCCTGCAGCAATTCCCAGAGAAACTTGTGGGTTGCTTTGCTTTGACTCTTCCTTTCCAGCTTGTCCCATACAAGTTCTATGGGATTGAGGTCTGGACACTGGGCAGGCCAGGTCTTTAGTTTGAGTTGTTGTTCACATTCCTCCTTCACCAGATAGTTCTTGCACAACTTCAAGGTGTGTTTCGGGTCGTTATCTTGCTGAAGAATGAAGGAGTGCCCGATTAGCCATAGTCCAGATGGAAGGTGACCCCAAACCTTTGAACAGTAGTGTATATATATTATATTAATTATTTAATTGGTTTCAATCTGTCAATTGATATGGAAGTCAATTGGCTGATTGGGTGTCTGGGTGAAAATGTGAGTTGAGTGATTGTGATTGGGTGATTGCCTCACGAGTCCCACCTGAGCCAGGCAGAAACTAAGCCTATTTAAGAGCAGGTGGGGCAAGTGGGGAGTTTGTCAGTCTTGTCTTGATGAGTGTGTGAGTGCGCGTGCACGTCTGACGTCTGAATAGAGTGCTTCCTGTTTGAGTGGGGAAGAAAAGAGTTTCCGACTCTCTCCCTCGGTGTGATTATGGAGGAGTGAGAGGGTGCCCTGGAAGAGGGTCCGCCTCTCGCCCTCGGTTTTAGTAAAAGAGAGCTCGCACTCGACAGTGGAGTGTTTCTGAGCAACAGCTCAAGAACTCACTGAAAGAGTGTCTTGAGGCTGGTTGCCAGAACTCTCACTGTGGAACTCTCACTGTGGGGAACTCGAACTGAAAAGCGAGTGTCTCAGTATGAATGGGTGGGAAGCACTTGAAAGGTCACTGGATATGTGTGTGCCTGAGGAGGTTCAGGGAACTCCGGAGGGAAGAGGCGCAGTGTCCCGTAAGTTTGGTTATTTTAACTTGTTATTTTAGTTTGTTGTTTTTACCCGAAAGCTTTGCGGAGAGTAGGGTGAAGATGTTGTGTCTGTGTTTGTGTTGGTCTTTGTTATATGTTAATCTGCTACTCCCACTGTCTCTCTCCCATGTCTGGGGGGAGAGACAGAAAAATAAATAAATGAAATCCGGTCCACAGACCGACAAACTCCACTCCGTGTCTCCTTGCTGCTCTGTTCCCGTCCAGGGTTTGTCACGTGGCGTGTGACAATATTAAAACAGCGTTTTTAATAGTGGCAATGTTGGAACCCATAGTAGTGACAAAACCAAAGCTCTACTGTATTGTAGCTGTGCAAACAGGAATTTCTGGAAATGGAACAGGACAACAGCTTAATATCTAATAAAATGTCACGTTGCCCACAGCTAATGGCAGAAAGCAAAAGAGGCTATCTTAAACATTGCCATATTATTAAAATAAGGTGATTAAAGTTGTTAATCTTACAAATTTACAAAGACAAGGCCGTATTACCTTTAATTAGACTATTTGTTCTCATAAGTCAATTATGAATGCATACAATCTCAGAATTAGGTAAGTGAAAAGCTAAAAAAGTTAGTTATTTGAAATAACTAATATTAAAAATAATTATTTTATCATCTCACCACAATGATTTGACCCCTATTCCTTTCAGACAATTTACTGTTTAGAGCCCGAGTTACAGCATATTTGCTGTAAAAAATAGGAGGGTGAATTTTAGATTGATGGATGTTTGACAAGATCAGATCTAACATATCTATGTGTTGTTTTTTAATCAAAACCCTTCAGATATACAACCCTTTCGGTAACTCACAAAATGTAACACCTGACCTTGTCACACAATCTTAAAACACAAAACAAAAAAGAAATTAGATTTAAGGATGTCTTCCTCTTTCTTGTTGGTTGGCTGTGCCCCGTACTTTAATGCCGAGGTCTACTTATTGAATATCTGATGGATGACAAGCCAGAAAGAATGTTGTCTGATTGCACACAAGTTACGCAGCTGAATGACACAGAGGCTTGTGGGTGCACTGTGTTATAACAGCTCGGCGACAAGTGAAATAAATCTACTTACCCTTTTGGAGGAGTTAAACTGTTTAATTGAATTTATAGACTTGGTAGTGCAATCCCAGTGACGAGGCCTTAATTAAGCTGTGGGCCATCTTTTACAGCAGAGGTGAGAACGCTGACAAATTGAAGTGATTTCACACTGGAGCGCATTGCAAGGTGATTGATCTGCAATTACGCTCTTTTAAGCAGTCTGAGGAAAGCTTTATTACAGTTGCCACCTCTGTACATTTCAGGACATCCATGGAGCTAGAATTACATCTAAATTATATAAAAACTGAGTATAATCAGGATAAAATTACAAATATATGATCATGTGAAAACAGCACAAGCATTCCTATTGCATAGAGGGGAGATGCTGCTATGAAAATTAAAACGTGATTCAAAATGTATTTGCACAAACATGCATTGAGGATAAAATTATTGTGATGCAGTTTGGAGTTTGAATTTTTCCGCTTTTGTTATGCATATCTGTGCAAATTGCAAGAATTTAATTTAAAAATGGTCCACCAGACATTGGCTGAGGAACCTGAAAAGAGGGCATATGATTCAGTATTACAGTAAGGGCAATGGCTTTTTTGAAAGTTAAGGACAAAATTTAACCAATCATTGCATTCCTGGTAATAAAAAATATATGTATCATGACGATATTTATCCTCATAAGTGCCTCAAGTCAATTGTGTCCCATTTTGATTCACCCTGTTAAGAATGTAACTAACCAGAGACCTGCGTATTCATCATGTTTTATGAAGCTAGAGACAGGGTTGGCTATTTCATCAATTAGATGGTGTGTTTCAAATGAAGGAATAATTTGAGATATTCAAAGTCAATTTTCCACAAAGAGATTTGTTACATGTGCTCATAGTAACTACTATGAATCATGATTTATATTGGATTTGTTGTACAGTGCCGTAAAGACGTTTGATTAATGTGTATAAGGTCTACTGGCTGCACTACACTGGCAGGTGTGCTATTTTATCTAAAGCTCTGAAAGTTTCCCTTGATAAGGTGTTCTAGAAAATTAATAAGTGTAAAAAAATCTGTTGAAATGCAAACAGAAACAATAGTAGTCTACCGACACTATATCTAGGTGGTACGTAAAGGATTTTGTATAATTAATAGCCAATTATACCCTCTATTTACCCTCCCCCACAAACTCTCTGCCCGCCCCCATGGGACAAGCTAATACCTTGAGGCAATGATCCGCCTCCTTCGAGACTGGACTCGCCAACTATGTTTACCAGGTCGCCTTACCGCTCCTCAGGGAGATCGTGCTGGCTCTCCCCCTCCCTCTGGGGCAGACAGACAATTTCTGCCCTCTAGTAGCACTCCCAGTCAGGGCCGGACTGACGCAGCATATATGTATATATACAGTATATATATATATATATATATATATATATATAGAGTTAAATGGACAGAAAGGTATAAGATGTGTGTGTGTGTGTGTATATATATATTGTGGTGTCCCCAGGGGTTGGGCGACACTCACAGACCTTGCAGAGGGCGTAGGCAAGTTCAAGAACCCAGAGGAGGCAGTATTAAAACACAAACAATTATTTATTAAACTAATACTGACACACACAAAACAAAGGGTGGGGTCTTCAGGGGAATACAAACACACAAAGTCTGCAATCCTTATCTCGTTGTCAATGTCCAATCCAATTCCAAAATCCAAGTCAGTTCCGCAATCCAGTCCGTAGTCAAAATCCAAAGGGGGGGTCCTCAAACACAAAACACTCCAAAACAGGCTCTCTCTAAATCCTGGCTGGTCACAGGTGTGTGTGTGTGTGTGTGTGTGTCTCTCTCTCTCTCTCTCTCTCTCTCTCTCTCTCTCTCTCTCTCTCCCTCCTCTCTCTCTCTCAACTCCTTCCCTCTCTCTCTCTCTCCTCTCCCAGTGTCTGGGAATCTCTCTAAATAGGCCTTGAAATGGCCTTCTCTCTCTTAGTCCCTCTCTCTCTCTCTCTCTCTCTCAGGTGTGACTCTGGCCCTGTTTTCTGTTTTCTGGCTCCCATGTGTTGTAGGCCAGGCAGCCATTGGGCTGCCACAATATATATATATATATATACACACACACACACACACACATCTTATACCTTTCTGTCCATTTAACTTTCCCGTTCAAACCAACCACAACTTTCCTTCTTGCCCTGTCCCGGACTGACGCAGATTTTGAACTGCAGTGGGCAACTTGCGTCCCAGTCGGATGCTCTTACCGTCACACCACCCGGGAGGTCCCGGAAATAGACCTTTGCTAGACCTCTTTTAATACACTTTAGAAAAAAGGTCAATACATTATCTTATTATGATATTTTTAAACATGAACGTAAATGGAGCTTGAAATTATTTTGAAGTACCTTGTAAAAAGTCAATAGGCACATTTTTACACACAAGCGCACACCGACCATATAGATTACAATTCCAAACAAATAATTTCCTAGGATTTCTCATTTTTCAGGGATCATTGGGTTATGGTCTATGGTTCATGTGGTTGGATGAAATGGTTAATCAACAAGTCAACCAACTTTCCATTAAGATGTATTGACAGGGTTGGGATGTACAGTAGCATTGTCCACTCACAGTCCATTTAAATAAGTGTGTGTGTGTGTGTGTGCGTGCATGTTTTTGTGGGTGTGCATGTGTGTGCCTGTGCCTGCATGGGTGTGTGAACACATTTACTGTGAATAAAAATCTATTGTGCTTAACTCATGGAATTGACAGCTTGCTTTTTTGAAGTGCATGAGCCAATTACTTTATCAATGGATAGTTTCAATTTGATACTTTATATAACTTTAATCTGTATTATCAGGGGCGGCACGGTGGTGCAGTGGATAGCGCTGTCGCCTCACAGCAAGAAGGTCTCGGGTTCGAATCCAGGCCGGGGGCCTTTCTGTGCGGAGTTTGCATGTTCTCCCCGTGTCCGCGTGGGTTTCCTCCGGGTACTCCGGTTTCCTCCCACAGTCCAAAGACATGCACGTTAGGCTAATTGGAGAGTCTAAATTGCCCGTAGGTATGAGTGTGTGAGTGAATGGTGTGTGTGCCCTGCGATGGATTGGCGACCTGTCCAGGGTGTATTCCTGCCTCTCGCCCGGAACGCATGCTGGGATAGGCTCCAGCACCCCCCCCGCGACCCTGACCAGGAATAAGCGGCTTAGATAATGGATGTATTATCAGGGCCTTTCTTTTTTTCTGAAAATCACCAATCCACCCATTTGTTTCAGTCTGTCTGCTGTGGTGGGGAAGTATTAAATTATGTCTTATTTCATAAAGCAAGAAATCCGGGCGATATTTACGAAGTATGATTAATTCAGGGCTGACATTTCACTGAGAACATCACTTTTTCATTTGTGTTTGCATTCTTTGCTTTGTGCAGAATATTGGACCCAGAATACTGAGATACAGCAGTCCTTCTCTTATCGCACATTGTTGTTCTTGTTGCTGTTGTTTTTGTTTTGTTCGGTGCCAGGTGGAGTGCCAGGGGGAAAGTTGGGGTTGGTTTGAACAGGAGAGTTAAATGGGCAGAAAGGTGTAAGATGTAAATATATATTGTGGCATCCCAAGGGGCTGCCCGAGGGAATGGCTGCCTGGCCCTTTAAATCTTTAGAGCCACTCTAGCCAGAAAAGACTGCATTTCCCAGCAGCCTACAGTCCCACAGCTGAAGCCCGTAAAGCCGGAGGACTACAGACAGCTGATAGCAATATAGAGGCCTATTTAAAGACTGATTCCTGTCACACTGGGAGAGGGAGTAGGTTGGTGGTTGTGGAGAGTGTGAAAGAGAAGTGTTTTGGTTTGTTTGAGGATCACTTGCGATCTTCCGCAAGAGACTCAAAACCCACCTTTTCAGACTTTACTACCACTGCACTCTGTACATCTAGCTAATTGTCCTCAGCACTGCCTACTTGCTCAACACTATACACCCCTGCTTACTCCATTTAATTAAAAAATTAAAATAAATTACTAACCTTTCCCTTCCCAGTGTTACAGGTATGGTACGCAGCTGCCTGCAATGATGTCTATCGTTGTATTACTGCACTGATCTCTTGCGCAAACTATAATTGTTCCTACCATGTACTTATGCACATCTTGTAAGTCGCTCTGGATAAGAGCATCTGATAAATGCTTAAAATGTAAAAAAGTGTAAAAATGACCCCACTTTGTGTACCGACTTGTGGACTGCCTGAGGAACTGAACTGGATTTGTGAACTGAATTACGGATAACAACAACGAGTAAGGATTGTGGACTTTGTGGTTTTTTTGTATTCCCCCGAATACCCTGCCCTTTTTTGTGTTTGTCAAGATTAATTTAATAAAGTGTCCTTTTGTTTGTGATACTGCCTCTTCCGGGTTATTTAACTTGCCTACATCCTCTGCAAGGTCCGTGAGTGTCGCCCAACCCCAAGGGACACCACAATATATATATGATTTCATATTGCCTGCCACCATCCTTTTTAAACACGAACAAAAACAATAAACAAGGGGAAGTGAGGCAGACGCCCCAATATAAACGGTCTTTCCGGACCTCAGTTTTCGAAGATGCATGAAGATTGTGAGAATACGAGGAGCCCGCAGATAATAATCTGTCTCAATGGCTGTGAGTTAATATGCTATTATCACAATTAATAAGAGGGAGAGGTTAAAATCTCAGCTCAGAGTCAGATGCAGTTTCATTCGAGATACCCTCATTAATATTTCCCAAACATGGAGAAGAACTAAGCAAGGTGCATTTGGCATTAACAGAACCCTGAACTCTTGGCATTTCAAATTAGCATGAACCGTCACTACTCTAGTAGGTCTGCCACAGAAGACCGGCCAACCACCACGCACAATTAGAGAGTAGTTTGCCACAGCTGAAAACCTCATATTACATCGAGAGCCCATCTCCTGTCCTCTCTGGATGTAACCTGCACGTTGTCCTTTCACATTCGCAGGGCAAAGTCACAAGGGCTCGATTGCACATGGGGGACATGAACACATGGAACAGAAAAGTTAGCCTACACAGCGGGATGAAAGATGTCATATTAGAATGCATTTACTTGCTATTGAATATAATTTACATTTAAAGTGTGCTGTCAAATTGATGTCCATTGATGTAGCTTTTATACTTTTTTTTTTTTAAAGATGACTTGTATTGTGATTGTCTATTCCGTAGTGTCAGAATTATTAGTGTTACGTACCCAAAGACTGCAGATGCAAATAGTTTCTTGCTAACTGGTACAATTCATCAAGTGGCAATGTTTATAATAAACATTGTACACAACCTCTGAAAAAAACAAGTTATTACATTAGATATGAAAATATATTTAGGTAAATTGCTGCAAAAAAAGATCTACAATAGATATAAAGTTATATGTAACTAATATGAACGCTTAAACTAAACACAATTAACAGTTGTAAAAACAATGTCACCATTGATGTTTGTGGCAACATTATGTTATACCCATTTCACAAAACATATATTTTTTCCAGTCTTAAATTTAATGAACCCATTTCACGATTCAGTGGAGTGGTTTACCGTTTCATGACCTTTTAATGTTGCGAAATTGACACTGTCCGTGGGGTCCAGATGTGTCTACGGACGAGGGGGTCTGAATGCTTGTGACAGAGGGTGAGGAAATGCCCTGCCATTCAAATAGCGAGACCTCTCAATTCCCGTCACACTCCAGCAGCTAAATGTGTTCATTTATATAGTTTCCTCTCTGGGACTGACCGCTTGACCAGGGACCAATGGGTGGTAAGTGCTGTAAGTGCATGGAAAGGTGCATGAAGACACAAGGAATTCAGAAATACAAGATTGTTGCAGGAGAGCCTCAAGGTTAGTGAACATCTGTCCAGAACACATACAGTACCCTCTAAAATAATTCACACCCTTGATAGAGATGAGCAAAGAATGCTGTACAAAATAAACAATACAGGTAATGAGCTCATTTATATGCTGAAAATAATTGACAATTATATTTTATTATACAATTGCTCTGAGATTAAAGAAGACTTTGTTTAAGAAGTATTTTCCCCCCAAAGAGATATGTCACAATTATTCACACCCCTAATAATTATTTAAAATAAAATTCAAAAGTTAATCTCAATCTTAGGGGACTGTATTGTGGCCTCCCATGGCTTCCTATTTCACTGGGGTATAAAAATGAGTTGACACATGTAGAATCAATTTGTCATCACCATGGGGAAAGATAAAGAACTCACAGAAAGAGAAAAAGAAACAAGACAAAGGGTTATTGACCAGAAGACTAATAAATAGAAGCTAAAGATACCACTTTCCATTATTTTGTCAATAATAAATAAGTTTAACACCACTGGAACAGTGGTAAACCTGCTACAGAACGCAAGTGTATCTTGCCTCCCACTCACAGTGAGACAGATAGTTTGGGAGGCAATGAAATATAAGCGTCTGGAGTTGGCTAAACGGTGTTGGAACTATGGAACCGGGTAATATGTAATGTTTTTTTGGCCATCCACACCAGCAGTGGATTTGGCGTCGGAAGAACGCTTATGTTGAAAAGAATGTCATACCTACTGTGAAATATGGTGGTGGATCTTTGATGTTATGGAGCTGTTTTCTATCTACTTGTTAAAGTTAAAGTCAATGGAGTCATGAAATCAAGATATTTTTGCCAAAAATCTGATTCCCTCTGCCAGGAAGCTGAAACTTGCACACAAATGAATCTTTCAGCAAGACAATGATCCAAAGCATACCGAAAATTCAAACTAAGACATTGTTAACTGACCTCAAATTTACTTTCTTGCAATGGCTGTCTTTGATTTGAATTCCAGTTTTGGTTGGCAGGATTTGTAGCATATTTGTATATGACCCTGACCATGTTGGGATGTTAGTTGCTTAATTAACTCAGGAACAACACCTGTGTGGAAGCATCTGCTTTCAATATAGTTTATGTCCCTTATTCACCCAAGTGACCATTTAAACCTTTTTGGCCTCTACCTGTAGGTCTAACATTTGGCATCCATTGGTGGCAATTCTCACCGGTGGTAAAATGAGGGAAAATACCAAAATGACTGACAAGCTTGAATGAGCTATATTATATACTCAAAAAATTTGAACATTTTATTATTTTATTATGATACAATTTCTCAGAGAGAAAAAAACCCTGGGTCATATACAAATATGCTACAAATCCTATAAATCTGGGTACCATTGCTAGAAGATGAGACCTTGGTGACTTCGAAAGAGAGGTGATTGTTGGAGGCTGGGGCATGTTTGGCAGGAGCTTCAGTGACTGCTCAATTTGCTGCTGTTTCACGAGGAGCAGGTGATATCAGCATGGAACTCAAGCATGCGAGCCCTCTAAATCAATTGACTGCAATTGGTGTGAGCAGGCAGTTTAATCAAGAACGGTCCATTAAACTCTACAGAGTAGGATACAATAGTCATATCACATTTATGTTTCCAAATTTTTTGACCACTATAGTTTGAGACCTACAATTTGTAGCTATAAAACATTAACCAGATTAAAGGTATTACAATTACAATATACATTTAAGCGCAAGCCACGCTTAATTCAATCAGAATCAATTGGCAAAGTGTAGATAAAAACACAGAGAAGCATTTTTTTTAAACATAATTTGCTGTGTGCTTGTTATACTTTGCATTAGTGTGTGGAAGACTAATCACAGGGAACAAGCTACAGAGCCTCTCAAAAAAATCTTAAACTGGTCGATAAGGTCATGAACACTGGAACAATTTACAGTTTGATCCAGACACATATTGATTGTGCACTCTGTGTTGAGCCAGTCTGTGGAATGATATAGCAATTTAGTCACGAAGGACCATAATGTTTTTAAATGTTATTGCCTGTGCTTTAAATTCACTTAATTGGAAAATTTGGTCTCTTTTCAGAATACATATTCTATAGCAGCGTGTAAGACTCACCATCACAATGTTAACTGTCATCGGCAATGACAGCAACGCTGAACAAAACCCAAACAGACTTCTCTGAAGTTCCTAATGATGGAGCAGCAAGATTTTAAGAAACAGTTTGAAGTAGGAAACAAGAGTGAGGCTCAAAGTCGAATACAAGAGGCTTGTGGAGTTGACTTCAGCGGCTTTTGAGAATTAGCATAAAAGAACGGATGAAACACAAATGGCCATGAATCCCAATTAAATTGAAGGCATAGTGGTTTCTTTCCACCTACCTACTTCTGGGTATCTTCAATTATGATCATAACTGTCCAGAGAGCATATTTTAATCGACACAAAGGCCCGGATTCATTTGTCCCCAACTTTGACTCACAATTAAATGCAAGTGTTATTTCTAAATCTAAATACAATTTGCCAATTTCAGCAACCACCAAAATAAACTTGCCAGCGTTTCTGAACACTTTGGCTGGGACAGATTCGATCAGCATTTATCCTTAACTTTGACTTAAAAATACAGTAAGTGTGTTCAAAGTCAAAGTTAAGGATAAATGCTGATCGAATCTGTCCCAGTCAAAGTTATAAAGAGATAAGAACGGTCCATCGGTGGATGTCAGTGGGGCAATGACGTGTGGCACAATGGCTGTGGACAGATAGTCTTGTGAGGGCTTTTAGGCAGTTCTAGACCCTGGTGCCTGGGAGGGCGTCTCATGAGTCAGACGCGGTCCACTGGCCGGGGATGGGGGAGGGGGGAGGCTTTAATCAACACTGCTGCAAGAGGTTTAACACTGGGGTCCCAGAGATGGGACTACCCGCTGTGAATTATCCCCTAATGCCTCAACCTCCAGGTCGCTGGGGCCCGAGGGGTTATTGTCTCGTGATAAGTCATGGCGATCAGGAAGCCGATAGGGAGGAGGGCCAAGGGCGAGGTCAGCGCTCGCAGTTCACGCCACCTCGCCTGCCTTTGACGGCCCTACACCACTGGGAGAATGTGTCTACATGCATCAGACGAGGTCCTTCCCCTCACCTCTTCAATCGATACCGCAGGTCAAAGGAATGTGCTGACACTGAGGTTCTGCTTGAGTGGTATGACCACATTGATGCAGAGGGACTGTGACATTGTGTGGCTTTTTGTATCAACCATGGATCATTACTACTAATAATACAAATAAATAAATAAAAAATTTGTAGGCACCTTTCAGGACACTCAAGGCCAACTTACAGGGAAATAAAAGCATCATACAAAATACAATTTTATTTTATTTATTTCTCCTTTATTTAACCAGGCGAGTCCCGTTGAGATTTGCATCTCTTTTACAAGGGAGCCCTGGCCAAGAAGGCAGCAACATAAGTTTCAGCAATACAATACAACAACAATACAAGAAATACAATACATAGAATAATATACAAAAATACAATCTCAATTAAAACAGCTACAGACTTCAGTTTTTAAAGACTGTAACAAACTTTTAAATCCCCCCAGAGGAATGAAGTCAGCCATATTTGCCATTTCCTGGAGCTGATTCCAGGACCATGGGGCATAATAACCAAAGGCAGTCTTCCCAAATTCAGTGGAAACGCGAGGGACTGTAAAAAGTAGTACATGCTGAGAGCGCAAATTATAACTACTAGTGATGCGAATGAAGAGGCTATTTAAGTAGGCAGGGAGTAGCCCTATAATGGCTTTATAAAGAAAGATGTGCCAATGGAGCCACCTCCGATAATATAATGAGGTAAGACCTGACCTTTCATACAAGAGGCAATGATGGGTCAGAGATTTAGCTTTCAAAATGAAACGCAAGGCACCATGATAAGCAGTGTCTATAGCTTGAAGCGAAGCGGCAGAAGCATGCATATAAAGCACATCTCCATAATCAATCACAGGAAGGAAAGTAACTATGACTAGTCTTTTCCTAGCAACAAAATTAAAACATGCCTTGTTTCTAAAATAGAATCCAAGTTTGATCTTGAGTTTTTTAACAAGATTTTCTATATGTGTTTTAAATGTAAGTTTTGCATCAAGCCAGACTCCGAGATATTTATAAGACTCCACCTGGTCAATACAATTCCCCTCAAGGGTTGAGATGTTGGAAATAGCAGGCTGGGAGTGTGATCTTGAAAAATGCATAACTTTAGTTTTACCTGTATTTAAAACCAATTTAAGATCTTTAAAATCAGCCTGGGTCGAATTAAACAATTCTTGGAGGTTCTGGGCTGCACTAGACAAAGAAGCAGCACAGGAGTAAACAATAGTATCATCTGCATACAGATGGATATTTGAGACATTAGAGTTTTTCACAACTGAACCAATATTGTTTATGTAAATGGTAAACAAGATTGGACCCAAAATAGATCCTTGGGGCACATCCCTGGCAATTAACTTGGGGGATGATCTCTTACCACCAAGTACTATCTGTGATCTGTCAGAAAGATAGTTTACAAACCAGCTGACAGATTTAAAACTCAAGCCAATGTCGTGGAGCCTATTAATTAAAATCTTATGGTCCAGTGTTGATTGCTTTTGATAAGTCTATAAATAATGCTGCACAATGTTTCTTATTATCAAGAGCTTGTATGATGTAATTTAGCACCTATGAGGCTGCAGTTATTGTACTATGGCCCGACCTAAAACCAGACTGAACAGGGCTTAACAAACCATTTTCCTGTAAAAAATCTTTTAACTGGGCATTTATCAGAGATTCCATTATCTTAGCAACCACCGGGATCTTTGAAATAGGATGGTAGTTGTTAAGGTCAATGGGATCCCCCCGTTTAAAAATGGGCAAAACATAGGCCTCCTTCCAAATTTTAGGGGGATGGTAAAAATTGGGCCAAGGGTTAGCTATTAAAGAAATGTAAGGGTCAAGACCATCTGGGCCAAGGATCTATGGTTAAGAGCCCTGAGGACATCATTAATTCAAAAACAAAACCAGAACCTGTAGTGACATCAGCAGTCATTCAATAAATAAACGGTCAAACAAGTACACTGAAGAAACAAAATGAGAACCAGTGGGGTTATTTGTTGGGGAGAGAAGCAGAACCAGTGACTTAATTGTGTTCCAAAATTTGGATGGATCATTTACATTTTCAGAGATCGAGTTTAAATAAAAATTTTTACATTACATTACATTACACATTACATTACATTACAGGCATTTGGCAGACGCTCTTATCCAGAGCGACGTACAACAAAGTGTTAACCGTAGTCAAGAACAGTTTAGCTGAGAGCCACCCTAGTGGGAAGTACAGTTCCTGGGTGCTAGGAGCAACCGCATAGTTAAACTTGGACCCTGTATGTAAATCTCAATAGAAAATAATGCCTAACAATTCAACAAGTAGCAATAAAGCAATCAATGAGTCTTCGAAAATAATGCCTAAGCCTAATACAACACATAAACAAGTAGACATGTGTAAAACTAAGCAACTATGTCCCTAAGTTTAACAAAAACCGGACATTTATTACGAAGGGAGACCAGGTGCACCCTGAAGAGGTGAGTCTTCAGTTATCTCTTCCTTTGATTCTATACTTTTTAAGTGGTGAAGGTGGCCAGGGTCTCAGCTGTTCTCCAAACTTCCACAGGAAGGTTCTGAGAACCTTCTGTAATTTCTTTTTATAGTCGTACGGGATTGTTTCAGGAAGCCTGGCATCTCTGACACAAGCAACAACACAGTGATCACTAAGATCATTGTTTGTAAGAAGGCGGCACGGTGGTGCAAAGTACTCAGGCGGGGGCCTTTCCAGTTTGCACAGCAGAGAATTAGGCTAATTGGAGAGTCTAAATTGCCCGTAGGTTGTTTGTGAATGGTGTGTGTGCCCTGCGATGGAATCTGTCCAGGGTGTATTCCTGCCCAAGATGCTGGGATAGGCTAGACCCTTTCCTTAGATAATGGATGGATGGATGGATGTTTCGTAGATTTTAGGATGCGAGTTAGTTGGCAAATTAACAAGCTGTGATAGGTTCAGCTCACTACAAACTCCTTTAATTTGCATAAAAGCATCATACAGTATATAAAAGCCATCAAATAAGTTAAAAGCACTATACAAAACAGGTTACAGACAACAGCATTGAGATAGGACTGACACATAAAGGGCAGGGAACCACACAGGAATATTACAAAGGACAAGGGAGAAACCACAGTATATATAATACAACGGAACATTACAATGAATATGAATATGCCAGCATAAACAGATGAGTTTTGCGGTAAGATTTTGAATGTTGTTAAGGTGTCCAACTGTAGGATGTGTGGGGGAGTACATGCAGGGAACTGAGGGTTACAGTTGAGCCACGAGTTGCTCTGATGTCTTAGAATTACGTTTATTGTGAGGGGAGAGTTTTTTCTGGGTATTTCACAGTATAAAGTAAGTAGCATACACCCCCTGCTTTATCATGTTGTTACTTTGTATCCTGGAAATCGAAAACTTATCAGTCATGAATTCAGCCCCTGCAGCTCCCAGGTGCCGAACGGTTGGGTTATTTTTAGTGCTGTTTTAAGTCATCCTTAATCTCGCTCGCCCCTCATCGGAACCCTCGGCCCTCACTTCAGAAGCAGTGGCATTCTCGGAAGCCTTTGGCCTTTTAAGAGCAGAAAACGAATCTCATCTCCCCAAATGGTGTGCCATTCAGCTTCAAGTTTCCACAGTAAACATACACCTTGATACTACTGGCTGTGAATATTGTGTCAGTGTCTGGCCTGCTAAAATGTCTCTAATGGGAATCTCAGCTCTGATGTGTCATTTTGAAAGGTTCAGCTCGGGGATGGGAATAAGAAGGGGAAAGTTACTGCTGGCATCTCTGCTTCCTTCTGTGAACTGTCATCATGCACCATGCCCAGGAAATGACTAAAATAGGGACCAGGGACAATACAAGAACAATATCATTAAGGACATAATCAAAGGCCTCCGATAGTGTAGCGGTCTAACACACCCGTATTGGCTGGTCCTTTATGAGTGTGAGCTGCCTATCATAGTCGCAGTTCAAAACCCAACTGTACCAGACCAGCCCTGGTCAGGGGTGGTGTTGGGCTGTCTGTCCCAGGGGGAGGGGGAGAGAAAGCTGGCACGAGCTCGCCGAGGAGTGGTAGAGCAAATTTTATCTTGGAGGAGGAGAACGTTGCCTCAAGGTATTAGCTCGTCCCGTGGAGGTGGGCGGCGAGTTTGTGGGTAAAAATAAAAAAAATTGGGAGAAAAACGGGGGAAAAATCTGAAACAAAAAGAAAAAACATGAAAAAAAAGACGTAATCAAAAATAATGGATACATTTCTGTTATCTCTAGGTAGAATATTTATAGTAGATATTTCTACTGTAAAATATGACTAATGCATATCCTATACTGGCGAACATGAATTGTGACATTTCCTTTTTTACATTAATTTGACTTTTTCTTCTTGTAAATGATCCCTTTACTTTATCCTTTACTTTATAACTGCTTCAGGGATTGGACATGGGTTGTTGGTTTGTGTGTGTGTGTGTGTGTGTGTGTGTGTGTGTGTGTGTGTGTGTGTGTGTGTGTGTGTGTGTGTTGAAAAAAACAAAAAAACATTTACTCCACAAAGTGTACAGAGTCAAGTTAGGAGAGCAGGGCACCTAGAGATGGGGGAGTAATTTAGTGCCAAGGCGTGCCCTGAAACTCTATTAAGGGCAAATAACAAATGGATAAACTTCCCCTTTGACAAGAGCTGGGGCACGTGGACCGCGATCACGAGACTGATTGACGAAGCCAGAGTCCAAGTCTAACCTCTGCCGATGAGAAATGAGGATATCAATCATCGGCAAGCTCCCTTGTTGCACTTACAGTCTTACATTTAAAGGAAGCAAACAGTACACACATTATTTCAGCCCTGAGGATTCGCACTGGTCCATATCGGATTAGTCTTCTTTTTTTTAATGTAGATTCAGTTTTGTTTGTTGTTGCGTAATTAGTTTTTGTGTTAATAATCACACATCCTACAAAAAAAAAGCTAAATTCAGTGAATCACAAGGGAGTGGATCAGATATGAGAAATAAGTGTAGCAATGACTTCTACAATATGTGGATGATACTCCATTCCATAAGAAACCTCAGCACCTCAGAGCCAAAAGATTAACCGGGTGGTTGCGCAACTTAATTAAATTGCTGATGAACTTGTGCATCGTCCATTCACAGGAGCAAATTTGCTTCGGTTCAGTTTGGGAAGATTGCTCTTCCGGTATGAGGTTTGGTCGCAGCATTAATGATTTAGGAACTAAATTCCAGGAAGAAATCCAGGAAATTAAATGATTTAAAAAAATTCTTATAAAACAATTTTTATTCCATTTCCAGTTACAATGATACATGCTGAATATAATTTCTCTATGTCTCAAGGTTTTTCACACTCTCTGCTGGCAGAGGTTCAGGTTGATGTCGGCCAGCTGTTTATGAATGTTTATGAATGTTTAACGAGGCAGTAGGTCATTTAGGCACAGTGAAGATTGCTGCAGTCTTGTCATTTCTGCGGGAGATTAAAATTAAATGTGTACAGCAGTGCAGAAGTGCCACCAATGCAGTGCTGTGATTGGCTATAATGTTTGTCATGTGATTCAACTCATGAGAGTATACTGCTTATCTGTCCCAAAGCCCACTGAGGTCAGCCTCTCTCTCTCTCTCTATCTCACACACACATCACACACACACACACATTACTAATAAAAGCCAACTTTGAGTTGCTTTAGGACTTTTATGCAGCAAACTACATGTACATGTAACAGTTTTAATTAATTACTATGTATAACTACACAATATAAGTCCTCTATTGCCCATGATTGTGGGTCTAAAAGAGATACTTTTCTTAGTATCTAGCTAGTACATATCCCCAGGGAAACACACATCGTACATTTCATTTCTTTATAGAGCTGGATATTTTGTTATACTTTGAACAAGTTGCTTGTGCAAGTATAACAGCACCTTCCTTTTGAAACTGTAATCTTAGCTTAGCACTGAAACCATGAGTCTAAACTGCTGCCATACTTGCTACTAGAAATATAAAATAAATATCAAAAAATAAATGTAATGACCACTATGGCTGTTACATTACATTAGCAGGCCTGGAAAACTGACTTCACTTCTCGCTATGGTACACGGCAAAGATGGTGCCGAGTACCCAAACCCAAACCCCGAGTACCCAAACCCACAAACCGTACCATTCGCCAGCACACACCCAGCTCCTACGCAACCATCGTCTAAGCCAGGGAAGGTCATCTCTAATGAGTCTTGGGTCACGGCTAAAGAGCCTGTTATCCCCACATTAATCTTGGCTCGTCAGGTAACAGGGCTTTGAGGGACAACTAACTGTGACAACTTAAGGGAAGTGAATACAAGGTGATGAACCCCCTTCAGCAAGCTAGATGCCCCCGGCCCCTTGTTCCTCATCTCTAAGCTTATCCACTCAATGGGTGTTCTGGCCCTAATCCAAGCCGCAGAGCACAAAGAAGGTGCAACCTGTTGATAGGATTGTGGAAGGTGTTCTACTCTCACTTCCAGGTCTGTGTGCGGCCGTTCCACAGAGCCATGACACGACGTGCCTGGGGAAATGAGTCATGGAAATGGTTAACACAGGGTAAGCGCCACCGCATAGAGCGTGACTGGATGGAGAGTTTAGTAGCCCCAGCAATGCATTGGAATGTAAATATTGAGATATTTCAGTGGATCAAAAGTGACAATGTTTCTATTTTTCTTTTTTTGTGTTTCTTGTTTCTTTTTTTGTTCAGTTTGGTTGTGAAAAATTTGTCGGCAGAGTAAAGAGGGGATGTGAAGTTGTAGTGACCTTTCATTCAGACGGAGAGGCGACGTGGCAATTATGTCATTTCTAATGTGAGCATCTTCACAGCCCTGCCCCCATCCCTGCCCCCCGCCAATACAAAAAATCTATATGACCCCAGGCTTGCCGCCCGGTGCAACAAGTATGGCCTTGCTGCAGACACCAGCCTCTTGTCCACAAGCAAAGGTCCACAAGCTAGGCCTCTTACTGTCTGTCCCCTGCAGTAAATAATCAATGCTAGATAAACAAAAGTGAGATCAATTTCCCTCAGGATATTATCCTGTTAGGGTATGTATCACTTCTTGTATCACGTAAAGCCAGATGGTATTCCAGCCTGGCTGCTCAAGGTGTATGCCGAAGATCTAGCCCTTGTCCTCACCCACATTGTCAACACTTTCTACTGGCATGGAACTGTTCCTGCCACCTGGAAATCAGCAAACGTGTGCCCCATCCCTAAAGTGTGAAATCCCAGCACACCAAGTGACTGGAGGCCCATTTCCTTAACATCATGCCATGGTAAAATTACAACATCTAGTCGAATTTGAGCTGTGTAATAAACATGTTAGATCACTGTGCTTGTCCCTATGCAACCATCATTCAAGCCAAACTTTAAATTAATCTTTGGACAACTTGCAAGTGTTGGTAAAGACATCTATTTGGATTTAGCCATGTATTTGGATTTAGCCATGCCAAGCCATGTGAAATATGTTTCACAGTCTCTATTGTTTACTATTCTGTTGGTAGGCTCCCCGTGGTACTTTGTTTACTTGGTGCACAAACCGTCTGTTCAGGTCGGCACAAGCTGTTTTGTGTGCCGGATTGAAATGGAGTGGCACAAACCGGCATTGTGCCGGTCGGGTTTTGGAATGGATTAAATTATAAACTAGCGAGATAAGAACATAAGAACATAAGAATACATAATGATGAGAACGGGCCATTCGGCCCATCTAGGCTCATCATGTCCTAATCTAAAGAGTATCTAGTACTACATCTAGCCTGGACTTGAATAGCCCAAGCATTTCTGCCTCTACTACCTGACCTGGCAAGCTGTTCCAGGCATTGACAACTCTCTGTGTAAAGAAAAACATCCTAATATCTGTGCGGAATTTGCCTTTAACTAATTTCCACCTGTGGCCTCTTGTTCTGCTGACCCCACTTATCTTAAAAAATCTTTGGTATTTTACTTTTTACTTTTAGGAATTTAAAAACCTCAATCAAATCCCCCCTTAAGTCTCCATTTGCTAAGTTTAAATAGATTGAGTGCTATCAAGTCTATCATCATAACTTTTACCTTTCATACCAGGTATCAGTTTAGTTGCCCTTCTTTGGACTTTTTCAAGAGCTTCTATATCTTTCTTGTAGTGCGGTGCCCAGAACTGCACACAGTATTCTAAGTGCGGTCTGACAAAGGCATTATATAACATTAATATAACCTCCTTTGATTTATACCCAATACTTTTTGCTATGTATCCCAGCATCCTGTTGGCTTTTTTCACAGCTGTAGCACACTGCTTTGATGCAGATAAGCTTTCAATTTGAAAGTCCTTTTCAAATTGAACACCTACTAACTTTTCTCCTCCCATAAAATACTCCTGTCTAATGTTTTTATTTCCCACATGCATAACTTTACATTTAGCAATATTGAACGTCATCTGCCATGTATCTGCCCATTTTGGGATTTTGTTTAAATCATCTTGGATTACTTTAGTCGATTCCAAACTGTTTGCCAAACCCCCAAGTTTAGTATCATCTGCAAATTTAACTATTTTGCTACTAATGTCCATATCAAGATCATTTATGTAAATAAGGAAGAGCAGAGGTCCCAGCACCGAACCCTGCGGGACACCACTACCATATCTAAAAACTCCTGTTCACATTTGCCCTGACCTGTCACTATCTCCAGTTAATAGAGGGGTAGTTGAAGTCGCCCATTATTATCATCTCTCCTTCAGCACAGGTTTGTTTTATGTTACCAAAGAGCGTATTATTTATGTTACTGTCTGAAGCTGGAGGTCTATAGCATACTCCTATATTAAGGCCCTTCTCACAATCTCCCAATAATCTAATCCAGATGTCCTCACAAGAAACAAATGAGTTTATACCTGGAATTTCCTGCACATTAAGATTGTCTTTCACATAAAGGGCCACTCCCCCTCCTCTTTTATTAGTTCTATCCTTCCTAAACAATTTGTACCCCTCTACATTATATTCCTCCCCATCCGCTGAGCCAAACCATGTCTCAGTAATCCCAACAATGTCATAACCCCCATTCAACATGACAGCCTCCAGTTCCAAAAATTTATTTTTTATGTTTCTCACATTTAAACACATGAGCTTCAGAGCCTTACTCACACTTACGTTGTCCTTCCCCTCCACACCTGAGTGTGCCGAACCACCTCTATTCACATTATGATCTAAAAAATCTTTATTAATGATATCCTCAGATTTATTATACTCTGCCCTGGTATCTTCCATCTGGGCAGTCTGTACCTCCTTATCCATAATACTACTACTACTACTAATTTCCCTCCCTGCCCCCCCAGTCCCTAGTTTAAATATTCCTCCGCTACCCTAAGCATATGCTGGCCCAATGCATCTATACCCCTCCGGTTCAAGTGTAACCCATCCCACTTGTACAGGGCCCCCCTGTTCCAAAAGGAGTCTCAGTGCCCCATAAACCTGTACCCCTCTTTCCTGCACCAGGTTTGTAGCCACGTCTTAAATCTCCATATAAAATTCTGCTTGCCTTTGCTAGCACGTGGTACTGGCAGAATTCCAGAGAAGACCACCGTGGAGGTTCTGTCCCTTAACTTTGTTCCTAATTCTATAAATTTGTCCTGCAGAACCTCAAACCTACCCTTACCTATGTCATTGGTTCCAACATGGACCATGACCACTGGATCCACCCCTGCTCTGGCCAGGAGCTTGTTCGCGTGTTCCAGGAGATCTCCAACCTGAGCACCAGGCAGGCAACATGCCATGCAAGATTCCTTTTCCCGCGAACAGACTATACTGTCTACACCTCTAATGATTGAATCCCCCACTACAATTAACTCCCTTTTCCTGGGTGGCTTGGCCGCCAGGGTGCCCTGGGGCTTATCAGTCCTCCCGCTGGGCCAGATCCTCTTCCTGCAAGGGCTGGAATCGGTTGGACACCACAATCTCTGGAGATGCCGCCCCTGCATGTGCGTGCCCTTTTCTACGCTGGCATCCTACCGTCACCCAACTCTCTCTCCCTACCTGCTCTAGAGTCTCCCCCTACCCCGCTTCAGCATGCAGGCTAACTCTCTAACCCCTGATTCTAACAGGGGGCGATACTAGGCGAATAAATCGCCCAGTGGGCGTTCCCCACGCTTGAATGGCTTCCTCAAAAGTGCTTCCGACGTGCTTACAAAATGTTTGCATGGTAAACGAATAGTTCATCATAGATTTTGAGAATCTTTATTATAAATATTAGTTGGCTAGCAGTATTGTTTCCTTCAATCATGAACCGCAAACTCAAACTCAGAAGGCTTTTTACAATTGCGGCCATTTACTTGCACTGGAAACGGCTCGCAATTTGTCTCCGGTACGTTTTTCCAAACGTACCCATGCGATAAAAATTTGCTTTTAACCAACACAAACATTAAATAAGATGTATGTAGGCCATATAAGTTTAGCTAGCTATACATATTTATGCTTTTAGGATTAAATAAAGTATGGGGGTACTGCAGACCGCTGTTATCAGTTTCTCCTCATTCATGTTGAAGTGTCGGAACTAGGAATCAAATTTCGGTGCTGTGTTGGTTCCGTGTGGAAGGTAAAAACAGCAACACATGAATTTGATTGGCTCTTACCGGGCGATATCGCCCGAAAGTTCAGGATTTTCAACTTTTCTGTGTCACCGCCATGCCCACAAATCGCCGAATCGGCCAATCACCGGAAGTCGCCCGCTCTCATAGACAATCAATGCATTTCGGGCAACTAGTTGCCGAATCGGCCCCTGTTAGAATCAGGGGTAAAGGGCGTACTAATTAGTTCCTGGAACTCTACAAATTCTGCAGGGCAGTCGAGACCAACAAGTCGGGCTTCGAGATCAAGGATCTTGCTCTCGGGATGCTTCACAAGCTGGCATCTGTCGCAGATGAAACCCTCCTGGAAGTCTTCTTCCAGAAACGCAATCATTCTACAACACTTGCTCTGCACTGCTGGTGGCCACATTTTCACCCCTAAATATATCTACTGCGCTCCCTGTAGCCCTGACCCTCTTTACTACTGACCAAACTGTTCCCCCCCTCCCATTGTTTTTAAATCTGCTATGATCACTAACTGTACTGTGTGACCTGCGAGTGTTCTTTGTGTACTCTATGTTTGTCTATAAGTAAATATATCTTTTTTTTTTTTTTAGATGTTTATATCAGTAGCGAGGCCAGAAATCTCTGAGTGGGTGGACCTTGATTAAATAGGGTGGACCATTTTCGACCTACTCTCACATTTTAGTGTGAGTAATATAAAGTGTAGCCTACCTCTTTTCCTTATACGATAATGTAATTCATTCTACAAGGTCTATAACCTCTAATAAAAATAACTGCACATTTATGTTGCAAATGTACATTTATTTATTGTCAGCCAGGTATTTTTTATTCAAGTCAAACATCATTGGAACAAAATAACTGCAAGCCAAATGAGCCTGACATTCAGGTTAATCTGACCATGGGTTGTCATGCCTAATGATAATAAGATGCAAGCTATCTGCTCAGGGCATCAAAATGTAATCAGCAAAATCTCAAACATACAGTATGGTAAGGCAGTATGATAACAAATGTTTGTGCTAATTGATACATATAATATTCTACACATTTTGTGTATAGTCTTGCATCAAATAGGAAAGTACAGGAGTGATCCAGTGAACAAATGATCAACAAGTAAATGACATAGTAACTCGATACAAATATAAATTAATTTGATTGATAAAGATGCTACTTCCAGTACAAGATTCAGCCTATGGGAATTACATTGCACATAAACGGCAAGTGGAAAAGTTTGTTTCAAAATTACATGCACCTCCTTCCCCTTATTCCCAGACATAACCAAGGCCAATAACCATCAAAGCTGGAGCCAACACAGAGAGAAGGGTCTAGTTGCAATGGCTCGATCACCTCCAATATCTTCTTTGAAATGCCACCTGCACTCATGTCATCGGTGGCCACAAATCCAACAGCCGTTTCCTTTATTATTCCCCCGGTGAACATACCTAATACACACTGCAATTAGTTCCAGTGTTGCCAGGTTCGCTGTAAAACCACGGAATTGGCCTACTTTTAAAATATGAATCTATTCAATATAACATTCTCTGTTTTGCCTTTGTAAACAAGTAGTAATGGTAATGTAGCCTACTGGATATACTGTATATATATACTGTATATATACTGTATATAACTGACCATTATATCTGAGTAAAAACATTGGGCTAGTTTCTGATCTTTGTGGGCGGGTTTTGGGAGTGGATTGGGATGGAAATATCTCCGATCTGGCATATCTTAAGAAGCACGGCCACACATTGAGATTTTAAAAATTAGGCTAGTTTTTTACCTCTGTGGGCGGGTTTGGGAGTAGATTGGGCTGGGAACATTTATCTGACCTGGCAACCCTGGTGCCAGCTGTTTCACTTAACTCTGCCTTTATTTTCTGTAATAGTAATGAGGTAGCCGACTCCAGCAAATCATTTTGGGATCATACTTGGCGATGAATTTGAACAGTTCTAAAAAGTTCCCCTTCTTCAGTGCATCTTCACTTTCCCTATGGTCACGAAGTGATATGTCCCGTTTGGCGCAAAACAACACAATGTCCAAAACTACTTTTATATGTTCCCGATTTCAGTTTCCCGACTCATCTGGTTAAGAACTGTTCCACGGCCAGTACCTTGACTTTGACCTGAGCGTGACAGCTGTCAGTCAGAGTAACCGATCATCAAATAAAAGTATTTCTAATTAAATGCAATAAAACACATTTCTGAAAGGAGATATACAATAATCCATATATTTGATTTATGATTAGTCTGCATGCGACAAAACTTCTGATTTGGTGGGCCAGCTGTCAATCTGGATGGGCCAGTGCCGCCCTGGCCCTTATACATATGGCCTCGCCCCTTGTTTATATATCGCTATAATAGAAAAAATTCTGCTTTTTATTCAGTTTGTAACTGTGAGCAAGAATATAATAAAGTCAAAATCATTCTCTGGTTTTCAGGATCTTGTATGAACAATTACTGCAAAATTATGACAATTTAATGTAATCTATTCTGACAAGATTCCCCCCCCCACCATTATTTCTACTGGAACCTACATGGTGGTTTTATGTGCATCCAATTACTTGTAAATAGAGGCTGGATCTAAAGACCTTTTTCTCCTGACTGAGTGGATGAGAAACGTCTGCCAAACTTGTACACTCCTAATCATGGAAACGTTAGAGCCACAACAACTAAGGCCTTTGTCTTCTCAGAACTCAATGCTGACGAATACCTCAATGGCAACGAGCAAGAATAAACGAGAATGAAAAAGGTTTACCTCACTTCCTAAAACGGCACATTAATTTTAAACAGCTCTCTGAAAGTCCATGCATCACCAAATACGTTGTAGTCTTCATACCGCATTAATTCCTAATTACAATCTTTTTGTTCCAACCCTAATGAGCGTCTCTGATTACTTTGCCATTTTGATCACCGTTCTGTTTGTGAGGCGAGTGGATTCCTGGGGCACACCTAATCCAGAATGAATAATTACAAGACAACTTTTACACCATTTTAGAGATCCCAAATTAGATCTGTGTTTGTAAGATATTGTTGTCTTACAATATCTGAGCCCTACTGTATGACTCTGTGAAAAATGGCTTCTGTTTTTCTCAGATCAAATAAGAGGATGTCAGGGGAAGAGCAGTTTTTTGGGGGTTCCAAGCGCAGGAAAAGATCGCTGCATGAGGGAAATATTATAGCTAATTAAATAGTCAGGAAACAATAACAACAACAAAATGAAAGCTGGTTGATTTGCACATGGTGCGGTGTGGGCACAGGCCGGAAGCCTTCTGCATTCTACATATAATAAGTTGAGCAGTGGTAAACCGTACCGCGAGCACACAAGAACTGCATTATTGTGTTTCTGTTCCAGCCTGACTAAAATAATAATAATAATAATAATACTAATCGAACAGCCCTTACGGAAATAAAATGCACTGAAATATATTAGCATAAAATATATTGTCAAGATCAGAATAGGTAATGCAACACTCCACAATATATTGGCAAATACACAATTAACTTCTGTTTTCAGGTATTGCAGTGTATTATTTTACAACTGTATTGCTGTGAAATATATTAATCATTATATTTTCAAAAAAGTCCATATATTTGCATAATATTGTAGTATATTCCACTTCTATAAGGGACTAGTATAAGGTACTTTATAGAAAGCACATAGGAACATAGGCAAAATTCAGAGCACGGAGGAGGCTCTGAATTTTGAATTGGAACTTTAAACCCAGCCCTTAACCAGACACAAAACATTCCAGCATCAAATATCCCGCCTTAACACCTCCGCCCGAACCATGACCGCATTCCTGAACTTCAGTGCTTAATCGCTATTGATCAAAACTGACTGTGACCCGCAAGGCAGTCGATGTAAAATGAACCAGATCAGGCAAATCCTGATTTAGCAAATTGTTACCAAGGTGGATTTCACCAGGAAAAAAAGGAGGGTGGGGGGGGTGCTGGGAAGGTAGGTCTTGTAGAAGAAAGAGGTTGGCCGATAAGATCAGACAGAGCAAATGCAACACAAGCACAGAGTGCCTCTCGAGGGAGGAGGTGAACCATGACTCAGCCTTCTTCACAGCCCCCAAACAAACATGGCACCCTCTCTGAGTTCTAGTTACACACGCAATATTCTCTGTGACTGAACTGTGAAGTCCATCAAAAAAATTGGAGATAACTGGGTTTTATAACTGGGTTTTACAGCTGATGTTAATGTCAACCCTTGTAAAACTGAGAATTTGTTTTCTTCTTTCGAACAGTTAATTATTGTTTTACCTCAACTGGTCCAATTAACCAGACATTACCTACTCATTGAGTCACAGACTTAGGATTCACTGAATTAACCAGGACTCAAATTGAACATGAATGTTTCAAATGAGCCCCACCGATAAGACACAGGGGGGAGGGGGCATTTACGTACGGCTGCCGATGATGAACGGCGTCTATGACACTCATTGTTCCACCAAAATAAATCGATCACACCCCCGAAGCCAAGATAAATCGCTAACGAAAACTACTAGCAAAGCTCACGCTAAAAATCAATCAGGCACGCACCACAACCCATTAATCAGGGGTCTTTTCTTCTGACGGGCTGCTTTTATTAACCTCTTAGCATTCCGCTCACATACAGAGGTCCATGATCGGGAGAGTCGGAAACAAACTGCAGCTCGCCGGCCTTTCTTTCCCGCCCTCTACATTACACACACATAGGGGTAAAGTGGTGTAATAGGGGAATTTAATCAGAGAGCGCTGACAGCAGTAATAGTGCGGGTCAAGGTGACACAAGTGAGATCATCACCACCGCTTCCCCATCCGACCGAATATGCCCATCTCCTACCGGTTGTGTGTTTGGGTTAACAGACCCTTGTGGAGTGTAGTAATGGTTCCCCTCTTTCTTTGCCATTAATAAAACTGAAGTGTCAAACCACCGCTATCAGGGTCCAATTGAAGGGTTGGATTCTGGGTACGATATGGCATTTATTATTCGCATCTATCACTTACAGTAGCATACACCTAAAAGCCCAGCATCAAACTCTGAACCAATTATGATTGAGCATTCCAGTAAGTTAGTGCATAGAGCCTCTCTTGCTTGGATATGAGGCTCTTTGTTTAATTCCTGTCTTTCTTTGACGATTTCACCTTTGGCTGTTTCATGTGACCATTGTTGGCTTCTCCCTGAATATGCCCAAAGTTCTAGAATTAGTTTATTTTTCTTCTTGCTCACCCTCCCACACAGATCCACACACCCTGCCCCTGCAGAAACCTAGGAAACAATCATTTGTGAGTACAGGCTGTTAGCCTTTGAAATAAAACTAAAAACACCTTGGAACTCCACCTGAAAAGGAAATGAATGCTCTATAAATTAATGACATTTTTATGTTCACTTCAGCTGTGCCCTTAGGTAAGTTAATGTTTCAAATCTGTGCTTTCATGTCATTCAGTTTCCTCCCCAGACACTGGTAAAGGGGAACATGAGGGGGAAAGTGGCAGCATTATTATTTGAAAGCAACATTTTAACCATAACTCATGAATTATTTATTACTTTTAGTAAAGTAACAATAATAAGTGCCCTGTAATTGCTAATATCCATTTCCTATGGTACCCACAGTATAAAAAAAATGTTTGGCATAAAATGACTTTACATTTATGGTTCCTTTTACTGTACCAATATCTAAGGAGCCATTATTTCTCTAAATTGGTTTTAGTGTTCCAGAAAAAATATTGGAGCAAATAATAATGTTAATTTAAGAGTCGATGAGATCATTCTTCGAAATTCACTGCCATGCTGTGTGTCACAGTTCCCTCACTGAGCCTTGTGTCGGGTTTTGCCAAACTCCATTTCTAAACCCATTTGTGATCCCATTAAAAATGAGCTCTGACAGGCGGTGGATAGCGTAGCAGTCTAATGCACCACACTTTGGCTGGTCCGGTGTGGTGTGCGCTGCCTGTAAGGGACGCGGTTGTAAACCCGCATCTCTACCAGACCGGCCCTGGTCATCAGCCCCGATCGGAAGCAGCATTTGGCTCCGGGGGAAGGGGGAGGGTGAGCCGGCACAAGTTCGTTGAGGAGCAGGAAAAGGTGTCCGTGGTAGAGTTCCATCTCGGAAGAGCAGATCCATCGGCCTGGAAAGAGTGTTTCGACCCGGAGGACGGGCGGCGGACTCATGGAGGAGGGTGAATTGAGATAAAATAGAGGGTAGAATTGGCAACCAAATTGGGAGAAAAACTGGAAAATGTAGAAATACATTTAATAAAAAATTAGCTCTGACTTCCCCCATAGCCTTTCCTAAACTCCCAAGAATCTAAGTGGTAAACAGGGGTCAAGATTGTCAAGACCCCTAAAATAATCAAGATAGTCATCTTACTGCCACTCAGAATCTTTTATCCTAATCTTTCCTTTTTCTGTCACGGTGCTGCAACTTATCTTGCCATTTCCACTCCACCTTGTTTATCTTGTCTCTCGAGTTCTCTCTCCGTGTCAGGACTACAGCAATGGTTGTGACTGGGTGTTTCATGGCGGCCAACAACGGACGCATCACAAGTCGATTTGACTGCATGACATCTCCTTACGACTACGGATGGTTACCGTGCCGTGCTGTGCCGTGCTGTTGGTGGAAAAACTACATTAGTCACCATGCGCACTGATCAAGAACAGTGCCAGCAACTGTCATGACTGGGTGACTGCAATCCAGAAGATACAATTGCAGAATGGAATTGAATGCACCACACTACTCTTGGTACAGTAGTCTGGGACTCATTGATTGTCTCCCCTTCTGAGATGAGGTTCCTGCTAGACGAGTTAAGTACAGGCATACCCAGGGTCGGCTCAAGGCACAGGCAATACAGGCAGCTGCTTGGGGTGCCATGTCGGCTATGGGTGCCAGGTCGCCCTCACAAAACAAAACAAAAATCACTGGTGGCTGGTGGGCGCCCTCTCCTTTCCTCCCAATGAACAAATAAACAAAAAGAAATACACTTTTCACCCATGTTCTGTTCCTCACACAATGTTTCATCTGGCCTGCACTTTGACAGAGATGCTGTTACTGAGGTGGGGGATACGATGCCTGGCTGCTTGCTGAAAGTGGGGGTTACGTGCGCACATCACAGGCAACCCAAGAGACGTGCTGTCGCCTCTCTGGTCAAGCGCAGGTGACAGGGTCAGAGAGGAACGCACTACTGATGCAGTCAGGCAGAGAGCCAACATCAGCGCGACGCAAGATAGATATCAGATCGATGACACATTTTATATTTGCACAATGACTTTGAAAAGGCACAAGCCTTCAGGTGCGCAGGGGAGACAATGGAGGAAGGAGGAGGAGGAAAAGAGAGCCCAATTAAGAGGTAGGCTATGTCATCAAAATGCAGTTTTGTTGTATTTCTGTGTTATTGTAGGAGGCTAGGGAGCTAACTAGCTAAGTAATAAACAAGCTAATGCTAGCTAGATAATGCGATGCTAAGAGCTACTGCTAGACTCATACAGATTGAAGGATGAATGCATGCTGATGCTGAGTTACCCTCACGTCTTGGCTTGAAGCTTATTAGTACCCACCTGTAGTTATTACCAAAAGTAGGCTACTACACCTGAATTGCAGAGTTGCAAAACCCTCATGCTTGCCTTGAGTCTCAAGCTTTATTATTAGGCTACCAAAATTAGTAGTAGGCTACAACATTATATCAGTGATAATAATGTGGCTAGCTATCCATAAAAAATCTATTTAAGTTGTTTGTCCTATAGCTGCTTTTGCTTGTAATAGGCTAATAACTGTACCTGTCTGTACAGATACACTCAGCAAATCTTTGCAAAAGCCCCCAGACTTTGTTAACAGTTGTGTTAAATGTGAGTTTTCTTACCATTTTCTCTTATCCTCCCTGTTTAAATGAGACTTTGGTAAGTGATTTGTTTGAGAAGTGATTTTATTTGAAAAAGAAAATTTAAAAATCATTTTTGTCTTGAATCCACGGTGATGTCTGATTGATGTTTGTAGGTGTGGGGGGCACCCAAATGCCAATCTCGCCTAGGGCACCAAAATGTGTAGAGCTGGCCCTGGGCATACCGGGATATACTGTACAATGTCAGACCCTGCTCATGTGTCTTTGCGGTTACACTTGTGAAATTCTGAAAGCACTAACGTACTTCATTTTATGAGTCGCTCTGGATAAGCGTGTCTGCTAAATTATTGTAATGTAATGTGCAAGGCACGTGGGTCCAAACTGCAAATGATAATAAATAATGACAAATACTAGTCAACAACTCATTATCGCACACTGGAAGTGAGAATGTTGCTATTCAATTTTATGATTCTTTTCTTTTCTTTTTTTGGAATTTACCATCACTTATCATATATCTTTTAAATGTATCTTCAAAGCCTTGAGTCACGAGGCTGTTTAATTATAATACAATTAGTCATTAAACAAGGTCAGTACAATAGTTTGGTTCAGTGTTGAAAACTGTGCGTCTGGCTCTACCTGAAATCTCAATTTCTCTCCTCTGGCCTTCTGGCGAGGGGGAAAATAGTGGATATCTACTGTTTGAGTATGGCTTTGATGATGAAAAGTAGATGTTTTATTCATGTGGTTCTCTTTCACCAGTCTTGCAACAACTGCCTTTTAATTACAGTCGGTCCATCTAATGCGCAGCCACAGAAACAATTGAATGCTGGATTTCAGAACACAGGGCGCTTTCCCATGGTTTAAGATGCCTGTAGTGTTTCACTTTCCTAACTTATAATGAAGAGTTATGAGATATTTCATCCTGAATGCATTTTATACTTTTTTTTCTCATAAGTTAACATCAGAAGTCACAAACCTCCGAAAAATGTTTTGTATCAGCAGCCCAATGCCAAAAACGTAAAAGCGAACTATTGCAAAACGCCAAAGCTAACTATTGCTCTTCTTTGATTTCACTGTGCTGCGTTCAATGGCACAGGGACTGGATTGAACACTGATTTGTTATCCTTGAAATCATTTTGCCTTTGCAAGCTAAACAAATTTAGTTTTTCCTGTGGTAATAAATGGATTGAAGTTGGCTCTGTTTACAACAGAATATGATGGTTTTGACGTTAAAATATGCTATTAAATTTCACTGGAGCCTGAATTCACAGAAAATGCTGACCTGCAGCTTGGTATTATCAGCATATACCAAACCACACTATTTTCAGCAAATATATCTCAAGAGGCAAAAGTGCAACAAAATGCATTTGGTTTGTATTTTTTTTAAATCGGAAGATTGGATGTTTGCTTTGGACAAATGGTGAGACAATCTACCTCATCTCTGCAAGATTATGGGTTCAATTGCATTAAACATTTTTACCAAATACTGTACATGTATGGCACAATTGGGTTAAACTGAGGCAGGCAATGGTTTATTTTAGTATGAGTCGCTGGGGGTGCTGGGGGGGAGTTAACCATGCAGGGGGCGTCGGGGGGGTTGGTGATGGTGGGTTGGGAAATGGGGTGGGGTTGGGGGGCGTGTCAAACTACAGAATTCAGGATAAGCTCTGACGTTATGAGCTGGCTCAGGCTCAGAGTTGGGTTCCGTTAGCCTGGATTCAATTACTGTTTGTCCTTTTACTTAGAATGAAATGCACGTGTAACTGAAACTGAAACACTTGCATTTATTTGTGAGGAAAATTTAAGCACAAATGTTTACGCAGGGGGACTGTGTTTAAACTTTGGTCCATGTGAACAGTATTTTTTTTTCAGTCCGGTCTATACAATTGTTCTTTCTTTGTTTGATCATATAGACATTTGGTTGTTATTTATGTAATTTGTTTCTTTTTTAATAAGTCTTCTTCTTTCCCTGGCTATCTGCATTCTCTGCAATAAAAGTAGTGACTTGCTACTGCGAAGAAACTGCTATCATTTTTTATGACACGTTGGGAATATAATTCACACTCCAATTATTGGACCACCAATATCATCAATATAACCTCTGTGGTCGGCTTTGGGCAGGCCAGGATCCTTGATTAAGCCATATTCTAGCACGATTGAGCTAATATTGGCTCAGCATGGTTGTTCCATTTTTTTAATTTAACCTATAAATAATGTGGTATAAAGTCTGTAATGCTATCCTTTTCTTTTGTTGGCACTGATATTGTTGAAATTATGTTGCATGTTTCTCTAGCTTTTTCCTGTGATAAGGTGCACCTGTATGTCCACGCTCTGCACTCCGTAACGATGGCAAGTTTCAACACTCTTGAAGCTCATTTCCACAGATTCAAATGAATGCTTCTAAAAAGCCCCCAAGAAACTCCCAGAAGATTCTGCCTTGATTGAGCTCCTGTTTTCCAAATACAAAAGTTTAATTTGTCTTTGAATCCTCTAGCTCCTGCCATCTCTGAGATGGGGCTGTGAGTTACAAGGGCAGAGAACTTGACTGATTAGGAAGCTCTATTTGTTTGTATATAGACTGATGTATAGTTTATGGCCATTTCATGTTGCTGTCAATCCTAGAGTCTGGTTCAGGGTCCTTGTGCAATAACTGCTGTGCCTCAAACAACTAAACAAAGAAGAATATGGAATATAAAGTTAATTATATTCTTCTACATGTATAGCAGTCTACTGGTAGTGCAGTTGAAAGTAGTGCTGTGGTGCTAGTTCAATGTGATGACCATGACTGATCATTTGGAGGGTCATGGGAAGGTTAAGGGATATCTGTTAGGTGCTGCTAGTTACTGTTTTCTTGGTGTCCTTCTCTAGGGGGCAGTAAATCAGTGGAATCCAGTGACTTTATTTAAGTGCTAATCAATCAAATCTGATGGAAAAAAACTGATTAAAAAAACAGAGATATTGACAGTGAAATCGGCCCTTGGGCCACACATTGACGGTAACCCTGTCTGGCTTGTCCTGTCTGGCTGGAGACAGATGAGTTTTCCCTCATTCAGGGCAGATCCTGTCAGGAAAGGGCTCTACAGGCCCTTCAGTTCAGCCAAATGACAAAGGCCTGCTGTACAGTGCGCATTGGGTTTCACAGCAGGGGGGGCGGAAATATCAGCAACGCTGTTCTCAAATCTGTCTTTTTCTGAAGATCAGCATTTCGTTCATATTCAAATTATTTCCTACCAAGCCTCTCCCCCATCTTAACAATAGCCCATTTTCAATGTAGTCTTCAATCATTGTTAAAACGGCAAAGGGCCCATTGTTATGGAAATTCGGTCTTAATGATAGAGTTTTAAATTTGTAATTTTTTCACTTATTTTTTACAGTTGAGAAATGGCCTCGATCATTGTTGCAGTCTTAAAGTCTGATATTCCAAAGCCATTACAGCCATTACAGTCCCCTCTCCTTTCCCCACCATCGTTTTCTCCCTTTTTTCAATTCCACGCCCTTTAATAACAGTGCACCACAGCAGACTACTTTTATAAATCCCTGGTTTATTCAGGAGACTGTGCAGGCCTTTAAGGATTTGTACTGTACTTGTTTGTGTGTCACAGTATTGCCAAAGAGGTCCCCTGGCAGATTCCCTGCTTCCACCCACTGGATACGAAGCAGGGTCTATTATGGAAGCGTTCCCCCGTTCGCTAATGGGGGGAGAACAACAGCCATGAGGGCATTGCTCACTGACGTCCTCATAGCATTAGAACATGCAGTGGGTATAAAAACCTACAAAAAAACCTACTCTACAAATGGTCAGATGCAATACTATAATGTCAAATAAAAAAAAACAGTTCTAAAGCTTTTTCTTAAATAATTACATATGAAAAATAGACAATAATGAATTACATAACTATTCACCCTATACACTTGACTTAATATTTGGTAGAAGTACCTTTAGCTGCAATTACAGCTGTGAATTGATTTGAGTAAGTCTACCAGCTTTGCACATCTGGACATTGCAATTTTCGCCCATTCTTCTATACAATTGCTCTAACTTCATCAGGTTGGATGGAGACTGATAGTGAACAGCAATTTTCAAATCTTTCCACAGATTCTTAATTTTCTTAAGATTGCGGTCTGAATTTAGATTGGGGCACTTCAGGACATAGATTTTTTGTTTGTAAACTAATGTGGCTTTTGCTGCATGCTTTGGGTCAATGTCCTGTTGGAATATAAATCTTCTCCCAAGTCCCAATCTCTTGCAGACTGCAGCAGGTTTTCCTCCAAGATTTGTCTATATCCTGCACCATCCATTTTGCCTGCTATTTTGCCAATGTTTTCAGGGCCCTGAAGCAGAGAAGCATCCCCATAGCATTAGGCTCCCGCCACCATGTATTATGGTATGGATATGGTGTTCTTGGGATGATGTGCAGTGTTAGGCCTGCACCAATCATAACACCTAACGTTAATACCAAAAAGTTAAAATTTTGTCTCATCAAACCACATAATCTTCTTCCACTTGTTTGAAAGTCTCTCACATGCCTTCTGGCAAACTCTAGGTAAGATTTCATGTGAGTTTTCAACAATGGCTTTCTTTTTGCTACCCTCCCATGAAGCGCAGGTTTGTGAAGCGCCCAGGCTATTGGTGTCCCACGGACAATTTCTCCCATCTCTGCCATTGCAGACTGTAACTCCGTCAGAATTGCCATAGGCCCCATGGTGCCCCTCCTAACAAGTGCCCTTTTTGCACAGATGCTCAGTTTTGGAGGATGGCATGTTCTAGGCAAATTCACAGTTGTGCTATATTATCTTATATCTTTCCCCTGATTGGTGCTTTTGAAAAACCTTTAATCAGATTAAGTTATTTGGTTGTCATGATGAAGCTCTTGTTTGGAAATGCACTAACCAACAGTGGGACCTCTTAATTGTACTCAAAGTCAAATAATTATGTGACCTCTAAAGACAACTGATTGCACCAGAGTTTATTGAAATGTGTCTTAGAAAAAGTGGTGAATACTTATACAATCAATTATTGTCTGTTTTTTATGTGCAATTAATTAGCAAAAAGCTTTAGAGTAGTTTTTTTTATTTGACATTATAGATTATTTTGTGGTGAAATCCCAATTAAATCAATTTTGTTTCCATGAGGTAAGAAAATAAAACATGAAAAATGCCAATGGGTGTGACTACTTTTTATACCCACCCCCACTGTACCCCCCATGAGCTCACTGCCCGCTCCCACGATTGTATGTAAACACGTGTGGCTCACCGGTCTCTGTCAGGCATGATGAAGACGGATGGGTTTACAGCAGCAGAGAGCAGGAGAATAGGTGAATCGCGATGGAGGCAGCTGATGATGTCACACTCTATATGATATGAGCCATATCTCCTCCAGGGAGGACTGTCAGAAATATTGAGCTGTTATCTCAGGGAACGCAAAATAAAGAGAGAAAGCATCCATATAATAAAAAGGCACTGCACAGTATTGACCTCTTAGGGATAATATTAACCTAACCACAGTCACTGTGATGAATTCTCTGTCAATATTGCATCAGAAAGATGGAAGAGAACTTAGAATTCATTGATAGCAGAGACACAATAAAATATGGTATTGTGGATAGTAGCATTGTTTGCTGTCTGCTGACATAAGATGCACACCGTTTTGCAAGAAATGTTCCTCTGTTTCCTCCCCCACATTACCTAACGTACATCATTGCTAGGAGCACCGTGAAAGAAACCTCACCTGTTGACAAACCTGCCCACTGAAAACTCCACAGCTCCTCATCACTACAGTCCCTCACGTACACTTACAGCTCCTGGGGCCTCATTTATAAAAAGTTGCGTAGAAACCATCCTATATTTGATCTAAGATCATTTCTGAAATGTGCGTAAGTGTGATTCAGAGAAACTGAACGTACGCCCAAAAAAAACGTGCGTACGCCAGTCCCCCAGATGTGAAATCTATAAATCGCAAATGATCTTGAAATTGTGCGTAGCTGAATGGTTTTAGATCTCCGCCTTGTAAACGCCCCTAATTAATATCATTAGCATATAAAGGAGCACGAATCAAAACAGAAATGTTCTACTTGATAATGGCGAGCTGCAAGAAAAAGAATTTTAGCGAGGCGGAAATCGAGGTCTTGTTGGCGGAGGTGCAGCTGCGTGCAGGGACGCTGTTTGGGAGCCTTTCCAATGGCTTTACCAGTACAACCAAGCACGTGGCCTGGCAGTCTGTAGCCCAGGCTGTGAACGGGGCAGCAAAGGTCCCTGAAGGACGTAAATAATTTTAAAACTGATTTAAAACTGAGGTCAAAATCTCTAATAACTCGTTCCCTTCTTATTGCGCGGTTGGCGATATCTTCGAGAAGCGAAGCCATTCTATTTTATAGCCTACAGATTGACCGAAGTGTTTTACACGCGTGGAACCATAATATGTATTAAATACATTTCAAGGATGTGTCAATTATGCTAATTGGGGTAGTTTTGGAAAACCAATGTGTGTTTTTGTTTTGTTTTCCACAAGTAGCTTAGCTTATGTTGTTTTAATTTATTAATAAATGTATTGTGCAAACCATTACGTATAGCCTAAGCAATGTGTTCAATCTGGTAATACTACTACTACTACTACTACTAATAATAATAAAAAAAATAATAATAATAGGCAGCAGACGACATGTTGGCGCTGTTAGATTTCCGAATACATTTTACATTACATTTACATTTTAAGCATTTAGCAGATGCTCTTATCCAGAGCGACTTTCAATGTGTACATTAATACATGGTAGGAACAATCATAGTACGCGCAAGAGATCAGTGCAGTAATACAGCAATAAACCATTGCAGGCAGCGCGCACCATACCTGTAACACTGGGAAGGAAAAGGTTAGTCAATTATTATTTTTAATGGAGTAAGCAGGGTATATAGTGTTGAGCAAGTAGGCAGTGGTGATGACAATTAGCTAGATGTACAGAATTAAGTGGTAGTGGAGTCTGAAAAGGTGGGTTTTGAGTCTCTCGCGGAAGATCGCAGGTGATTCCGCGGTCCTGGCCGATTGCGGAAGATAATTTCACCAGCGAGGGGTCAGGACAGAGAAGAGACGAGACCGCGAATACCTGCAGTACTCAAACATTGCCACAAGGAAAGTGCGTACGCCAGGTTGAAACCTGACGTGGAGGTAGTACTTTTCCACGTCAAATACCGTTTTTATAAATCTGAACTTTGACGTGGATTTGATCGTACGCACGTTCTAAGATCAAATTTGTGCGTAAGTACGTTTTATAAATGAGGCCCCTGGTGTTTATAAGATCTTACCATGCCAGGGATAAATGTGCCTTTAACATCACATAACATATGTGATGGTTGCTGCTGTACACAGCCAGTACTTTACGGAGTCATTTTAATCAGCACATCTGGAAAACATTCAAACCTCCATCACCGATCTTGTGTCATCATCGCATGCCCCCACTCCTCAAAAACAGGTGATTTGGGGTGATTTATGAATAGGGTGTGTATTTTTTCTTAATGTAAAATACCTCAGACTTTTTTAAGTTAAGTTATTTAAGATGCAATACAGGTCTTTTTTCAGCAACGTTATTCTGTTAATTTATTGGAGAGTCACATTGGGATTGCTGGTGTTGAAACCCTTTCCCCAGGTTCAGAAGAATTACAGAAAAACAGGATTAATGTCTATAAAATCACAAGGGTGTCCTCTGCAAATGTATTGTTTTAAAAAGCTGTCAATGGGACCTCCCGGGTGGTATAGAATGTCCGACGTTGCCCACTGCAGCCAGGGTTCGATTCCACCAGGTCTCGCTAACTCGGCTCCGGCTGGGAGTGCCACGAGGGGGCGAAAATTGGCTGTTCACCACAGGGAGGGGGGGAGAGATAAAAGCAGAATGAGCTCGCTGCATATATGAATGGTTCTGTGTGTTACTGTGATGCTTTGGCTTGGCGGGTGCCGGCTCGGAGGTGGCGGTGCAGCACCCAATACCGGTCTCGGGACTACGGCAACGACGCTCTCCTACGAGGGGGGCATAATTCACATGGAAAAGAGGGTATAATTGGCTACTAAAATAAATGGGAGAAAAAATGGGGAATAAGAAGCAAAAACAGAAAATAAATAAATAAATAAAAAGCCTGTCAAACAGAATATAAAGAAAATGTACGTTTAAAAATATATCATTAAAACCCATAGTGAAAATAGTTATGAATGATGATGTGAAATGAGAGGCATCTACATCAGTTCCCCTTCCTTCCTAAAAATATTCCTTTCTTTTCTCACAACCTTGTTGGCATTTCTAATTGGGCTACATTCACTGGAGATATCTGGGCTTGACAAGAAAAGGCATGAATTTAGCCGTCCTAACACAAAGCCTATCCCTCATTTCAAAACCACATGAATTCAGCACATGTGAAGTGGCCAAAGTCATATTGTGGCAGGTGAAGAGTGTGCAGTGCAATGTGTGGGCTCTGGGATCTGGAGGAGGGGATAAGCTGGATAGACGAGCGCTTACAGCTATCCAGGGTGCAGCTCAGTTGACACACCCCAGCTGCAGACCCATGTCACCCCCCCCAACACACACACACACACAGAACCCCCTTCCACAGCGCTGACAGGAATTAGCAGCTGATGAGCAGCTCTTTATTAGCGAGGAAGAGTTGTCCTGCCACGACGTCACTCCATGGGAGATAATGTCTGTCACCAGAGACTTCCAGAGTTTTCCACAGTGGCAGGGCAGGAGTGTGCAACAGCAACATACCTAGGTGCACATCTTAAAATGCTGAACACTGGCTTTTGTCATTACAACCCGTCACACTTAATTTACATTACAGGCATTTAGCAGACACTCTTATCCAGAGCTACTTGCACAGCTTATTATTTCTTTATACATACAATCCATTTAGACAGCTGGATATTTACTGAAGCAATTCAGGCTAAGTACCTCGCTCAAGGGTACAACGGCAGTGCTCCACCTGGGAATCGAAACTGCGGCATCTGAGTCACAATTTTCTGGGTTACTGGGTTTCCTAACCATTGTACTACACTGCCACCCAAGTAATTCAATTGACTTCCTTTCAATTTCATTATTTTGGTGATCTCTAAATATGTTCCCTGTTCATCAGTGCCCTGGTAGCCAGGGCCGGATCTCCACATAGGTCGTCAATGCCTGGGCCTAGGGCCCAAACGTCGCATGGGGCCTGGAATTATGGAGAAAATAATTATTTTATATAATTATTATTATTTTTTAACATAATTCATATTACACTAACACACCTAATAAATGTATGTTATATATGTCACACAGGACCCTCATTATTATTATTATTATTAGTAGTAGTAGTAGTCATAAAAACAAAATCACGCAAATGAAATTATATCTCCAATCTAATGTTAAATCTAAGAACTACATCTCCCAGAATGCCATGCCGGAGGGGGGTTGGAGGCCCAAAATGGAGGCGGGGCCTAGGGCCCATGAACGTCAAGATCCAGCCCTGCTGGTAGCATTGCTAAGTAGATTCTTGGTTATAGCAGCGCCAGAAATGTCTGAGATAGTTTCTACTATGTTATAGCTGTTTTCCCAATCATTCCTACTCCAATGCCTCTCTCCGGACCATCTTCTCTCTTTGATCGGCACAGACCTCACAAAGCAAATGACAAGCTACAGAACAGCTATATAACTTAGTACATTGTCCATGCTGCACGTTTTCTTGTCAGAAACAGTGGGCGCAATGAGCATGTTCTTGCAGTACTGTGTGTGTGTCAATAGTGATTCGCCTGCTTGACATAGAGGCTAATAATTTGCCAAATAATCAATACCAATAGGTATAGCTTCCTAATTTTATTTTGTGATAGCATTTTTCTTTTTACATTTACATTTTACAAATTATCTGAAATTGTAGATAAATGTAGACTACTCATTGCTCTCCATGCCCAAATTCAATATTGACTTCATATTAACGTAAATAAAAAAACGTTTAAAAATCCATTAATCTCGCTGGCCACGGCGACTGGGGTTCGATTCCCCGTCGCGCCAGAGTCAGCTCTGGCCGGGAGTGCCACCAGGGGCAGCGATTGGCTGTCAGCCCCAGGGAGGGGGGAGGGAAGCCAACAGAATGTTCGCTGTGCACAGGAGTGGTTCTGGAGTACCGGGTTACGGTCGACGGCCTGGCGAGTGCCGTCTCGGAGGAGACGATACTTCGCCTTCGCCTACCAGTCACAGGGCTACGGCAGCAAACTCACATTACAAGAGGGGGATTGACTTGAAAATAGCGGGTGTCTACCAAAGTCTACAAAATTGGGAGAAAATGAGATAAAATCTGAAACAAATTATTTTTTTTAAATTCCATCCAAATCTAATTTGTGCAGATCATCCAGTTTAATGTTCATAAAGAAGCACAGATGTTTTTAGTCGAACTGAAGTTTGTTGTTTTCTAGGCTTTATTGTTATTATTCATTAGGTTATACAATCTCAAAGTGCTGTACAATTGTGTGCATTAAAAAAGAGGGTAAATGAACCAACAGAGCATACAAAAACAATATATACTCTATTGTTATTATATGGATATATCCCCATGGCACAAAAAATATAACAATTTTAATTTTAAAGAAATACATTGGTCCAAAGCATCACAAGCTTTGAGCTGCACCTACAATAACGAATTACAGAAAACATAATCAAATCAGTGCATTTTCATCAGCGATCAGCATCTGCTGTTTTAATGCTGTGAAGATTATCTTATCAAACAGACAGAAAACAACAGCTGATTAAAGTAAGCAATTCAGCCTCATTATTTCCAGAACAAAACATTCACTTCAACCTTATTTGCCCAGCAATTTTATTGTCTAATTACAAATTCACTCCATCCCGCTTCACAAAATCAGTTAGGGAAATGCAGAGATGCGTTCAAATTCATTGAATAGCCGAGAATGTTTGTGGCGAATTGTTTTCTTTGAACGGTGAAACTTGAAAGTCTTTGCGTTCAAAGCCTTCACTTTTTAGTTAATTTTGTTTCCCGTGAAATACTGTGTCCAGGTTGAAGTTGATAAGAAACTTTCGAAAATGCCTTGCTAATAATAGAAAATATCCTGGATGGTGAGATAGAACAGCAAGTGCCAGTAACTTCTTAGGAAGCTAAACAAAATAAATCTACCTGGATAACGTTGCTTTCCCTACAGCGGGTGATGCTGTTCTTAGAGCAGGCAACACAAGGGGCGCACAGGGGAGAGTTGCAGAGCAGAAGAGGTATAACATCGCAATATACTTTAGCATCTATATATATTTTTTTATTTTATTTTATTTTTTGTAGCAAGAACAGGGGTGTGGGGTTTCCACTCAACCAAGTTAGATCATTAAACAACACATAAGACAGTCAATGAAAGTATAATTAGCTTTATTGGGGGTTAAACACACAAAACTAACCCCGCATTCTAACAGGGGGCGATTCGGCGACGAGCTGCGGGAAATGCATTGATTCTCTATGAGAGTGAGTGACTTCCGGTGCCTGACCGATTGTCTGATTTATGGGCGTGGCGGTGGCCCAGAAAAAACCAACACAAAACCGAAAAAATGTTCCTAGTTCCGACACTTCAACATGGAGGAGAAACTGATAACAGTGATCTGCAGTAACCCCATACTTTATTTAATCCTAAAAGCATAAATATTTATAGCTAGCTAAACTTATATGGCCTACATACATCTTATTTAATGTTTGTGTTGGTTAAAAGGCTATTTTTTATCGCATGGGTACGTTTGGAAAACGTACCGGAGAGAAATTGCGAGCTATTTCCAGCGCAAGTAAATGGCTGTAATTGCAAAAAGCCTTCTAAGTTTGAGTTTGCGGTTCATAATTGAAGGAAACAATACTGCTAGCCAACTAATATTTATAATAAAGATTATCAAAATCTATGATGAACTATTCGTTTACCATGCAAAAATGTTGTAAGCACGTCGGAAGCATTTTTGAGGAAGCCAGTCAAGCGTGGTGAACGCCCACTGGGCAATTTATTCGCCTAGTATCGCCCCCTGTTAGAATGCGGGGTAAGGGGAATGGGAAATAAGGCAAACAGTCCAAATCCGTAATCCGTTTCCGTTGTTGTTGTTCATTTCCAAGTTCGTTATCCAGTCGTCGTTCTTAGGCAATCCAGTCGATATCAATTTTGTTAGTCAAACAATTCCAGGTCATACACAAATCCAATACTAAACACTCTTTCACTCGTCAATCCACCCTCCTCGCTTTTCCCGAAGGTACTTTGCAACCAGTTAGGGGCAACTTAACCTCTTTTATCCCCGAGAAATCAGCTGTCGGGGGTTCCCCGGTGTGTCCCCTTTCTTCCGGACCTCCATATAAGGTTTGCGGGTGGAGCCAGAGTCTCGTCACATACCTCCCCTCTATCACCATTCCCCGCACCTACCCCGGCCGTCTGCCACAATATATTGTAGCGGTGAACGCCACGGAATCAAGAGTCGAGCGACTTTGCTTTTACATTATAGTAGCCTACTCCTTCTTTATTAAAATAAAGTATGAGGCACAGGGAAGTACAATCGTTGCTTGTCTTTCATACGGGAGTCATTCTACATGCATACACACCCAGTGACGGTGGACGATGTGACATACACTCATACAAACATCAGTCATACCAAGGGAAAAGGGGCTTTCACTCAAACAATCGATAACCACATTTGAACATATGTGAATATAGCTAGCGCTAGACATTTATGGTTTAACCGACTGCAAGGGCCCCTGGGACATATGGTAGCTTTGTAGCCTGCGGCTACCTAGCTTAGCCACATTAGCAATGTGGCGATGTCTGGCCGGGTTCAGGTGATGATGATGTCGGCGGTCGGGACCCGGCGGCACCGCGGCGGCGATGAACCGGGATGCAGGCTGCTGACGGTGAGTTGCTGGGAAGCGAAGGTGGGTCAGCAGGCTGAGAGTCGTTGTGGGGTGAGGATAGCCCTGTAGCGGGCGATGAGTGGCCCCCCCTCGGGGTCGAGGGGCATTCTTCAGCAGTAAGGGGCGAGTCGATCGCGCTGTAGTAGCACTATCCGTCGCCATTGGTGAAGTCGGGCCTTGTAGACTACGTCTGATAGCCGTTCCAGGATGAGACAGGGGCCTTCCAAGTCGCTGTCTAGTTTTGGCGACCGGCCTTTTCTTCTGCGGGGGTTAAAGACCCACACTCGCTCATCTGCTTGAAACTCACGACCCGTGCAGCGTGTGTGTTTTCTGTCATTGCTCCACCCCCTGCTGATGGTCGTGGGCCAGCTGGTGTACATGGTTGAGCTGGTCCTGCAGCTGGTGGGCTCCCGTCCCAGCATGAGGGATGCCGGCGTGCACTCCATTGACTCCTGCACCGCCGACCTGTATGACAGCAGGACCAGAGGGAGGTGGGTGTCCCAGTCTTTTTGGTACCTTGATGTGAGGAGAGCCAGCTGCGTGGTGAGGGTGCGATTGAAGTGCTCTACCAGGCCGTTGCTTTGTGGGTGGAGGGAAGTGGTGTGAGTCTTCCGAATGGTGAGCCTGGAACACACCTCACAAAACACCTGGCTCTCAAAGTTCCTCCCCTGGTCACTGTGCAGTTTGACTGGCATGCCGAACTGGCAGAACATCCCCTCCAGGAGATGGTCCGTGACTACTCAGGCTTCTTGTGACGGTATTGCATATGCCTCCGGTCACTTAGTAAAGCAGTCCATAGCCGGTTGGACATAGCGGTTACCGGACTCTGATACTGGAAATGGACCCAGCACGTCTATTGCCACTCTCTCCATAGTGGCGCCACATGCAGCTTGCTGTAGAGGAGCGTGAGAGCAGTCTAACGGACCTTTCTTTGCAGTGCAGGCATCACACCGGCGAAGTAAGAGATCACTTGAACGATGGCAACACCCCCAGTAAAACTGCTCTCTGATGCGGTGCAGCGTTTTGTTTACGCCGTAGTGTCCGGACCCTGCGGTGCCGTGGACCAGGCGCTGTACAGTGGGGGTGATGAGTTGGAAATGGACGACGGCCCGGGCCGGGTCTGACCAGTGGCGGTATAGCATGTCATCATGGAGGTGTAGCGAGCCACACTGGGCTGCACGGACTTGAGATGGCGTTAGGTCGCCTATCGCCATCGGGAGGTTGGTGTCGAGCACGACAGCAGCAGCACAGCTTCAGCCTCTCCTTGCATCTTTTTCCTCCACCAGCTCACAGTGACGGCAGGCTTCAGCGCAGCAGGGGTGGCGTTCACATCAGCACATCAGCATTCAGGTGTTTCGCTCCTGTACGGTGCTCAGTTTCGAAGTTGAACTCCTTCAGAACTTCTAGCCAGCGGGCTACTTGTCCTTTGGGATCCTTGAAGCGCAGCAGCCATTGAAGGGAGGCGTGGTCGGTCCAGAGCACGAATCGCTTTCCGGTGAGGTACGCCCTGAAGTGTTTGGTGGCTGCGACGACTGCCAGCAGCTCCCGTCTTGTGACACAGTAGTTGCGCTCCGGTTTGTGCAGCACACAGCTGTAGTAGGCCACAACTTTCTCTCCGTCCTTTCCTGTGTGCAAGAGGACCGGCCCTACACCATCATTACTGGCATCAGTGTCCAGAATGAAGGGCTTAGATGGGTCAAGGGTGGCTAAAACTGGAGCTGTTGTGAGGGCCTTGTGTAGGCAGTCGAAGGCATCTTAGCTAGCTGTAGACCACTGAAACTGCTGTCCCTCTTCAGTCAGCTGGTGCAGGGGCCGGGAGATGTTAGCAAACCCTACGATAAACCTCAGGTAGTATGAAGCTAGGCCCAGGAAGCTACACACCTCTCCTGTTGATGTTGGAAATGGCCACTTTTCCACTGCCTCCACTTGTGCTGGGTCGGTGGAGACTCATGCCCAAGACATGCCCCAGGAAACTGGTCTGCTGGAGGAAGAGGCTGCATTTAGCCAGGTTCAGGTGTAAGTGCGTGGACCAGAATGTTGTCCAAATACACCATGCGTGCTGACACTGGAACTGGCTGCAGCACCTTCTCCATCAGTTGTTAGAACGTGGCTGGATTGTTGCATAACCCGAATGGCATGACGTTGAATTCCCATAATCCCCTGCCGATAGTGAAGGCCGTCTTTGGTTGAGCTGATGGGGAGAGGAGAACCTGCCAATAACCTCTGCAGAGATCCAATGCGCTGAACCACATGGAGCCAGCTCCTGGTGACATCATTCAGGCGACAGTAGTTGACGCAAAACCACAGGGACCCATCTTTCTTATGAACCAGCACGACAGGGGAGACCTAGGGGCTGTCAGAGGGCTGGATGATGCCTGCTGCTGCCATCTCACTGATCTTAGCCTCCGCTTCCTCCTATTTAGACAGGGGCAGTCCTCTCGCTTGCTGTCAGATGGGGGCTGCTCGCTGTCTTTAGCTGCGAACAGATACCGGAACTCAGCTAGGAGAGTGTGCTGGTTACGCTCCCCTGCGCTAAGTCCCTCACTGCTGCACTGGAACAGATGTTCGACTACGTCATCGGTCCCCTCGTCTTTCGCCGTTGGTGTGATTGGCTGTGGGAGCACTTATTTTGCTGGCTGTCCTGTTGACAAGGATTTGATGTGTGGCTGTGTCGATAATGGTTCCAGCAGCAGCAAGAGTATCGAGACCCAGGATGCAGGGTTCGGAGATGTGGGCCCGGAAAAAGTTCTGCAAGATGGTTTTCTTGCCCAGCTGTAAAAACAGCTTTTTACAGCCCAGCATATCTGCTGTTTGCCCTGTTTCTAGCCTGATGGAAAATCAATCCATGACCCAGGGTAGCAGGTCGTGTCGGATCACACTGATGGTGGAGCTGGTGTCGATCAGTGCATTGACCTGCTCCCCTCAATGTAGCATAGCACACATATGCTACTACCACTGCTTCCCAGGCTGCCCACTCTCGATGCTGTGGGGCGTGGTGATGTACAGGCTGGAGATGCCCTGCTTAGACCAGCCTGCTTTTGTTTCCAAATGGCTCCCGGGCCGCCTGTCGCTACATTTTCTTTTGGCAGTCCCTCACGAAGTGGCCTTGTTTGCCGCAGTAGGAGCAGGAGGTGTTGGAGCGGCATGCTGCTGCCCTAGCCGGCGTGGTTTCCTCGTCACTTTCTGCCTCTCCGCTGGCTGCACGGACTGCCCAGCATGCAGGCATTTCCTCCTCTAGAATCGGCTCCAATTCCTCCACCTCCAGCTAGGAGCTGGATATCGGCAGTGGGAAGTCCAATGCTTTCTCCGCTTTGTCTCTCTCTTTGGTGCAGCTCTTCCTTGAGTGCGAGGAGTGACGTCACTTCGCCGAATTGCCTTTTTAGCACTGTGCAGAGGAGCTGGTAGCTGGGTGTGGTGTCAGGACCTAGGTGAAAGAGTGCTTTGAGAGCTACCGGGTCGATAGCTGGCAGAAGGCCCTGTGCCTCACACACGCTATCTCTCACTGCTGACAGGAAAGTGCCGGCTGTCGGGAAGGTAGTAGCGTGGCGATCGCTCGCTCTGGGCTCACTACCCATGGCTACTTTGCTAGCACTCCAGCAGCCTCCAGCATGTTGTCAGTGTAGCCAAGTTCCCCAATCTGCAGTAGGAACTCCCTCAGCGACCCCAGGAATGAAGTCTTCCTTTTTCGCACGGTGGTCTTCCCATCTGGATGTCTCTCTTCTTCCATTCTTCTTACTTCGGTGTCGTTCCACTTCTGACACCAGTGTAGCGGTGAACGCCACGGAATCAAAAGTCGAGAGACTTCACTTTTCCATTATAGTGCTCCTTCTTTATTAAAATAAAGCATAAGGCACACAGAAGTACAATTATTGCTTGTCTTTCATACGGGAGTCATTCTACATGCATAGACACCCAATGACGGTGGATGATGTGACATACACTCATACAAACATCATTCATACGAAGGGAAAAGGGGCTTTCACTTAAACAATATATAGATTACCTCATTTGAACATATGTGATCTTTATTTTTCTCACTCCCCCCAGACGCGGGGGAGCGAAACAGCAGGAGGGCAGGTTAAATAAGACAAACACAAAGTCTTCACCCTACTCACCGCGAAGATTTAGAGAAAAAACTATTAACTAAAATAACAAACTAAAATAAACTAAATGAAATGAAAGCCCGGCTTTTCCGAGGCAGACAACAAACACAGACAATCAGCGGCTTTCCACACCACTTCCATACATCCACATTTAACAAGTATTAACACTTAAGAGGATGGGGTAGAACTCTATGTACTGTCCCTATGCACACTCTACACACATCTCAACAGGACACCGTGCCTTTTAGTCTGGTTCCACTATAACCTCACCAGGCACACAGATATTCAGTGACTTTTCAATTTAAAGTACAACTGTTCCAAAGGTCCTCCACAGCAACACTCACCAGGCAAAAGATATTCAGTGACTTTTCAATTTAAACTACAACTGTTCCAAAGGTCCTCCACAGCAACCTCCGGCAAAAGAGATATACATACTCCCCTGCCACAGATATATATATAGATTGATGTGACAAAATTATCAAGTTCAATGTCATCAAGTTATATTTTATTTTATATTCCCATGTGGGAACACATCTTCCAGACAGCTAAGCACCGCTAGAGCCCCACCAGGGCCGGTCTGGTACAGTAGGGTTTTGAACCGCAACCATGATAGGCAGCTCACACTCGTACAGGACCAGCCAATACGGGTGTATTAGACCGCTATGCTATCAGAGGCCCCCATATTTTTAAGTATTTAATAAACGTTACTGAAGTAGTGTAGTAAATGGGTTACACATGCAATGGAAATGTTTGAGTGTAATATGTTTAAAAGGAATGCTTATATAATTAAGTTATTGGTAATAAACCAAGATAGTAGTGCACATTTATTTAGAAATCATTGTTTTAAAATGTATTTCTTATATGTTTCTTAGTTTCTTGTTGTTTTGAACAAATTCCAGGGACTAACATTGGTATGTATAATTAGTAAGTATATTTCACTTAATAAATAAGCATTAACATGTTTAATATGTTTTCTAAAAGTATAAACAGGTACTTTACTACAAATAAATGATGACCAAAGTGGTGGATTGGTGTGTCCTTTGGGGCGTATTCATGTCTTATAAGCTGCACCACCCCGCATCTCCTTGCTTTGCATACAAATGAAAACAGGCTGTAGGCCTTTCTCAGAATTGATTTTGCATTCTTAACTGTGTTTAACCATCCATGGCCAGATGCACTGCTTGCTGAGGGTACACACTTATGTTTCCCTAAATTAGAGATGTTACCTGACCTGACTGTAGATGTACAAAGCTTAAGCAGCCATAATATCTCAAGTGCCTTTCTAATACCCTGTGCAGCAGTTCACATAATTACAGGCAAAACATGAGTTTGGGAACTTGGGGCCTTGTATTTGATTCACTAAGCAATGATTTAGTAATGAAAAGAAGTTTCACCTTTTTAAAATTAATAAATTGTATGAAATCACTGATGTTGTGCTAATAAACAGACTAAGATGTATCCAGATAGTTGTCGTTGCTATCTTAAAACCAGTTGAGACCACAACTCAAAACTCTGACTGCTACTGCCAGTGTCACATCATGAGAACCCAAAAAGACTGATATTACACAGACCTATTGGGCCCAGGTAGCAGTGAAAGCGAACAAAGCAGCCAGAACTCATTCATTTTCAATGGGAGCTGGCGACGGTGGCAACGTTGACAAAATTGATTTGTCCTTACTTCTCCCTGCTGTAAACAAAAATTCATGCTTTTGGTTCCTACCTTAAGTTTGTTCCATACCAAAATGGAGGAGAGTTTAATTGTTGCAGCGTCTGGGTTTACCGAACTTTACGATGCATCCCTGTTTGTATACAAGAACATCAACAAAAATAACAATGCATGGCACAACATATCAGAAATAGTGGGGATCCCTGGTAACTTTGATGAATTATGTGCAGTGAAATTAAAAGTAGATTGATTGCCGGTAGCTAGCTAGAAATGTCAAGGTAAAGGTAAAGATAGGTAGTTCATGTGATGTGAATATGAAGGTGCTGTTCAAGTCAAATGATTTACTGTAAATGTCTTGATAGTAGCTTACTTGCTTTGCATTCTATGGACTCGGCTCAGTTCACTCTACTACAAACTTGATAGTTGGACGTGCACAACCTAGCTGTACGTCCAACCTAAGAATGGGCCTTCAATGCACTGTGCCATAAGAAATATTGGGTCCAGTGTTTTAAGGGATGGTAATATTAAACACAGGGAATTTAACAATGTCTTTTATAGTGTTGCATAAATGAGCCCCAGCGTGGTTTCTTGTTGAGCATGGGAAATGTGTGTCCAGCCTGACCCTGGGGTTCTGATCGCGTCGATTACGGGCGCAAAGCTGCATGTTGACCACTGTGTTTTCACTGCATGGCTGCAGGAGGCGCAGGAATTTGGTCCCGCAAATGATTTGTCTGTGTGCTTTGCATCAGGGTGTCAGGCCTCTGATGTGAGGGGGCCGGTTAAATAGGTCAGGATCACATTATGAGTTTATTTATGCCCCCCACACACACACAGGCTGGGTGATTGTGATCAAAACTGTCGCCTTCCCACTGCCACACTGCTCTCTTCCCCGTTTTCCTCCCTCTCCCCCTCCTGCGCTCATTTCCTATTTTTCTCTCTTGGTCCTTCTTTCTTCTCCTCTCTGTCCTGTCTTTCCCTTTAGCACTGCTCTTTCTGTTTCTGTCATCTCTCTCTCTCTCTCTCTCTCCCTCTTTAAAATTTGAGAACGCGAAGTGACCTCGAACGCTCCCCAGCTAGTTAGACCAGACTGACAGATTAAATTAAAAGCCCATCAACAGGTGTGTTGTCCTTATTTACGTGTGGGCGGCTATGATTATGATGTCTAGAGCGAGCCATCGCTCGTCTAGACGTTTGCTTACAAACAAGGCCGTTCAGCTGCGTGCCGTAGTCAGCCGTGAGCAGAGAGTACGGGATGTTCTCCCAGTAAACACCTGTCAGATCCAATCTAGGTTGAGCACAAACACCTGTCATTTTTCAGTGTCAGGAAATCCCATAATGGTGAACGTTAAGCACAAATGAGCATATTTCCTTTTTGGACACTTACGGTGGCTCTGTGGGACATAGGGGAAGTAATGTAGGGGAAGTGTTTCCTTGGATGTACCAAGCTTTTATAAATGAGACATCTGTTATTATTTGTTTGCTTAGAAAACACCTTCGTCCCATAGCTTGTGTTGTTACATACATAGGTGATAGTTTACTGAAGCTGTTAAGAGTCTTGATCAAGGAAGCAGTGCCCTGCCTGGTATTTAAACCTTTCATCCTCTGGTAACAAGCCAATCTCTGTAGCCTCAATGTCACACTTTCCTTGGGATCTGTCATCAAAGATGTATTGATTTTTTTCCTTCTTCCTGAAAATGTCAAATTAATTTCAAGGTAAAGTTTTATATGCATGTTAAATGGTAAAAGTAAGGTGGGCGGGTTTTTTTCAGAGGAGAGCTGTGCTGTAGATGTCCTTTAAATATCCTATCACATTACAATATTTATTGGCTGCTTCTATTCCAGAATGTTCTATGAACGTGTGACACGTGGCCTTGGGACTGGTGTGCTATTATGGATCAGATTCTGCTTTCATTTGGTGTAAACTGCCCAGTTCAGTTCATTTTCAGACTCTGAAAAGGGCATAGACCATGATGGGGGAATGAGGCCTGTGTCTGAGAGGCAGTGGGTGGTCATTTTTATATATATATATGCCATTTAGCAGACGCTTTTATCCAAAGTGACTTACAGTAGTGAATGCATACACATTTCAGTACATGTGGTCCCAGTGGGAATTGAACCCACAACCTAAGCATTGCCAACGCTGTGCTCTACCAACTGAGCCACCACATAACCATTTTTCAAAGGAAAGCTGCGATCATATTTTAAAAACCTTTTTGATTTGTTTCAGATTTTTTCCAATTTCTTCTCCCAATTTAGTGGCCAATTATACCCTCTATTTATTTCAATTTGCCCTCAACTTGTGAGGATGCGTTGAAAGTGAAAAAATAACCAATAATGCAGAGGCTTATGTATTATACTTACATTACCTGAAAATGCACAATTAGCAAGTTAGGCGAGAAATCATCCAGATTGTAGGCTGCCATCTAAATACTTGTGAGGATGAGTTGAAAGTGAAAAAATTTGTGGGGTAGCCTGTCAAAAGCTTGCTAAAAATCTCCTCTCTTCCCCACCAGCCCATAAATTAAAGCTGCTACTGCCAAAGGGAGTGAACAGAGTTGAATCTTGGGTTGCTCTGTACCTGTGGACAATAGACAGAGAGCCATTCTAAAACTCACTGTGTAACTTATTGAGGACCTTCTTACTGTTGCACAGCTCAAATCACAGTGTGCTCAGTCTGTGGATGTAGTCACTGTGTATGTACCCAGAGGAGAGCTGTGTTATTATGTATGGCCTGCATATTGTATTGTGAAGGACCTTAATCGATCAACAAAAAATTGCACTTAATGCCTATCGGTGAATAACAGAAATGTGTTAAGCAGATACACACGATAAAATATTATCACAGCTGAGCAGAGAAGAGGGCCCAGTGTGGTACTGGGTCTCTGGGCTGAACGAGTAGCTCATTGCATGTAATTGGAATAAGGGAGTGTTATCTTGACGGCATCCAACAGAGGGGAGATGGGACACGAGATAAGGGAGCCCATGGGTTCTCCTAGTAGTAAGTATTTGATAATGGGGGGTGTGATGGATTTACAGTGCCATAATTCAGCCCATGCCATGACACGAGTGAGCCTCAGCAACAGAGCAAAGAGTGTACACTACAGGGTAAAGAGTACACTAAAGAATAAAGAGTCTACACTACAGGGTAAAGAGTACACTAAAGAATAAAGAGTGTACACTTCAGGGTGAATAGTACACTAAAGAATAAAGAGTGTACACTACAGGGTAAAGAGTACACTAAAGAATAAAGAGTGTACACTTCAGGGTGAATAGTACACTAAAGAATAAAGAGTGTACACTACAGGGTAAAGAGTACACTAAAGAATAAAGAGTGTACACTTCAGGGTGAATAGTACACTAAAGAATAAAGAGTGTACACTTCAGGGTGAATAATACACTAAAGAATAAAGAGTGCACTACAGGGTAAAGAGTACACTTAAGAATAAAGAGTGCACTACAGGTAAAGAGTACACTAAAGAATAAAAAGTGTACACTACAGGGTAAAGAGTGCACTAAAGAATAAAGAGTGCACTACAGGGTAAAGAGTACACTAAAGAATAAAGAGTGTACACTACAGAATAAAGAGTGCACTAAAGAATAAAGAGTGTACACTACAGGGTGAAGAGTACACTAAAGAATAAAGAGTACACTAAAGAATAAAGAGTGCACTAAAGAAGAAAGAGTGTACACTACAGGGTAAAGAGTACACTAAAGAATAAAGAGTGCACTTCAGGGTAAAGAGTGCTTTCTTTAGCAAAATATTTTGACCATGAGACTAAAGAGAAGGGCTTTTAATCTGGATGCAAATACTGAGACAATCTTTGATTTCCAAACACGAGGGCCCTGTAGCTAAATATTATCCTACTGTCTGGTTTATATTTTTTACATTTTGGGCATGTGCTTAAATCCAGCTACCTAGGACCATAAAGGGTCTATCGGGATATGGAATAATGAGCTCACTAAGGCATGATGAGCCTATTCAGTGCTGCATTGACATATCCTAACTCCAAGGCTTTCACATACACCCTTACACTCTTCATACTGTGTTTTAGAAGGGCCTTCAGTCTTAATTAGATGCTGTTTAAAGGTTGAAGAGTTCTTGAGCCCTTTATTTAAATGGCAAAGTCTAAATTAGCACTGTCACGGAGAAAGATAAACTGCAGCAATATAATGAGAAGACATTGATGGGGGGAAATCCACTGTTTCACATTCTTATCGGTCTTTGACCTGCGGTTTTAAAAGGTTAATAAAAACAACTTTTTTTACCGGAGCTCTAAACCATATTAATCATCTTAAGACCCACATAGGGGGAATAAATCACTCTTCTAATGTCTTTGCTGTTGAGGACTAAGTACGGATGCATGTAAACGGACAGGCACTTATCGTTTTGTTAGAGAGCAGTATAAAAATCATTACCATGGGTCCATTTCCATGACAGCCGTCTGGTTGTAATGTTACTTCCCATGTTTCTATGTGTTTGCAGTGAAATCAAAAATTTTTTTTTTTTTAGATCAATGCATTACTCTGTAATGTACTGTGCATGGGCTGCAAGAGCTCTTATACTTTCAAAAGCTTTTTGTGTGGGTGCTTCACAGCAGAGTGAGAGTGTGTGAGCGAGTGTTGGTGAGTGTTGTATATGCATGTGTTTGTGTGATTCTTTGTGTGTGTGTGTGTGTGTGTGTGTGTGTGTGTGTGTGTGTGAGAGAGAGTGCTTGGGGGGTCTAGCTGTGTTTGTGGGTGAATATGTGCATGCATGTATGAGCGTTTTTCCACCGGAACAGTATGGTACGGCACGGCACAGTTAACAATCCGTGCTCCCACGTTTTGTTACTTTTTCCACTGCCAAGTGACCCGTACTGAACCTAAGAACCCATGATGAATTTAGCTACTTCTCTGTTTAGGTACTACCGAGTCGAACAGAGACCTAAGGGTGGAGCTAGCAATACTGCAGACCATTGATTTGTCGAGCACAATCATCACAAAATCATCATGCTAAATCTCAGACCGGCTCAGACACAACCGCCATGTTTTTTAGCTTCACTTCGATTATTTGTAGGCTATTATTCGAAGAGTATTAGCTATATAGAGTTTTACATTATTGTCAGGTGATTCTGTTAGGTTTGTGTTACAAAAACTGAAATAAACACATTGTTTTCTTTGAAAGGACAAAGTATAGTATTGTCATTTTCATCTACGCAATTAGAATATACATTTTCATAGTACAACATTTCCATTCCTCACATAAATAGATTTTTTTTTAAGATGTAGGAATTGCTTCGACACATCCCGATGCTCGAGCAAAACCCAGGCATTTGAAACAAAATGATCTGAACTGGACAGTATCAAATGACAGAGTGTTTGAACAATCTTGCGCCTTCATAAATCAACTCTCGCATTAAAAAATTGTTTAGCTCATAGCTAGGGCTGCACGATAATGCAATTGCAATTAGCACGCAATTTAACAAAACACGCAGGTGGAAAATTGATCATTGATATAGTCATTGATATGTGTTCCAGACATAGAATAGGCATTATACTGTAAGTGAATTACTGGTTGTGTATGCATTGAGAATGGCCCCCATGTGTCAGTTTTTGCATATGAGCTCTTCATATTGTATGGGAACATTGATATATATATATACCGAGGGTGAAGTGTTATAAATGATGTTTTAAAATCAATGTACGTTTTATGTATATTTTAAAACAGAAAAACTGGAGATTTTTTCATAAAAATGCACAAAAAGGACTATTTTAAATCATTTGTTTCATTTTAACATCTCAACGGTAGATTAATGGTAGGTGAAAATTGATAAAAACTGAAAATCTGTTGTTATTTTGAGGTAAAAATACTTTTAAACTGAAAATTGTGAGGTGGCCCACAGTAATGGAAGTGTGTCCTATACAGAAATGGCAGCCATTTTACCACAGGAATGACAATTTGGCAATGGAAAGACTACAGTTCTCACTAGTTAGCATCAAAGTCCTAGCTTCTTTGCTGAAGCAGCCCAATGATTCAGAAATGAACTGTGAGGTGATTGATGTTGACCTCCTGGCTGGAGCTGCATTTTATCAGACAAATCAAGTGAGACCAGTGAGAAATGTCCACTGATATCTTGCCGTATCTTAAATAAATGACTGCACTAGATGAATTAAACCATTCATTAGCATTATTAACTGTGGTATGGGAATATCAGAGCTAGTGCTTAAAATAAGCACATTGAGCCTTGGGCTGTGAATGTTCTGAGCTTACTTAGGTATGTACACTGATAGGTCTATACATTGTTTGATTCTCCCCACATTTGGACATGTCCAATACTTCACCATTGATCTTTGAATAGAGTGTCCATGCCTCTGGGCGCTGGCCATGGTGTCTCAGCACCTAAATACATTCCAGATGTAACAGTCCTTGGCTTTCACCTTTTCCCTTACCCTCCTTGTCAAGGGACGCCTCCCTCATGGTAGGACGAGGTTCGAGTCATTCCCCCAGGTCATTAAGGAGCACATCTGGCACATCTGGTGTTGTTACAGTATATAACATGAGCACCATGACATACAAGCGGTTACATCATAGTATCCAAATTTGAACAATTACACATACCTCATACTGTATTTTCTATATGATGAGCAAAGGATCAACCATACACAACAATTGTTATTATTCACACAATATACAGACCACTGGTTTCCCCTAATAACAACTAGTGAAATATGTAGTTTCATTCTGTCACGTCTTGTGTTCGTGTTCCCCGCAATTAAGTGTTTGTAGTTTTTTTCCATGTTTTCCTAGTTGTCCGGTTCATGCTTTTACTTTCACTTACCTGTTTCTAGTCTCGTCAGTGTATTATCAGTTTCACCTGTTTCTTGTTATGTCTGATGTAGTTAGCTGTTCGTTTCCCATGTTCATTTCCTGATTGTCTCGTTATTGTATTATCGTTTTCACTTATTCCTCATGTGTCTGATTGCAGTCAGCTGCATTCGTGTTCATTCCTGATTGTTTCTTGTTATGTCTAGATGTATATAAGCTGTGTGTTTTCCCATGTTCATTGCCAGTGGGGTAGGTAAGAGCCATCAAGATTTACTATATGAGGTGCTATACACGAAAGCAAGGGTAGATAGGCAGGGGAAAATTGTTACATTTATGTCGGTGCCAGCGCATGTGGGAATACCAGGGAATGAAAAAGCAGACAAGGTGGCTAAGGAAGCAGTCAGGAGAGAACAGGTGGACATCAATATACAATTTTCAAAATCAGAGGGGAAAAGCATAGTGTGGGGGGAAATAGTAAATCAGTGGCAGCAGAAGTGGGATAAGGAAGTAAAGGGGAGACATTTACATGAAATACAAAATAAAGTGGGAGTGGTAAGAAATAGTGGGGATAATAGGAAAGAACAAATAGTAATTAGTAGACTGAGAATTGGGCATAGTAATTTGAATGGAACACTTAATATACTAGGAAAGCATCCGACTGGGCAATGTGATCTGTGTCAGGAAAGGGAGACGGTGGAGCATGTCTTAATCTCATGCAGGAAATATGAGGAGGAGAGAAGGACTATGCTGACTGGACTGCAGAGACTGAGACAAGTAGAGTTGAGGGTGAAGGACATTGTGGGTTGTGTGGGAGAAGTGCAGGGGAGAAAGGTGTTGTTCAGTTTTTAAAGAAACTGGACTAATCAAAAGACTCTAGTAGAGAAGCAGTTGATGGAGGTAATCAGAAGGTGGCGGTAATGCAACAATTTGGATGCCACCGCCGTTAAAACCCACAGAAGAAGAAGAAGATGTTCGTTGCCAGATTGTCTTTGCTTATGCCTACACAACTCTCCAACGTTTTCTCTGTTTTCCCGTGTTTTGTTCCATCGTGTTTTTGTTCGTGCTCCCGTATTCGTCTGTGTCCCAGTCTCGTTCCCGACCCACCTGTTCATGCTCCTTGTGGTTCCAGTCCCGCTCCTATCTGTGTTCCCTGGACTGGTTTCCTGTTATCGACCTCCGCCTGCCCATTGACTACACCTTGCCTGCCTCTGACACAACTGAAGCCTGGAACGAACTTTGCCTGTCCCCGACCACTCTTTGGATCCCTGTATTGCCCTGATTGCTCCTGTGTGACCATTGCCTGTTTATGCAATAAAATACATTATTGCATTTCTGGGTCCACGCCTGGTTTTCCGGTACCATTCATGACACATTCTTACCCTCCTTGTCAAGGGACGCCTCCCTCATGGCAGGACGAGGTTTGAGTCATTCCCTCAGGTCATTAAGGAGCACATCTGGTGTAGCTGCTGTGTGCTTTGCCCTGAGGTATTGTCATTTCACAAAGTTCTATGCAATGCCATTGAAAAGGTTACCCATGCAGAGTTTCACAACTTTTCTATTTATCGTATAGAAAAAGGCTGGTAAGCACTTTGAAATTCATTAGCAAAAAAAAAAAAAAAAAAGCCAAACTAAAGACAAAGCATTACATCAAGACACACTGCTTTTGGAAATGGCTTTTTGAGCAGTACCATATTGAATGCGAATGAATTGCAGTCCCTTGTTGTGAATACCAGCGTAAAAGGCCTGACATTCACAGAATAAGATCCTTGAATATAAATGTACACAAATCAATTTGAGTAAACGTTAATAGCATAACACAATATGGCATTTGAATAAATAATACTTTAATGACAACTGTAATGGCTAAGAGGGTTGTGTAATAACGGATACCACTGTTGGATGTAAGCTTTTGCAGTGGACAAAGTCAATTCGCCTAAGTGATATTTTATTGTGAAACAATGGTAATTCTGTGTAAGCCAGGAGAAAGCAGAGGGCACGTTTTTGGTATTGATTCCCTGCTGAGAACAGGAGAAGGAGGATTTGTGAGTCAGTACTGTCTTTACTAAATGCACACTACCTTTTTGTGTGTATGAATACTCATTGTACAGCCGCTTACCTTAAAAGGTAATAGTGTCGGCTTGGGATCCCAGGAGTGCTCGGGGAGAAGCGGAGAGGATTGGTTCTCCTCTCTGGCCACTGTCCACTGTTCCTGGTCCTTCCCAAATCCTTATGACCGATTAGTGATCAGCTCAGGTGTTGCTCATTGCCTTTTTTCAGGTCTGCTTAAAATGCACAGCCAGTCTTCAGTGCAGAAAGTCTGCCCTCTTTCCAGCCTGTTTTGTGCTACGTCTTTTGTTCGTTTAGTCCTGGTTTTCTTTTGTTCTTTTTTTCACCCCCTGGTCAAAGGGGGGGTGAGGGGGTGGCTGATGGCCAATTCTTCCTTTTTTGTTTTCTTTGTAACCACACCACATGGTGGCCACACCTGTCACTGTGCCATGCACCTTTATTTGGGTAGTGTAAACGCCATCTCAACTCAAACGCTATCAACATAAAAAAGCCAAGTTACTCGCATATGCAAAAGCAACTTTCATGACTTCATTTGACAGAAACTAAACAAGCACTGTTCCAGCGCAAGGCTATCCATATTTTCCTACATTTGTTCAAGTAACTTTGCCTTGTCTTTCTTCATCTTGTTGTCTCAGATCTCATTAGGTTTCTTCGAATGATATGTCACATGACAAGAATAAATCCTGAAATGTCTAAGTGCATATGGAATAATTTGTATGACTTTCATATTCTGTTTGAACATAGCACACTCCATAAAGCATCCTTCCTATGATGTTACTGTGACTTCATTTTACAAACTTAGAAGTCCTAAAACAGTACATACAATACTGACACTTACAGTATATAACATGAGCACCATGACATACAAGCGGTTACATCATAGTATCCAAATTTGAACAATTACACATACCTCATTTTTTCTATATATGATGAGCAAAGGACCAACCATACACAACAATTGTTATTATTCACACAATATACGGACCACTGGTTTCCCTAATAACAACTAGTGAAATATGTAGTTTCATTCTTTGTCTTTTTCTCATTAGCACAAAAATGATTGACAGTAACAACTATTATGTCTAATAGCTTTACTCTATGAAAGATTAATTTTCTCTTTTCATACAACTCAATGAAAGAGGGTTACAGATGGAACATGATTGACATGGGTTCTTTGACACTACTTGTTTTTGTACACCATTAAGGGTCTGTCACATGCCGTATGACACACTCCGGAAGAGGACAGAACAGCAGGACACAGGGAATGGAGTTGTCGGTCCAGAGAATGTGTATATTTATATAAATATATTTATTTAACTCTCCCCCAGGCACGGGGAAGAGAGAGAGAGAGAGAGAGAGTACGAATAAATAAAACAGGAAAAAAATCTCCCTCACGGGTTTTGGCCACAAACAATAAACTAAACCAACAAACTAAATCAAACAGCCTTTCGGCAAAACACTAATCAAAGCACAGACAGATACTCTGCGACTTTTCAGTTGTTGTATCGGGTTGCTGTCACAGTCTTTCACTTGCTCCGCATTTCATCCTCCGTGTTCCAGACACCTATTAAACGAGCAGAGCAGTTTTAAGCACACAGGTACGATTAGATTATATAATTCAGGTGTGTGCACTTGCTGCTCTGCCAGTAGAGTAGGCGTGGCCGTTAATTGCCCTGATTGTTGCCGAGACCGATGCCTTCCATACGGTCATATAATGGATTGTGTGTACATTTCTTTACAAGGCTGGCTTTATTCTACAATACAGAGGCAAGGGCATATGCATGGGGATGCTTGTACAGAATGCGGAACATGGTAGCACTGTTTATGAGACCTATGTATAATGAAAAAACTTGATAATGCGCAGAAAGACCACATTCTCTTGAGATGGCAAGTTGAAGAAACACTGGTCCAAATGACTTGAACAATGGTAGGGAAATATAAATAGCCTTGTGTTGGAACAGTGCAGTTTAGTTACTGTGAAATTAAGTGATGAAAGTTTAGTTGTAACTTGGAATCATTTTGATATCAATAATTTTGTACGCAGACATCTTTTTGGAATTATGTTTTTACAAATGTATAAAGGGTATATGCTTTGCATATGCTCTTGTTGAAAATTAGAACAAGTCAGAAAAGTAAAGATTCTGTATATGGTGTGCAGCCTTGTCCTCTGTACCGTTCTGCCAGTGGTCTGAGTGGTTTCATATCCGTTCGCCAAAACAGACTCTTTGTAGACAGTCAAAAGTGCTATATGGTGGCCTCCCGTGTGGTTCGATTCCGACGCCCGTCGCGCCAGAGTTGGCTCTGGTCGGGAGTGCCATCAGGGCAGCAATTGGCTGTCCGCCCCAGGGAGGGGGCATTTCGATCACGGTAAGAGTCATCTCGTTGTGTTCTAGTGAGTGTTGGTTACCCGGAATTAGACTTTGTGTGTAGTTTTCGGCGTTCACTGCCTGTTTTCACCTGTTGCAGTAGCAGGTCTCGTTACTTTGTTAGTTTAATTAGTAGCTTGTTGCTTTTGTTCCAGTTTATTAGTCTCGATTACTAGCTTCAGTCGCTGCTTAGAAGATTTAGTTCAAAGTTGATTGATACTTAGCGTTTCAATCGGTTTTGTTTTAACAGGTGTAGCACCCGTGTCTGTAGTTGATTAGTGTAAGGAATTGGTAATTCATCTCTATTGTTGTCAGGGGGCATTTGCCACATATAAACAGCCATAGTTGTGGATAGCAGCAGCTTTTCGCGGCAGCCTCACCTTCCTAGCCTCACCAAACGAAGACTCGGCGGACAAAGATGGAGGAGTCTACCTGCAGGAGTCCACCAAGGGGGCCAGCTAGGGAGTGCTCGCCGCACGGTAAGTATCATAGTTTTGTATCTCCTGTTCTACTTCCTCTGCATCTAACACTACATGCTACCTCCCTATCCCAGTCCATGTCCCCTCTTCTAGATTGCCTAGAAGGAGAGATTCTACTCACACCCGAAACCTCTCCAATCTCATCCACCCTCCTAGATCCCCTGGTGTTGACGTAGTGGTAGCAGGCGAACTATGGAACTGCCAGTCCGCTGTCCGGAAGGCCGATTTCATCTCGGCCCAGGCCTCACTACTCTCCCTGCAGTTCCTGGTGCTCACGGAGATGTGGATCACTCCTCAGAACACGGCCACTCCTGCTGCTCTCTCCGCTGCCTACACCTTCTCCCACACTCCACGACCCTCAGGTAGAGGTGGAGGGACAGGTATACTGATCTCCTCCCTGTGGAGATTTGGTATTGTTCCTCTTCCTCACTTTTCACCTTCCTCCTTTGAATTTCATGCTGTCACTGTCACTGTGCCATGTAAACTGCACATCATTGTTCTTTACCACCCTCCAGGTCCACTGGGGAGTTTCCTAGATGAGATGGATGCCCTACTCAGCGCTTTCCCTGAGGATGGCACTCCCGTCTTACTCCTCGGTGACTTCAACCTGCCGCTGGAGACCTCTCAGGCCTCTGCATTCCTCCCCCTGCTTCAGTCCTTCGACTTCACCCTGGCTGAATCCCCATCCACCCACAAGGCCGGTAACCAACTGGACCTGATCTTCACTAGGAACTGCGCATTACCCAACATTACGGTATCTCCCCTACATGTGTCTGGCCATTGCTTTCTGTCTTTCTCTCTCCCCCTCCCCTCTGTGCCTAAACCATCCTCACCTGCTCCCACTGTCCTTGTCCGTCGCAACCTCCGCTGTCTCTCTCCTGCTGCCCTGTCGGCTACTGTTCTATCTTCCCTTCCCCCTACTGATGCCTTCTCTCAGCTACCTGCTGAGGAAGCATCGTCCACCCTACTTTCCTCTCTCTCCTCCTCCTTTGACTCTCACTGTTCTCTATCCACTAAACCTGCTCGCCTCCCACCCCCCGCCCCCTGGCTAACCGACTCCATTCGGGCTAACAGACTGAAACTGCGAGCGGCAGAAAGGAAATGGAGAAAATCCAAATCCCCTGTAGCTCTGACTGATTTCCACACACTCCTGACTTCCTTCTCCTCTAACCTCTCCTCTGCTAAGTCTGCATTTTTCCTTTCCAAAATTCAATCTTCAGTTTCTAACCCTCGTAAACTCTACTCTACGTTTTCCTCTTTCCTCACCCCTCCTCCTCCCCCACCTCCCTCCTCTCTAACCGCGGATGACTTTGCATCCTTCTTTCACGAGAAGGTCGATATAATTTGCAACTCCTTCCCCCCAACCTGTCCCTCACCCATATCGCTACCTAAACCTCTCACCCCTCTGTCCTCCTTCTCGCCCCTCCCTGACTCAGACATCCTTCAACTTGGTGGTCCTCTCCCACCGTCCCACCACCTGCCCTCTTGATCCCATTCCTTCCCCCCTCTTCCAGTCCATTGCTATGGACATCCTCCCCTTTGTCTCCAATGTCATTAGCTCCTCTCTTTCCTCTGGGTCTGTCCCCTCTTCCCTCAAATGTGCTCATGTTGCTCACCCTCTCTGAATCCTGCTGTTATTTCAAACTACCGACTTGTCTCTCTCCTCCCATTCCTTTCCAAAACGTTAGAGCGGCCTGTCTATAACCAACTGTCTGCTCATCTCTTACAGAATGACCTGTTTGATCCCAACCAATCTGGGTTCAAAGCAGGCCACTCCACAGAGACTGCTCTCCTTGCTGTCACTGAGGCTCTTCACGGGGCTAAGTCCCAATCCCTTAGCTCCGCCCTCCTCCTCCTCGACCTGTCGGCGGCATTCGACACCGTGGACCACCGGATCCTGCTCTCATCTCTCGTCGAGATGGGAATCTCTGGATCTGCGTTGACATGGTTCGAGTCCTACCTGGCTGACCGGTCCTACCAGGTGGCCTGGAGAGGATCCCTCTCCTCTCCCCACACCCTCTCTACCGGAGTCTCGCAGGGCTCGGTGCTAGGCCCCATCCTATTTTCTAAGTCACTTGGCTCTGTTATTTCTGCTCATGGTTTTTCCTATCACTGTTATGCTGATGACACACAACTATTCCTCTCCTTCTCTCCATCTGATACCCAGGTTCCGGCACGGATCTCTGCATGCCTGGCTGACATCTCCGCATGGATGTCCACCTACCACCTGAAGCTGAACCTGGGGAAGACAGAGCTGCTCTTCCTCCCAGCGAAGGGCTCCCCGATGATTGATGCTTCAATCACCGTGGAAGGCTCCATAGTGTCTCCGTCCCAGTCTGCCAGGAGTCTTGGGGTAACCCTGGACAACCAGCTGTGCTTCTCGAGCCATATTGCAGCGATCACTGACCGGACCTGCGTTTCTCCCTCCACAACATCCGGAGGATCCGACCGTTCCTCACCCAAGAGGCCACTCAACTCCTGGTCCAGGCCCTGGTGATCTCACATCTGGACTACTGCAATTCCTTGCTGGCCTTCCGGCCTGTGCCATCAAGCCACTGCAACTAGTCCAGAACGCTGCCGCTCGTCTGGTGTTCAACCAGCCGAAGTTCACCCTCTACTCTCCTCTCTGCACTGGCTCCCCATCGCAGCACGCATCAGATTCAAGTCACTGGTGCTTTCTTTTCAAGCGGCCAGAGGTACTGCTCCCCCATACCTCCAGTCACTCATCACTCCCTACACACCTCCCAAACCCCTCCGCTCCGCCTCCTCTGGTAAACTGACTGTCCCTTTGTCGGAGTTCGGATCGGGTCTCAGCCAGGGCCAGATGGACTGAGTGATCCGACGCCGTATTTAATACTTCTTAAAACAACACATTTCGAGTCAGATGTAATCGGGTTTTATTGTATGCAATGCGAAATCACCTACAAGGAAACCAGGCTGTTCGCGAAGCAGCTCTGCCCCCCTTGACCGTGCATCAACCTTTTAACTTCTCATAACTCCTCCTGCCTGGGAGCTTGACGTCATAACCACACCCCCTTGACTCAGCTCCTCCCACGATCTCACAGCACGTTCTCTGCACCCCAATTGGTTCCCTTCTGTTCTTATCCATTAACGTTTGTATGGTTCCCGTCACTAATCAGGCAATCAGGAGAAGTGTGAGGAATGTGAAGATTCTAGCCAGCTCTCTCCCCCCTTGTGACCCCTGCTTTCTCAGAGTTTATTGCTGTGATAATGGACCCTTGGATCACCAATTCAGATTTATGGTGGTCCCGCCTGTGTGTCCCTTGGGGTTTTTTAAGGTGTGTGATCTACTCAGCCTTCAGCGTGATAATCTAAGTCCCATCTGTAGGCCGTCTCTATGGCTTTATGGTTATCTGTGGCTGGCCCCAGCTAGCAGACCGTGCAGGAATTTGGCTAGCTGCAGGCAAAGCCCTAAAACCCCAACCCAACTCTACCAACTGAGCCACAGAGATCCACACAAAATAGGCTTATATTCACATTACAAAAAATCTCCCACATTCCCCCCTCTGTGACTTATAAGTCACAGCTACATGTATCATGCCAACAAAACATAATAAACCGGGTCAGCTCACATCGACTGCTGACGAGTAAATAACTCAACAGATTCCTTAGCGGCTTTTCTGTTGCTTCCCTTGCGCCACTAGTAAACCAATTTGCCCTGCAGCTGTCACCAGGCTGCGCCCGCACGACTCAGTCAGACTCAATCTTTGCTGCAGAACGTCTGCTTGGGCACGCGAGTACCCTTGTTGTTCTTGCATTATGTGCCCCCCACATAGATACCACCTGTGGTTATGGTGGTAGGAGTCTTTCTTCATCGCTCGGACCGCCTGTATAACACTTACAGGGCAAATCGTGGCCATAGATTCACAACGACGTTCAATGCGAGCTGATCTTGGTCTAAACAGACTCCATGTTCATCCCTAATCATCATACATTTAAACATAATACACGGTCATAGTGATAATAGAACTAGCCCGGGCTACATATAATTGCTACGCAGGATAATGTCTTCTCTTCGTTCATGGTCCTGCGTCGAAGCCGCTGGACCCATGGACAGGGGAGAGGTCCTTCATTCAGCTGTTACTGTCTGTGATCTTCTCTGGCAGAAGCATATGGGATCGCTGTGTGTGTGCTTTAATCTCGCTGCCATAGGTGAGGGAGCATCGCTCCTGTGTGTGTTCAGTCCGCTTCAGTCCAGTTTGCGTATGTAGTCAGTGTAAGTGTTTTCCTCGATCCCGGTGTTTTGCACACCGTAGAGGGTCATTCCTGAGGAGAGGTCACCTCAGCCCGCATGATGTACAACGTATCGGATCACTGCTCCTCGTCCCGTTGGCGCCGTCTCCTCCATCCGGGCTGTCACCCACGTAGCCAGCCCGGAACCGGGGATCCTCCACCAGCTTGCTGGCAAGGGGATGGTAGTTCCAGCACTCCCAACCCGCGCCTCCTTTCACACCGTACTCGCAGAGGCGGTTCCCGAATGGGCAATTGAGTGGGCCCCCTCTGGCATTCACCGGGTTTCCTCTCCTGTCTCGATACTGTTGGGTCCTATTTGGATGATAAGTACAGTGAAACACCCCACCCCCCTTCGCCGTACAACGTCACATGCATTGGCTCACTCCATTCGGGGCAGTAGGCTTAACCCGCTTCCCGCGTTCTAAATGTTTTCCTCCTTTCGCCATATAGTACAATATGCATCACTTAGATCCTTCCTTAACCATCATTCCCATTTATTATACATCACCTTCCCTGGTCTGGTCAGCGGAACAGGGAGACACGCCGTCTTACTCCCTTTGTTGCTCATCCTGCTGCTCAACTGGACAAAAATGAACGCACCCTTCCTTTTCCCTTTTTACCCGGGCTGTTGCCCTCAATCTTTCACTTTCTATTTACTCAATTCATTCGCAGTCACATTTGTTTCCCTTCATTCCCATGAGAGTTTTGCTCGTAATCTCATTCAGTTTCCACTGACCTTTTCAATCATGTCCCTGCCAATACCATCTTGCCTTGTGTTGTAACTTTATTAATTTTGCACTTCTTTACACTAATTTGGCCATTCTTATGGTATTGACTCCTCCTCCCTTCGAAGTTCCCAACCCTAGACCTTTAATCAAACACTTACCCACGAGCGGTAAGTGTCACATACACTTACTCCGCCCAACACCTCCTAAACTTCCTCCTTTGCCACTTTTGCACTAGAAAACAGTCCCATGAGCGGGACTCTTCTATTACACTGGTTACCCCGCCTAACATTAATTGTCCAGAAAACAGTCTCACCCTTTATCTCAGTTCAGGATGGTGTCATCCACCACAGGTTCCGCAGTTTCCAATGTGGGGCTTCCAATCCTCCTACGAGAATAGAAGGGATGGGTTCCCCTAACCATCTATAATGGTCAACCGTGCACTGGACCATTGGAATTGCTGTGGCCCATCTGACGGACGTTGTCATCTCATTAATTTAAAATGGTTGTTTAAACCCCTGCTATTCAAAGGAAGCGAGACTGTGATCTTAAGTTCGGAGGTTTTATAATTGCTTCGACCCTAGGCGAGCAGTCTAACACTCAGCATGAAGAACATCAGAGTATTTAAATAGTAATAATAATAATAAATCTCTCTCCCTTGAGATCCCTTTTGGCTGTAGGAACTTCACCTATTGCCCCTGAATTAAACTTTATTTATTTAGCTTATTTATTTAGCGCCCCAAACACATGTTTTATCTTCCCAGCATCTGTGTTTTTCTATACATTGGGATGGGGTCCCTCTAATTTATGACCTTTCAGTAAGTTTCCCTCCGTGTTGCTGTAATTTGGGTAAATCACGAAGCCCATCCCCAAACGACTGACCTTATCTGGCAATACACTTAGCTCTCTGCTCGGAGGGGGGTTCTGTCAGCCTCCACGAGCGGGTTTAACTCCCTCTCCTTCACCATGACACGCCATAACTCACGCTAATGAAGAGGTGAGTATCACCAGATCTGTTCTTTGGTTGTGCGCGCACGCATCAGAGTGAACCACACCGCCTAAACTGAGAAGTGTGTGCGCCCAACTGTGTCTCTTAAAAGAGCTCCTTAACCTCCAAACTCGAAATGGCCCAGTCCCCACATACAATTCTTTAGTTTCATATTCGCCAATAAGATCACCCCCCTCGGGCGTATCCGAGATACAAGTTCGGTAAATATTTTATAAAGGAAAACTGCTCATACCTACGTGTTCGGGCAGGCTTTTTAAATTAACTACTGATTAAGTTAATAGTGCGCACTACGCCCACTTTTGGGCCCCTCTCTGTCTTTTTCTCCTACTTTTCCTTTGATTTATTCTAATGTATATCTTGAATGTCTCTGTCTATGCATTTTACCATCCTAATTTATCCCTGGTTTTTTAATTCTACTTGCAATTGCGGCACTTTGAGTTGCCTCTCTTCTAAAAGGTGCTATACAAGTAATGTTGATTGTTATTATTATTACTTTGTCACTCCTGAAATCGCTTATGTCGGTTATTTTGAGTCCAGATCTTTCCGTCCATCATCGATACTGTAGATAAGGAAATATGCCACTTCGTGTTCATTTCAAATAAATGCTTTCTGCTCTTTACTTAAGTAGTCCCGTGATTCCAATCCTGGCCGCTCAGGGCCCAAACACGCAGTTTCGTCACTCTTTTCCCTATTCCAAATGCGCTCACACTCCATTTCCCACGGGCTGTAAATAATTGCGACGAGATGACCCACTTGTTGTTCTTAGCTAATACCCTCACAGTTGTAACCAGGAATGTGCTTAATTACTTCCCGCTGCTAAACATAATGGGTCTGTTCCCGGTTCAAAGAAGGAGTTCCCCACTAAGCCTACTACATTGCACTTGCGCAAACTATTATTGTCCACACCATGTGTTTCTACCCATCTGGTAGATCGCTCCGGATAGGAGCGTCTGCTATCGTGAAATGTAACTGTATACTTATGATCACTTCGTTTCCCTCATGTGCTGTGCTACTGAGGTACTGCCACTGCCCGTGATTCGTTCGCTGTTTGACTACAACATGCGGAAAAAGCTTCTCAGACCGCACCTCCAAGTTCAGCGCCGGAAGAATAGTATTCCCGCTGAACATAATTATTTGATCTAATCATTGCTATTCATTGTGTATTTCCTTAACTTAGTGTATACTTCCTTCCTTTATCTCCAACCTACTTTGTCTTAACTGACGCTCTACATGGTTCCCTAATACAATGGACATGAAAATAAGTTCTACATTAACCCGACAGTCAGGAAATCGAAAGGGATCAGATAAACTAGCCCAAAGAATACCCTTAGATGGTGTATAACTAAACGCTGGAGCGCGATCATAACCGCCAAATAGAAAGGTCCGCCAAACTACCGAAACTTAATTTGAAACCCCTAACTAATAATACCAAGACACCCTTTGTGTTTCTTTCTCTGTTATCAAGTCAGATCTCCTGCTCCGTTTGGTCTAGCTAACTCCCCTTCGTGCGCTTGCTCCGCGCTACTTCCGGCCCCCACCTTACATTCTCTCTCTCTGCCAGCGCTCGCTCAGCGCTATTTCCGGCCCCCACCTTACATCTTCTCTCTCTCTACTAGCGCTCGCGAGTGCCGAATTTAAAGGAAATGTAGGCGGGCGTCCCCCTTACCCCAGAGCGTTAGCACTCTCGAAACTCTACCCGGATCTTCCTTCGCATTACCCACTTGGTAATTTATCAAAATTTCATTAGATCAGTCTATACATATATATAGATTATTAACCAAAACTAAAAGTAGAGAACACATTAGTCCTGTCCTAGCTGCTCTACACTGGCTTCCTGTAACCTTTAGAATAGACTTTAAGGTCCTCCTTCTCACTTACAAAGCTCTAAATGGACAAGGACCTAACTACATAGCTAAATCTCTTACAAATTACACACCAGCTAGAACACTGAGATCATCAGATGCAGGTCTATTAGAGATCACCAGAAACTGTCATAAGAAGGTTGGTGATGCGGCCTTTGTCAACTACGCCCCAAAATTATGGAACACATTACCCATAAATATCAGGGAAGCCAACACACTAGACATTTTCAAAAGACAACTTAAAACCTATCTTTTTACCAAAGCTTTTGATTAACTCTGACTTGCACTACTAAATTGATCTTGCACTATATATATTTTAATCTTCTCTGATTATGCATTCTGTGTAAAGCACTTTGAACTGCAATTCTTGTATGAAAGGTGCTATATAAATAAAGTCTTACTTACTTACTTACTTATACTTCTAATAACACTCAACTTCCTCCGACTCTATAAACGGAGCAGCGTTCTCATTTTGCCTCCTATTAACCTTCCTAGCAAATAAAGAGTTGAGCCAACCTTACCTGTTGGACCAATAATGCACACAAATTGAATCACTCAAACTAAACAACATATGAAAATGCACTGTCTCTATACTCCTCTCACTATGTCTCACCCATTAACACCATTCTATGCGCCTTTTCAATATGCGTTTCTTCCAATCTTTATCTAATGTCAACACACGCGTTGCGGAGTCGCTTCCTGCATTGCGAATATCCATTTTTCCATCCTTTTTAACACATTCCATTCTCCGTTTCTGATTCCGTGATCAGTAACACAGATAGTTTCACAATGCTATTATTGATTTCCCCTCTAGTACCAAATTTATTCTAAATACTTGTCGATAACTAACGTCCCCTTGGTTTAATTTCTAGGGCAAGTATAATATGTGTTTTCACTTTATTCTTTTATCACTCGGGATGTTCCTATGTTCCTATATGGTTACTAAACCTTAACTTTTACTCCCTTATTTCGGGGTCCAAACACGTCCCTTATTTACGGGCTCATTTGACTATTTCCTGGGGCTCATATTATTCACAGTCCTTATCCTAATAGACTGTAACCACGACAAGTACATTGCAATATTTATTGTAACTACAACAGGTTGTATCACCAACTCCACACAGTGCAGTACCGTACAATTCCCACCATCTCCACAACACCCTTTATTTATAATGCCTGCCGACCACTCAGCGGTGGCGACTGGCCTCTAGTAGTTTTTCTATTCACTCTTCCACACTCCTCATTTCCAATAATTCCGCCAATTCAACATACAAGACAGAGGGACGTCCCAGACAACACAAAACCCCACAGGATATACAAAAAGCACACAAACGGCACAAACAGCTTGCAAAGCGCACGTATAATTTTACAAAGCACATAGAACACTCGCAGCGCACATGTAACAGCTTGCAGACTCACTCCAACTTCACGAATCGCACACTCTCATTCAATTGTACCGGTACCCATCCAAACCTGACCAGTGGCCACAAGTCTCAGTTAGTGGCCTTAGCTTATTTGCCACCCAGGCAAACGTCCACAACTGACGGTCTCCGAAAGCGCCTCGGCGCGTTTGCCAACCAGGCAATGCCCACAACCAGTGGTGCAACTCTCAGATAGCGGCCTTAGCACGTTTGTCAACTAGTCAAACGTCCACAACCAGCGATGCAGCTCTTAGATAGCGGCCTTAGCACGTTTGTCAACTAGACAACGTCCACAACCAGCGGTGCAGCTCTTAGAGAGGGCAGCCTTGACCCGTTTGCCAACTAGGCAACCGACCCCAACCAGGGGAGCAAATCTCAGAGGGCAGCCTTGGCCCGTTTGCCAGCTAGGCAACCGACCCCAACCAGGGGAGCAAATCTCGGAGTACAGCCTTCACGTTGCGCTTAATCGTAATCACTCCCGACCTGACAATACGTTGTCGACAACAGCACTGGTCAGTGCCCCTAGTTCCTCTATAATGGGAACCTCGGTGACATGCCCTCTCACTCTCACATCCGCCTCAGATCATTCAAACACACAAAACATAAAATTACATCAGACTCGTTACTCACTAGGTTCTTTGGAGGAGAGGTCCGTGATTGCCGTAGCCCGGACGATGTCTACTGCCCTCCGATACGACCAACACTGGCAGATTTTAAAGGGCTCCGCCTACCTTCTCTCTTGTGTGGCCACAGTCGCATCGAAGAACAGCAGTTTCGCCCAGGTGTCGGGCCCCTCGTATCGCTCTCCTGGCTGGCTCGCCATTTGTCGGAGTTCGGATCGGGTCTCAGCCAGGGCCAGATGGACTGAGTGATCCGACGCCGTATTTAATACTTCTTAAAACAACACATTTCGAGTCAGATGTAATCGGGTTTTATTGTATGCAATGCGAAATCACCTACAAGGAAACCAGGCTGTTCGCGAAGCAGCTCTGCCCCCCTTGACCGTGCATCAACCTTTTAACTTCTCATAACTCCTCCTGCCTGGGAGCTTGACGTCATAACCACACCCCCTTGGACTCAGCTCCCTCCCACGATCTCACAGCACGTTCTCTGCACCCCAATTGGTTCCCTTCTGTTCTTATCCATTAACGTTTGTATGGTTCCGTCACTAATCAGGCAATCAGGAGAAGTGTGAGGAATGTGAAGATTCTAGCCAGCTCTCCCCCTTGTGACCCCTGCTTTCTCGGAGTTTATTGCTGTGATAATGGACCCTTGGATCACCAATTCAGATTTATGGTGGTCCCGCCTGTGTGTCCCTTGGGGTTTTTTAAGGTGTGTGATCTACTCAGCCTTCAGCGTGATAATCTAAGTCCCATCTGTAGGCCGTCTCTATGGCTTTATGGTTATCTGTGGCTGGCCCCAGCTAGCAGACCGTGCAGGAATTTGGCTAGCTGCAGGCACCAAGCCCTAAACCCCCAACCCAACTCTACCAACTGAGCCACAGAGATCCACACAAAATAGGCTTATATTCACATTACAAAAAATCTCCCACACCTTCCCTCCGGACGCCTGGTAGCCGCTCCTCGCGGTCTCGCCTCTTCTCTGTCCTGATCCCTCGCTGGTGGAACGACCTTCCGCAATCGGTCAGGACCGCGGAATCACTTACGATCTTCCGCAAGAGACTCAAAACCCACCTCTTCAGACTCCACTACCACTGAACTCTGTCCATCTAGCTAATTGTCTTCACCGCTGTTTACTTGTTCAACACTATACTCCGTAAAAAAATAAATTTAAATTAAAAAAATTCACGAACCTTTTCCTTCCCAGTGTTACAGGTATGGTACGCAGATGCCTGCAATGATGTCTATTGCTGTATTCCTGCACTGATCTCGTGCGCTAACTATGATTGTTCCTACCATGTATTACTGCACATCTTGTAAGTCGCTCTGGATAAAAGCGTCTGCTAAATGCTTAAAATGTAAAATGTAAAATGTAGGGGGAGGGAAGCTGACACACACAGTTTGCTGTGCACAGGAGTGGTTCTGGGGTACTGGAATTACAGTCGATGGCACGACGAGTGTTGTCTCGGAGGTGGCAGCACTTCGCCCTTGTCGCTGCTGGTCACAGGATTACGGCAACAAACTATGAGGGAAGGGGGATTGAACTAAGCACAGCGGGGTAATTGGCTACCAAATTTGGAGAAAAACGGGGTAAAATCGGAAAAGTTAAATTATTTAAAAGTGCTATATGGTACCATTTCACATGAAAGCATGTCGATTTATTATGTTGTATCGTTGTACTGCATTTGAACTCATACTCTGGTTACAAGGATTTGAGTGCGCTAGAGACTGGGAGAAAAAAGAATGATTGTCCCTGTGTAACAAAATTCATTCTAAAACAATCTTAGTCCAGATTTGTCTTTTTTCAGTTTTGACAGTTTTCACCATCATTTTTACATTTACATTTTACATTTTAAGCATTTAGCAGACGCTCTTATCCAGAGCGACTTACAAGATGTGCATTAATACAAGGTGAGAACAATCAAAGTTAGCGTACAAGATCAGTGCAGTAAAACGGCAAAGGACATCATTGCAGGCGTCTGCGTATCATACCTGTAACATTGGGAAAGAAAAGGTTAGTGGGTGTTTTGTTTTTTTTTGTTTTTTTTGTTTTGTTTTTTTTGAACAAGTAAACAGTGGTGACGACAGATTGACTAGATGGACAGTGTTCAGTGGTAGTGGAGTCTGAAGAGGTGGGTTTTGAGTCTCTTGCGGAAGATTGGAAGTGATTCCGCAGTCCTGACCGATTGCGGGAGGTCGTTCCACCAACGAGGGACCAGGACAGAGAAGAGGCGAGACCGCGAGGAGCGGCTGCCAGGCGCCCGGAGGGATGGGGCAGTCAGTCTGCCAGCGGAGGCGGAGCGGAGGGGTCTGGACGGGGTGTAGGGCGTGATGAGTGACTGGAGGTACGGGGGAGCAGTACCTCTGGCCTCTGGCCACTACCATCATCAGTAGTGTTTGGGCTCAAATAATGGGCAAAAAATATAAAGCGATTCAGGATATTGGATGTATTTCTTTGATGAAATTACTATTTACAGTAATACCACACACAAACACAATACAAGTACAAAATGACGAGGAAGCAAATTATTTTATTGTTTGTGATACTGCAACCATATGGGTGGTATTTAAATGTTAGGTAGCTAGATTGTGGTGCCTAGACCAATATTTTTTCACAGGCTGAGCATAGAATATTCCACCAAAAAATTAAGTGAATTAAATAATTAAATTAAAACATGAAGTGAAGATAGCATGTCAATCACTTAGGTATTTTGTTATAGTAAAAATATTTAACACCTTGTGTGTGTTTGCTAAGTATAATTTGTCTTTAAGTGTGTGCAAGTTCTACAAATGTAAATGTTAGTGCTGGTAAAATGCCAATTTTGAGTATGCCCAAAATTAGCTGCTGGTGTTTTAATATTCCCAATAGGATTTTCAAAAATGCAAAAGTCAACTTGTGTTTCACCAACCCAGATTTCCTTTTATACTAGATTGTTTACAGAACAATAAATCAGTACCTTCAGTCCCTGTTATTGTAGTTGAGTGAATACTTATCCATTTTTTAATAAAAACATATTTTCAAGCTGTAGTGTTGTCTTTCTAGTTTTCTTCTACAACACTTCTTGGTAAGCCTACAGAAGCTATAAGCTTGATTCCAAAAGATGACACGTCTTGTAAGTTTTACCTTTTACTTGAAAAAAGGTAACATTACAGGAAAAACATGAAATCATAAGGGTCAAAAAACTGTTTTTCTCCATAGGCTTCTAGCGCTTTCTCTCGTCTGATGACATCACTACTACAGAAGCCTTATGGGTCCATACAAATATGCAATTTAGATATAATTACTAAATATGGCTCTAACACAAGCCATTTCAATCAAACCTTTTTCGATATTGTTCACTAAATGGCTTGAAAGTGTCAGTTAAACAGACAGGTGTCACAACCTTTAATTTTGAAAAAATAAATAATAGAGTTTCACTATGGTATACTGTATGCCCTTGCATTGAAGTAAGATTATTTTTCTGCACTCCATCGGAGGGAGCAAAAGCAGCGGTTTGAGTGGCTGATTACCCTCCATTCTCTTCCCCTTTTAGGGATTGGAACGATACTCAAGATGGCGACCTTACATCCAGGTCTCAATGGGATTTCCCGGACTGAATGAGGGCAGGGGAATGGAGCGAGGTAGTGAGGGAGGTAGTGAGGGAGCACGTTTAGTGAATGAGAACATGGTCAGTGTGACCCCAAGAAGAGGTTGCCATTACCCCTATCCATCTTTGTCACACCGAGTCCCATGACCTTTATGTCATAGAGGATGTTCCAGTCACAAGGTTACACACAAGGTCATGCTTACTGCTGAATTGTTGACAACACTCGTCTGAATGGAATTTGATACGTTTACTGGGAATGCTGAGAAATAATTGCTCCACATTTTATGTACTTGAAAACAGCTATTTATATTTGCAACCTAATTAAGGACCCAGCCCACATGCAGTGAAATGGCTTAGACAGGAAAAGGGACAGGTCCAGTTTCATAATGAGGGAAAAAAACTGCTAAGTCATAGAAAGAACTCTCTATCTCTCTCTCTCGCTCACTCTTTCTCTCTCTCCTCCCCCTCCCTCCCTCCACAGATGGCAAATGTAAGTGAAGCAGCTGTGTAGAGCGGCAACAACAGCAACATTGGCAGAATGATTTGAGTCTTTGCCGCTCGTTGGGGTGAAGGGATCACGAGCGTGAATGTTTCTGCTGAAACATGCACAACAGCACAATGTAAATCTTAAAACTTAAAACTTTTGGCAAGGAATGTACAGCAACCTGTTTTTGTGATCACAATCAGTGTGTTTGATTAGAACAGATTTGATGCTGTATGTCATGCAAGTCGTCATTATGCGCATCTTTTGGCTTCCAGATGACACTCTGACAACGTACTGCGGGCCCCAGTGGATCAACAAGGCTGTGTTCACCTGCATGCTGTGCGAGTACGCTATGGAATGGAGTGAATGAAAGACAATTTCCAAGTATTTGCATCTTCAACATGAAAACTATATGCCGGCAGAGGTATGGTTTTAGGTTCTTGTGCCACTAACTGTCCACGGTACAGGAGACCACAGTACTTTGTATGGTACAGGAGACCACAGTACTGCGGTACGGTACAGGTACAGAATTAATTAGAGACTTGGTCCGCAGCTCATGTTTATTCAGCAAGGCCTGTGAATCAGGAAGTGTCAGGTGAGCTCTAGTTTGCTGACTAATGCTGAGGGCTTTTTGAGACAACAATCAACCCACCTCCACCCCATCCCCAACCGCCTCCACCTCCTACCGCCACACTCCGACACCCCCATAAGGAACAAGCTGACAGGGCCAAATTGGATCTGAGTATTGATTAGTGTGTTGGTGCAGAGATGAGCAGAGAGGTGGCAGGTCTTAGGTAGACAGTAACACAGCAGCAGCCCAGGCATCTGACTGCACAGGGACACTGTGTGCTGCCTGTGCTCTGGAAGACTGGTGGGGCTGCCAACTTTGGCCGACCTTCTAGACAAGGGGTAAATTATGAAGAATTATAAATAATACGAGCATTGCATCAACAGTAGCATCAAGCTTGGACCATGTTGTCAGCTACAGTTTTCAACTGTTGTGTTTTGTTCACTTTTCATTACATCAGGCACATAGACGTACCCCTGTGGTTGAACCCTCAAATATCGTACACCCGTTCATGATTACTTGCAGACATTATATAAATATAAGTCATTTTCCAATACAGCACCCTACCATTCATTTAAGGAGCTAATTGAACAAAAGCTAATGCCTGCAGAGTGGTAAAAGTGGTTTAGTGTGTTTGTGCCACTGTAATGTCTCATAACTGAAATCAATAAGAGAGAAGAATTGATATTTAGATCCTGAATATTGTGCCTCAAAGTCTCATCTGTGATAATTGTGCTGAGTCTCATTCTTCAGTGTATTTTTGTATTGCCTTTTTATGAAGTGGGTCCCAGTTCTCAGTCACCTTGAAGAGTGCTACAGCAATTAATGGCAAGGACTGAGAAAGCTCCAGGTGGTGTCCGTGTCAACTTGACTTTCTTCTCCTGCATTTTGTGCAGTCTTTACTGGCTTATTTCAAAGTGTCCGATGCCGATTTGCCGATGTTCAGTGTCAGATGTGGCTAAATGAACTCTTTCATCTTCGGGAACTCACGACTCTACGATTAAGCCTCCCCCCTCAGGCCTTCCTCAATGCCTTGTTGCCGTGTCAACCCCATGGGCAGCATTTCCATCACCATCTTCTTCGCATGTTTTAGATAAATAATGTCAACCAAGCAGAGTGTTGGACTCGGTTCGGACTCTGTGGATGTGATTAAATTGTCTTCCATATCTGAGCCATCTGTCATTCCATTTAGCGTGGTAAGGGTTCCAAGCTCCAAGCACAAGTTTGTTCATTAATTGCGGATGAGTAATTGCTTTGGAAGCTTTCAATAAGACACAGGACATTTGTGTGTGTGTGTGTGTGTGTGTGTTTATACTGTCTGTTCCATTTTCTTTCTGTGTTTATTTGTGTGTGTGTTTATATGTGGGCGCGTGTGTGCCTATGTGACTGTCTGTTTGTTTGTTTTTGTTTTTTTTTCGGTGCATGAATGTTAGAATGATCCTAAGAGGAAGGGAAGGAGGAGAGAGACAGATGTCCTTTGTTGTAAACAAATCTTTTTCTCATACGGTAAACAGGCCAACTGAAGACTGTGACGATAGTTTTCCAGATTATTCCAGTTTTACAGCATATTTAAATTAAATTATTTAAACTGTAATCCTTACCATTTCTGTCCCTCTTGAAGTTCTATTTGTCCTGCAGGTATATAGCAGAAAGCACATGCATGCCTGAGAACCAGCTTAAGTTGTAATAATTTCAGAATGTATCACCACCTTTATGTTTATATGAAACTTTTTTCCAACAATAAAAAGGAGTAAAAATGATAAAAGTGTCAGTTAATGTGGGGCTCTGATTGTAAATTATAATGCCAAATATGCTGAAAACCTCTAGAATAGGACAAAGTGTTCCTGAACTCAAATTTCCCTCTCTCTCACTTGTTATTTTACCTTCAACCATTATCTCTGTCTCTCTCTCTCTCTCTCTCTCTCTCTCTCTCTCTCTCTCTGAGCACAGTTTGGAGATCGGTGATACTTTGGGGAGTATTGAGTGAAAGGACCATTTAACTCTTTACTACCATTGGCATCCAGCAAATTCAATAATATAGTCCCAATTAGACAAGCATCATAATACAGTAGTAGCTTCTTGTTACCATTGTTTCCTTTCCACTGGATTCATGTTTAGGTTATAGGTTCCAATTAATGCATGTAATAATGAGGTGCAATAATGTAATAATGGTGGTCCAGCGGTTACAACTTTCGACGCTGGCCATTGCGACCGGGGTTCAATTCCACCGGTTGTGCCAGTTTCGGCTCTGGCCGGGAGTGCCACTAGGGGGCGGCAATTGGCTGTCTGCCCCACGGTGGGGGGAGGGAAGCCAATGTGAGTCCGCTGCGTATAGGAGTGGCCCTGTGCGCACATACAGGTGATGGCTTGGCGGGTTCCAAGGAGGCTGGGCGCAGCCGCATGTGCCGTTATCAGGACTATGGCAGCGAACTCAGATATATGAGGGAGTGGGATAATTGACGTGAAAAATGAGGGTATAATTGGATACTAAAAATGGGGAGAAAAACAGGGAGAAATACAGCAGAAAGGGAAAGTCGTTTCTTTTTCTTTTTTTTTATAATGAGGTGCAAGAAGGGAATGCTCAACTAGGAAACTGATTGTTTTGTGGTGTCAGAAACATCCTCACTCCAGGAAAGTAATTGCCAAATGTCCAATGAATTACACGGTCAGTGCATATAAGTTACCCATGGTGCTTCACTCCTCACTGAGTTAAAGATTACCTTGTTTTTGCCACTTATTTAAAGGCCCTGCCTCATGGGGCTTGGGGGTGGGTAATTAGTCCACAAGGCGTGGAGCAATCGCAAGTACAGCCTTGCATGATAATACTTATAACCAGGAGAGGATAGGTTAAAATCCCTTGATATGAGACAGAGAGAATGTGCCTAATCTGAATTACTCATATAAATGTAAACTAGGCATGCTAATGTTTAATCATGTATAAATTATATAAATTGTCATGGATTACGGTTTCTACCAAATACAAAATTGGTCTTTCTGTTGTCTTCCAATAGCTTAGATGCATGATCTCATTCATAAGACAAGTAATAATTACTCATATGTTTGTAAAGACAAAATATGTCTCCATACCAGAAAAAGGAACCTCTGACAAAAAGACATGTATCATGTAACCAGGGGGATACTGTATTCTGTACAACAGTAACATACAGTATGTAACCAATAATAAATTAGCGGTGAGCCAATAACAAAAAGGAAAAAAATACATGTATCTACTGGAGCAGTGTCTAATAATAGCAGACAGTGCCTAGAAAATATCCTAAGATTGATCACATACATTAGTAAACACATACATACACACAAGGAAATCATTGGAATAGAACTGACTGGGTTTGAGAACAAGCCAAACGCTCAGATTGGAGAGTGATATCGCTGTGATTCCCTAGTTTTAGAGGTCACCTTTTTCTTATCATGTGTGCGGCCGGCACACAACCACCTCATTCAGTGATCTACAAGATTGGGCTCCAGTCGGCAGGGGTCTTTGTGCACATAACATCCATTCTGTGCTTTTTCAAAGTTTTGCGTTGACAGCGGTGTGTTTCTATACGGCAGAGAATTGCGTTAAATGTCAAACTGAATAAGAGAAAAGCACACTCGGACAAAGCAGCCTTTTCAAAACATTTTTTGTAAAAGACTGCATTTGCATATTTATTGTTTGAGTATGTTGTGAGTGTTGTTGTTTCTGCGGTCAGCTCGGAGGGTCTCACTGACAGCACCCAATCAACACGCCGCCACACACCCTGATGGCTGACAGGAAAATCATTATAATGGAATGAAATAGATCATAATTGTACCCAGGTTTTATTTGAAAGAGACACGGGGGGTCATTACTGACGGATTTGCATCCACCATTTCCGGACAATATAAACATAGGAGACAAGAAGACAAGACAGGCCTAATTGTGTATTTGGGAACATTGATTCATTGTTTGTCCCTGTTCTTCCTTTGTTTTAATGGTCCTGGTACAACACAAGGAGGAAATCAATCACAGAGTCAACCAGCTTAACAGCCATACTTTTATATAAGGGCTGGTAGGACAGATCTGATCATGAGACCACACGCATACACACACCTCACACAAATGTATCCCCTTGTGTCCTAACGGAGGTGGGTGGGGGGGCAGGGACTGTTTAAACAACACTGACACCAGAGGGTTTCTAGGAAATGATCATTAGTTTGTGCTGTCAACAGGGGGCTGTGCTGCGATGGAGGATAAGACCCTTTCCCTCTGATAAGGGGCAGGAACCCAGTGGGGGGAAACTCAAGAGTGATGTACAGGGGAGCTCTGGTGTCACCAGGGAATGCACTGTGAATCTGCACACCTATGGCACTGTCTTATGATTTCACACAGATAAATAACCAGCAAGGGATATATACACGATTGCCCAAACCCAGACCCAGTTCCTCCAGTGATGCGCACTTCCCTTGATCCCTCCACTCCACGTGATGTCACAGGAAGGCAGACTTCCTACACAAATGGTGGAAGGCTGAGGTGGAGGGAAGTAAGGAGGGAAACTTGGAATACATACGAAGGCGTTCTGGGAATATGAGCTTGCAGTGATTTTATAGTTTAACCTTTCCAAAACTGGTACGGCGCATATACATTTCTGAGTTAACTTCTCTGCTATTTTAGTAGAGGACGATGTCAAATAAGATTATTTTTGTATCTACCAGCACTGCGATTAGCCGTCAGGAAGGGAACTAAGCGAGGGCATGTATTTAGTGGATTGGAACTAGGCCCCTGTCTCAGTTAACAGCACTCATTACATGCATTCCAAAGCAGAACTGTCATTTTGTACTGCACAATGAGATTCTAATGGCAGTTAGTACATTTATTGCCATTCTTGTCAACCATACATAATTTGAACTGCAATTTCTTTTTTTACGATCCAGTCATTGGCTGATGATGGTCGGAGGATAAGTATATGATATAGGCTACCTGACTCAATTTTCAATTTTCAGTTCAATCAATATGTTATTTATTTATATATATGTATGTGTGTGTGTGTGTAACCCGCTGAGGCCGTTGAGCCTGGCAGTTAACCAATGAAGTTAGTGACTACGCCACTCTCATTTAACAGGTGAGAGATCCTGACCTGGTAAGTACTTCCCCACACAAGGAGGTTCAATTAAATGAACCTATACAGAGGCTGTAATACAAAAATACAAAATATCTTCATTTGGCTTGGTTGTCATATTTTTAGAGGCTCACTGGAGGCAGATCATTGGAATACAAGGACACCATAGCTTGGCAGGCACAAAACAAATTAACTGAAAAGAACCAACTGAAAAGGGGAGATAGTACTTCCCTTACTAGACCAGAGAAGAAAGGGGGAATGACGGAGCAAGGCCCAGGAGCACGCTCACCCGCAGGAGTCTACACGGTCTGAGCCACCACTAGGGCTGGGACCCTAGTGTCGTACAGGGGTGCAAAGAATGGGGGCCAAGGTTCCTATAGGGGACAAGGGGTAGGCAAAGGGGGGGGGAGCTGGTTTAGGCAAAACAACTCAAAACGGTCAACCAAAATAATCCACATAATTGTGCTCTGCCTTACATTGGTGTTAACACTATTTTAGGAGTGGGAAAATAGTGGTCAAAGTCGAATGTAGTAACACATACAGGCAAGTCCTAAAACAGACAAGCAAAGCTAGCTCAGTGCCACCTCTGGCCATACTCAGAACATCACAATTGCATTACACATACTTTAATTATTCATCTTAAAACAACAGCATTAGGGTGGAATACACCATCCCTTTAAACTAATCCAACTGATCTTGATAGCTATGTTATCAAAACATACAAAAATGACATTGACAAAACACATGACTGATTTAATAAACATCATAAAACATACCACAATCAAGAAATACATGACAATGATACAGCATGAAACACCCAAACATTTCACTAGTGTGGAGCGCACAGCACTAGTTCCCCTATGGTTATAAAGCATAAAGCACTGCGTTTTTATTTTAAACGATAGCGCATACCTTGTCTTAATGTAGCTACAGAGAGCATAGGCTACATAGCGTGCCAGATACTGCAGCCGCGTCTACAGTGAAATAGGAGGATGATTTAATACAATAAAACACACAATAGTATGCATGGATACACCTTCAAACCCAAACATATCTTAAAACACCCATGGGCATGGACGCACCTGAGATTAGCTTGTTGCAGGCCTGAACCCTTGGCAGTGACCAGCGAGGCCTATGAGGAATAGCACCGGTGCGCTGTTTACAAACGCAAAGTCACGTTACGAAGGCTATGTATCGTCAGGGACCAACTTATCACTGCCATTAGCTAATTAGGGTTATGCGAAGCATAAAGGGTATAGTAGCAGAGCGATACATACCTAACAAGCGTATTAAACATGAGATTGCAAACTGATCTCCCCTCCCCACAATGCAGCTGCTATAATGCTAGGATATGTTGTACCCTTTAGCATCCACCTCCAAACCACGGCTAGTATTTAGTTAAGACATTACCTCATCAAAATGCAAATGCAACATACCGTTTTGTAGAGGCGATGCAAAGTGTGCCCAGGGCATGAGCACTAACCAGAATTGCTGCCAAAGAAAGCCAATTTGCTTTTCCCAGGCAACTCTTCCACCGGGGACAAAGAGAGGGACACCAAACGATTTGCAGGCCTTGATTCAAAAGGAAGTGTGTACAGTTTTCGGGTCAGGGCATGTAGGTCATACCTGCATATATATATATATAAATGATCAATTATAAACAAAGAATTGCTGCCAAAGAATGAGTTAAGCCAGTGGGGTGTCTTAACAAAGACTAGGAAAGCGATGGTGAGGGCAGACGAGGGAGGCAGGCAGGACAGGTAAGCAGGCAGGCAGGCAGGCGGGTCCATTTTTAAGCGGGCAGGCAAGGAGTCAACGGCGGAGACAACGATCTGACAGTGAGTGGATGAGAAACCAATATACACTGCAGGACTGAATATGATGACAGGTGTGCAGGCAGCGCATGAAATCCATTGCACTTGACTGAGTTGTAATTCTTAGTTTCACCACAGGGAAAGGGAGGCCACCCGTATTCATTGAGGAAAACTCCTATTTGAAATAAACTTATGTCATTAACTGCTCTCAGGTTTTTGGAATGGTTAGCAAAAGTTGAAAAAGATACACCCACATCACCCAATAATTATTTTCAAGGCTTCCAGCACCCCCCAATAGTGGCCCAGCCTTTGGTATATTTTTCAATGTATTTGGCCCTCAGTGGAAAAAGTTTGGAACACCCCAAGTTTGATTTGTTTACCTGAATTAACTTTTCCAGATGATGGATAACCAGCACAACTCTTCCACTGAGGACACCCTTGCATTCCATGTAGGTCATGAGGACATCCAAACAATGAATTTTCGGTCTTCACACATTCATCTGTTTGATTTACAATAGCACACGATCAATCAATAATAATACAAATTTAAAAAAAATATTGTATGGCTTAAAAATTGAAAAGTCACCATGACATAATTATTGGCACCCTTTAGAACAATTTACATACTGTACATTTGGTTGGAGGAAATAGAGATTCTTGTTTGCAGTGTAATTCAACTCACCTGTGACAGGTTGCAGGTGCCCACATGGTATAAATGAATCAATTATCCATTTTAAAGTGAGAAAACAGTTCATTCTGCTACCCTGTTCCTCTGTGACAATGGTGAAGAAAAAAGAGCTGTATGAGGACGTCAGAAAAACTATTATCACAAAACATAAGCATTCACAAGGCTATAAGGCCATCTCTAGAGACATTGGAATTCCTGTTTCCACAGTTAGCAATATTAACAAGAAGTTTGCTGCTCGTGCAATTGGTAAGAATCTCCCAGGACGTGGTGGTAAAAGGAAAATTCATCTCAGATGTTGTCGAAGGTTGGTACGAGCCATTGAAAAAAGACCTCGTATGACATCCAAAGATCTCAAGGCTGACCTGGAGAGGTCTGGGTGATGGTTTCAGCCCGTACCATACACTGGACACTGAACCAAGAAGGGCTTTATGGTCGGAGGCCAAGGAAGACCCCACTGCTGAAAGAGAAACACAAGAAGTGTGAGGTTCCGGATAAGGACCCAGACACAGATCAGGATTAGGCAAAGAATAGTTTAATGGAGGCAGAGGTCAACAGCAGAAGTCAGGGTAACGAAAGTACAAAATCAAAAACCAAAGAGAAGTCACAAAACAATCCAAAAGTAAAAACCGGTAAAACAGAGAAGGCAAACAAACAAAATTGGCAGGCAAACTCGAAGTGAAAACAGAAGGGGTGTCTAATGAAAATGCTACAGACTCTGGCTTACTCTAAATCGGCACAGAGAATGAAGATCAACGTTCTGACGGGGAATGAACTTAAACACGGAACTTAAATACAAGCAGGGCAGGGAAACACAATAGGAATCAGGTGTGACTGGGAGGAGAGAGGGGTAGGAACACAGGTGAAAACAATGGGATTAATTAATACCATAACGAGGGGAAACGAAAGACACGGACTGGGAATAACACAAACACATAGACAATAAACGACCTGGAAGAGCAGGCAGACACGTGCATAGTTAGAAGGGGAGGAATGCATATAGAAATCTGCGTGCGAATGAAGTGAAACGTGAGAAGCGTACAGGGATAGGACAACGAGAGAGAGAATGATAGCGATAGTTAGAAGCGTGAGATAATTAGTGATTAGTAGTGTTAGTAACTTAATCTAAATCCCTAATGTTAGTAGTTAAGTTGGTTAGTACTATATACATCTAACTAATATATACAAAGTGTAATAGAAAGTAAGAAGGAAGTAAAACGAGATAATAAGCTAAGATGGAAAAAAACGAAACATAGAATTTTCCGCAGTGCATGACAGAAGACAAGGAGTGGATCTCGAATAAACAGGAACGATGACAGACGGGGAACAGAACGTGACAGAATGATGAATAATGAAAGATAAATAAACAAAGAACAAAAACAACCGAACAGACATGCAGAAACATAACAAGAAGGCCCAATTAATCTTTGCCAAGACCCACCTAAGCAAGCCTAAATCCTTCTGGAAAAATGATCAGTGGACCAATGAAACCAAATCAGATCAGATTTGGCAATGCAGATCAGCCTACAGTCAAATATGGTGGAGGTTCCATAATGCTCTGTGGCTGCTTCGCTGCCTCTGGTACTGGACGCCTTGAACATATTTAGGGCATCATGAAATCAGAGGATTACCAAGGCATTTTGGAGCAAAATGTGCTACCCAGTGTCAGAAAACTCAATCAGTCGAAGGTCACGGGTCCTCCAGCAGGACAATGACCCAAAACACACATCCAAAAGCACCCAGGAATGGTTCAAGAGAAAATGTTGGACTGTTCTGGAGTGGCCAGCAATGAGTCCTGATCTAAATCCTATTGAACACCTATGGGGAGATCTGAAAACAGCAGTTGGGAGAAGGTATCCTTCAAATCTGAGAGAATTGGAGCAGTTTGCAAAAGAAGAGTGGGCCAAACTGCCAGTAAAGAGGTGTATGAATCTCATTAATGGCTATAGGAAGCGCTTCATTGCAGTTATTTTCTCAAAAGGCAGTGCTTCCAAATATTAAATCTAGGGTGTCAATAATTTTGTCAATCCATTTGTGTCATTGGTTCTGTCAATGCCATAGTTTCTGTACTATTAACAGTGAAATAAAAATTGTGGTGACCAAATACTTTTGTCAATTTGTTTTCTTTATGTGCAAGCGTACCAATAAGACTGTACATGGACTTAAAATGAACCAATTATGTGTCTTAGTACTTCCTAATAATGGATGCTCTGTAAAATAAACTAAATAAGGTATTTGCTGTCAAATTCCATGCATGACAATGGAAGTAATAAATAGTAATGCATGCATAAGTCTTACAAAAACTTTACATTACAGCTTCATGAAGCATTTATAAGCACTCAAAATGATTGCATTACAGCTTCATTAAGCATTTATGAATGCTTTATGGAATGTATTTATAAAGCATCCGTGAGCACCCTCCACCCCAAAAAATAAAAGTATTACAATAGGTTCATTAAACATTTATGAATTCTTTATCAAATGTTTATGAGGTGCATGTACTGCCACTGTGGATTTCTTGGCTGTGGAGAGGAGATGCCTAGGCCCTAGTTGGTCCATGAAAATATAACTAATTAACTAAGTTTTTGATGAGGAAGAAAATTAATGGTTTCATATACAGTATATATATATTGTAGTGCCCCTTGGTGTGGGGTGACACTCAAGGACCTTTGCAGAGGGCTTAGGCAGTTGAATAATCTGGAGGAGGCAGTATTGAAAACAAAACAATGATTTTATTAAACTGATTCTTAACAAAACAAAAAACAGGTTGGGGTAATTGGGGAAATCAAGCACAATTCAGTCCATAATCCTTCTCTTGTGGTCTTTGTCCGTAATCCAATCCATACACAAACAGGTTTCTCAAAACAATCCAATTTAATCCAGTAAACAATCCCCCAAAATGTCCCAAATTCTCTCCCACTCACCACTCACCACTCACCACTCCAACCTACTCCCCCACCCAATATGACACAAAACAGTCCTTTATACATTTCCCAAATTGACATCATCTGCCAGCATCTTCATTGCTTTGTGTGCTACAGCTGGTAGTCAGGTGTGGGACTGCAGGCTGCTGGGAACTTTTTTGGCTCTAGTGGCTCCCAAGAGTTAAAGGACCAGGCAGCCATTTCCTTGTACTGCCCCTTGAGATGCCACACAAATATATATATATACTGTATATATACAGTATAATAGGTCATGGTTATGTTGTCATTGCTTGACATGATTATAAGGTACAAAACAACATCACTTACTATAAATAATTATTTACATGCGTGTGTGAGAGTGTGATGCATGTAATGCATGTGAGTGAGAGTGTTTGTGTGTTGAAATTATATAATCAATATTATCTTAATACTAAATCTTTAGGCAATTTATATGAAAAAACTTACCGCAATGCATAATAGATGCAAAATAAAATGTTTTAAAATCACCAGATACATGTTAAATGAATATGGAAAATGGAAATATTTAAAACTAAGTACCGCTTTGAGGATTGTTAAAATTATGGGCCAACTTCACATTACACTGGAGGACATGATACAGCTGGTTGAGCAGATTTTCTATTCTGAATTTTCAACACTATACTACAGTGCTACAATCCACTGAAGAACTGAGCTCTGAGACTTGAGCAGACTGCTTCAAAACATACACCATTATCCTTAGATCATTGGCCTGTGTTTGGAAGGGCCACTGAAATCATTTTGAAAGAAGGTGTTGGAGATTAACAGTAAAACATAACAGAGCTTGTGTGTTTGTGTGGACGCCCTGTGTGCATACTAATGTGAGAGCTGTGAGAGCGTACACATGTTTGTGTGAAGGTTTGTGAAAGCATGGGTATGTGAGAATGGGTGTGTTGGCATGTTTGTGTGCGTACATGTGTGTGTGCGTGTGTGTGTGTGTGTGTGTGTGTGTGTAAGTACGTGTGTGTGTGAGTTTGCGTGTGTGTGTGTGTGCATTTGTGTCAGAGAGATGGAGAGAAATAGGGAGATCATGTAGGATGTCAGAGTTAATGTTAATGACATTGGGCAGCGGGGTTAAACAAGGCAGTGATTAATGCATTTTTCTATTTGTTACTGGAACATTTCCATTTTCAGTCTGAGGAGATAAAAGTCTCTGCGTGGCAGTGACCTGTTGGGTCACAGGAATCTCTCCTGGGTCCCCCCAGGCTGTTGAAGGCACACGCCTCTCTCCCTTGTCTACACCTGCATGCATACACCTTTTTATCTTCTCTTGAATTACTCACAGTAACATTCATCCTATGGCATTCCACTGAAAATCATGCAAGTCACAGAACAAAAAAATTCACTGCAGCATTGAGAATTTCAAACTTGTATTCATTGCACACTAATATCAAGACTTTGGGTTAAGGCGAGACACACCCAATAAAATGGTAATTTTTGGTCCCCCCCATGAATTTTCATGCCAGTCAATGTCGATCAGTCAACAATGCCAATCTTTGACAGCTGTTTTCTCAAAACTAGGTTTTTAGCTCATACTTTTTCAGTTATCTCAACTTGTTAACTTATAAGTCACCAACTGTTATGAGATGATTCTTGGATGTATTCCTAAGATAAATAAATATGGAGGATATTGTTGATATCTTGTTTATAAAAAAATGTATGAGCAATTATATCCCAAATAATAGGCGGAAATGCATTTTTATTTGCATACAGTTAGATCTTGTAAGTTCCTGAAGTGTTGAAGCAAATATTCAAATCCCCTCAGTTTTTTACAAATATTAAGTGTCTTAACAAAACAAGAAAAAAAAATGTTAGTCACTCACTCCTGTCTTGCTGTAACTGAATTCTAATTGTACACATAAGTTAGCATATGTAACGAGTTTATGTATAATTTGCATATTTAAATATACATGTTAAAAAAAGTGCTAATACAAAAAATTTGTATCTTCACATGTTTAATAAGCTGACCAAAGTTCATTAAGATGTGACATCAGGATTTGTTTTTCCCTATACCTCGGGGTGTCTTGTCTTAAGTGTTTCAATCATGAGCTAAAGTTGCATGTAGTTTCAAAATGGAACTAGACAATTTACATGGGATATTGTAATTTGCTCACGTGCAATGCCATGCCACCGAGCCACTTCAATGGACACATCAGCATGCCTTAATTTAATGAACACCCCGATTCTCCCCTCGCAAATTATGCAAGCGGATAAATCTTAATTGCCCCCCGAGTTCCACAGGCCACTCTGGCATCTTCTCTGTGCGATTCACCGCCGCGCCTCAATGTTCTGTGCTCGTCCGATTAGAGAGGAGGCGTGAAGCTGTCGCGTCGCGTTTTATGGGGAGGTTATCCTGGGAGATTATTTTTGCCCCACACAGATGGAGCTGCGTCACACGCTCAAACCAAAGAACCTAATGTTTAAATCTCTGAAGGGACCCACCGTTGACTGTTTACACTCTCAAGAGGCACGCAGCTGCATTCTATTAATCTACCGTGGCCCAACACTGGAGATCATTCATGTTGTTACATGCCACTGGTGTGTATTTTTGGGACAAACTACCAGGCGGTGTAGTCAGATACAAAGTAGGTGCGCACTTACACTGTGTGCCATAAAACAAGGCGAATCACTGGGAGCTGTCCCTGTCCCTGCCAACAGGAATCTGAATGTTAACGATATGAATGACTCAGCCTATGAATGATAGAAACCTTTCTCTAAAGTTAAAACAGTGACAATTTGTTCAATCACAATTTGGGCCATAAGATGGAGAATATGAATTTTGAAGCTCAGCAGGTACTGACACGACCGCGGTAAGGACCCAGACGCAGATCAGGGATTAGGCAAAAGAGTTGTTTATTAACAGGCAGGGGTCAAAACCAAGAATCAGGGAATCAGAGGTACAAAATCGTGAGGCAGAGAGAAGTAGTAATAGGGCAGTCAAAAGGTCGATACTCAGGAATCAGAAGGGCAAAAGGACAAAATCGCTGGGCAGGCTCGGGGTAGTAATCAAAGGGTAGTCTCGGGAAATGCTAATAACTCTGGCTTCGGAAAGGTAGGCTCAGGGAAATAGAATCAGTACTGACCCGGGAAAGAACAAGAACAAAGAACAGATATACCAGGAACGAACATGAACACTGAACTAATATACAGGCAGGGAAGGAAAACACAATAGGACTCAGGTGTGACTGGGAGGAGAGAGGGAAGGAACACAGGTGAAAACAATGGGAATCGTTAATCTAATAACGAGGGAATTCGCTAATAGAATAACGAGGGGAAACGAAAGACACGGACTGGGAATGACAGACACATAGACAATAAACGACCTGGAAGAACAGGCAGACACGTGCATAGTTAGAAGGGGAGGAATGCATAGAGAGAATCAGCGTGCGAATGAAAGGGAAAGTGAAAAGCTAACAGAGATAGGATAATGAGCGAGAAAGACAGCGATAGTCAGAAGCGTGAGATAATTAGTGATTAGTAGTGTTAGTAACCTAATCTAAATCCCTAATGTTAGTAGATTAGTTGGTTAGTACTGTACACATCTAACTAATATATACAAAGTGCAATCTAGAAAGTAAGAAGGAAGAAAACGAGATAATAAGCAAAGACGGAGGAAACCCGAAATGTATAAACTCCCGAAGTGCAAAAGACAAAGACAAGGAGTGGATCAGGAACAGGAACAATAACAGACGGGGAACAGAACGTGAAAGAAACATGACTCGAATAAAGATAAATAAACAAAGTACAAGAACAAACAGAACAGACACTCAGAACATAACAGTACTCGAAGAATGATAAATAAACAAAGTACAAAAACAAACAGAACAGACACTCAGAACGTAACAGTACCCCCTCCCAAAGGAACGCCTCATGGCGTTCCAACAGGAGGCACACAAAAACAGAAAAACAGACAGACCAGGATACTAGGAGAAGGGAGAAAGCCAGGCAGACAAGGGGCAAAACACAGGGTGGGATCTTACAGGTCAAAACACGTGGCGGGATCTCAGACAGGCAAGGAGCAAAACACGGGACAGGATCTCAGACAGGCAAGGGGCAAAACACGGAGCAGGATCTCAGACAGGCAAGGGGCAAAACACGGAGCAGGATCTCAGACAGGCAAAGGGCAAAACACGGAGCAGGATCTCAGACAGGCAGAAAATTTCTCGAAAAACAGGGGAAGGGAACTCGGAACAGAACTCGGAACAGAAGAAGGGATGCAACAGGGGAGAGGGGGAACAAGCAGGAGGCTGGCACGGGACTTAGGGGACAGGGGAACCGGGGGGAGTGGCACACTCGCCAGAGGCAGGTCCGTTGTTTCGGAGCGTTCAATAGGAATGACACCCACTAGTGCTCCTCTCCTAACTAGTGGGTGTTGGCTTTTACTGGACAGCCGGAAATGAAGTGCCCAGACTCACCGCAGTAGAGACAGGATCGGTTGGCCATCCTGCGGTCACGCTCCTGACGAGAAAGACAGCGATAGTCAGAAGCGTGAGATAATTAGTGATTAGTAGTGTTAGTAACCTAATCTAAATCCCTAATGTTAGTAGATTAGTTGGTTAGTACTGTACACATCTAACTAATATATACAAAGTGCAATCTAGAAAGTAAGAAGGAAGAAAACGAGATAATAAGCAAAGACGGAGGAAACCCGAAATGTATAAACTCCCGAAGTGCAAAAGACAAAGACAAGGAGTGGATCAGGAACAGGAACAATAACAGACGGGGAACAGAACGTGAAAGAAACATGACTCGAATAAAGATAAATAAACAAAGTACAAGAACAAACAGAACAGACACTCAGAACATAACAGTACTCGAAGAATGATAAATAAACAAAGTACAAAAACAAACAGAACAGACACTCAGAACGTAACAGGTACGTTGGGATCAAAACCGAGTATCAACCTTCCTGGGCTGCTTGAATATTCCAAAGTTGTGTGGCCACAATGTTTGTTAGATGTGATTTCAGAAACATTGGGGCCATGTGTTACTAAATTCACAAAAACATGAGGGCAGAGGTGGGTGTATTTGGGATGTTACTTCCAGTTTTTTCCATCCCTGGTCTGGGCGGCACTTTGTGTGTGCTGGTGTCCATTCCAACTGAGCTCAAAGGCACTCAGATTAGTTTGAGCTGTTCCTTAAAAACTGGTCTGGTTTTGAGATTTGACACTTCTCAGTCTTTTGTGAAAGAACAGCGTTGTGTTATTGCTCTTTTTTCTTTTTTAAAGATGTAAATTAACTTACTTCTGGTAACTTTTTGCCCCTTACACAAATTAGTAATACACATTAATTAATTGACAAAAGAATGTTGAATAAGCACCCTTTATTGTACCTCTTTGTTAGCATAAACACACCTCTGACAGTTTGTTTCTCTCTTCCGGGAGTTAAAGCAAATAACTCTCAAGTGGTGTCGAACTGAGATCGGTATTGAAACAACTGCTAAGTGGAACCTAATTATTCAGAGTTTGATGGGGCAAAAAGCAGAATGCACAGAGATCCCCTCAGTGCTAAGAGAGTTAAGAAACACAGCCTTAAACCGATGAGGAAAATACAATCCGCTTTAGATAAAAACTCATGTTCCCTACACTCAAGGGACGTCTTTAGAAGGACTTTTCCCATGTGCCTGTTTTCTGAATGTATTAAACTTCCCGTCAGGCTGTTTCTAAGAGATGCAGACGTTCTGTGGTTATACGAACAGTGAATTCAGGTTTGATGAGAAACACAAGCATCCAGGAGCGACACAACCGATGTAACTGCCACTGTATAATGTGGGCACGATGCTGCATTTTTTTCAGCACAGATTCTAGGAATAGAATCTCGCCCTGTGGTTATTGCAACTATTCATCACATTACTTCACCACATTGTGACAGCAGTAAAAAAAAAAGAGAAAAAAAGTGTGCTTTCATGATGTTAGTTTATGTTGCATGACTCAAATGTAAATTTGACAAACTGTTAGAGCAGTGCCGAATAAGAAGAAACTCAATGTGCCAATAGTTCAGGCTATACTTCCTGAGGCTGTGTGCTAACAAGGCATCGCTGCACCCATGCTGTGCCTCCTGCTTCTCTCCTGTCCCCTGTCTATGGTTTTCATTTTAAATTCCCGTGACATTCCAAACCTGCGTTGGACAGAAGGACTCCCCGCAGTGAGAATGTTCCAGCTGATCCCTACAGCACACAGGATACGGAGCCTGTGTATTACTCAGGAGAATTATCTCTCTCTTTTTTAGCCCCGACTGCTAAACTTGGGTAATGGTCCATGTCAGGTAATGTTTCCCCACTGATCATCTCTCTAATGCTTTTACACACGGTCCTCCTTTCTCTCAAGGCAGTCTCTAATGCTGGGCTTTTGACCTCCCCTGAACTTCACCGCCTTGAATAAGTCCTCTCTCAGGGAGGGCTTTTAACAATCTGTGCAGTCTTCATTGTAATAGGTCTGGTTAAAGCAGCTGTTAGGAGATAATGTTTATGAACCTGCGCATATGTCTGTGTGTGCCTGAGTGTGCGCATATGTGTGTGTGTGTGTGTGTGTGTGTCTGTCTTTGATCTCTGCATGCTTGTGTACATGTGTGTGTTTGCATGTGAACTTTTGTGCATGTGTGTACTGTATGTGCGTTTGTATGTTTGGCACGTGGATTTTTGTATTTGTGTCAATGCCTGTGTGAATTTTTGTGTGAATGTGTGTAGTGTGTAGTGCAGGGGTCACCAACACGGTGCCCGCGGGCACCAGGTTGCCCCCAAGGACCACATGAGTAGCCCGCAGGCCTGTTCTAAATATTAATAGATTAATAGAAATAAAGTGTTGAATATTTATATTATTTGTTTCCCACCTTGTTAAGTCATTGTTGATAATTATTGTGAGAAATCATTAACGTGATCAGTGTCTTCACATAGATGAGCATAATTTATCATTAATAATAATATATAACTAAAGGCAAACTGAGCAAATTTGTTATTTCAGAAGAGTGTATCAAACTGGTAGCCCTTCGTATGACTCAATACCCATGAAGTAGCTCTCAGTTTCAAAAAGGTTGGTGACCCCTGGTGTAGTGTAATGGTTAGGAAGCTGGGCTTGTAACGTTAAGGTTGCAGGTTCAATCCCCAGGTGGGACACTGCCGTTGTACCCTTGAGCAAGGTACTTAACCTGAATTACTTCAGTTAATATCCAGCTGTATAAATGGATTGTAAAGAAATGTAAGTCGCTCTGGATAAGAGCATCTGCTAAATGCCTGTAATGTAATGTAATGTAATGTGTGTGTGTGTGTGCACATTTATGTGGGTGTTTGTGTGTATGCATGTGTGTGTGTGTGTCTGCACCTGGTTAAGTGTATGTGTTTGTGTGTGTATCTGTGGGTGTGTGTGTACATGCGTGTGCGTGTGTGTGTGTGTGTGTGCACCTGGGTGTGTGTATGTGTGCGTGCGTGCATGTGCGTGTGTGTGGGTGTGTGCATGACTGTTTGTGGGCATGTGTGTATGTGTGATGACAGACACCTCACTGATATGCAACTCAAGCTCCTTTAGCCTTGAGCTAATAATCAAAGTAACCAGCTGGTTAACACTCTTCCCAACTGAAAATGTGCAAATATGTATTTATCTAACTAAGAAATGAATTTAAATTGTTATTGCTTTTATAATTGATTTACATTCTCAGTTGCAAACTCAGCAACAGCTATGTAAGGGTTTATTTGCTTCTTGTTCCTTCAGGCAGGCTTATTTATTATAAGCTATTATGGTATTAGCTCATATGGCAAGTGTGCAATGTGAGCAAGGGATTGTAAACCATGAGTTTCAGTATTGAGTGAGCTGTAGACCTGGTTTGTTCAACCAAGGGAGTTTTCTTTGCCACTGTTGCCCCAGCCTTGCTTTTGTGGGGGTTTAGGCCGGTGTCTGCTGTTGAAATGCATATACAAATGCATTTGAAATCTTTGACGATCGGGATAAGGACCCAGAAGATGCTTACTATACAAATGCATTTCCAAAAATTTTAATGATAAACTCTGGCTTGTAGGCTCAGGGAATAAAGATGTTCTGTGATCTGAAATAAACGGAACAAAGACAGACAGGGACCAGAACTGTAGACCTGCTGAATAATCAGTGGTGCATGAACATGTGTGAACTGTAGACCCTGTCTGTCAGTGATGCATGTGTGTGAACTGTAGACCTGCTGTCAGTGGTGCATGTGTGTGTAAACTGTAGACCTGCTGTCAGTGCTGCATGTGTGTGAACTGTAGACCTGCTGTCAGTGCTGCATGTGTGTGAACTGTAGACCTGCTGTCAGTGGTGCATGTGTGTGAACTGTAGACCTGGTGTCAGTGGTGCATGTGTGTGAACTGTAGACCTGCTGTCAGTGCTGCATGTGTGTGAACTGTAGACCTACTGTCAGTGGTGCATGTGTGTGGACTGTAGACCTGCTGTCAGTGGTGCATGTGTGTGAACTGTAGACCTGGTGTCAGTGCTGCATGTGTGTGTAAACTGTAGACCTGGTGTCAGTGCTGCATGTGTGTGTAAACTGTAGACCTGGCGTCAGTGCTGCATGTGTGTGTGAACTGTAGACCTGGTGTCAGTGCTGCATGTGCAGGGTTGGGAGGGTTACTTTGTAAATGTAATTAGTGCCTGAATACTGATTACACAGCTCTGAAAGTAGTCAGATACGAATACAGTTACATGTCTCAAAAAAGTAACGTATTCAGATTACTTTTAGAATACTTTTGGAATACTTACTTTTTCCATCACAGATGGGTATGTTCTGGGGTACAGGAGACATTGGGAAGCTGTTACATAGCCAAAGGTGGTGCTACTTAGTACTAAAAGGGTGCATGTTATGGAATTAGAATGGACAGATTAAAAATTAATCATAATAAAAAGCAAAGGGAAACTGAAAGGCAAGTTCTTTTACTGTTTTAATGGCTCATCATGAGCATAACTCAAACACAACATCTTAAACAATGCATTCAGCAGCAGTCTATTCACTTCGATTTTATCCCGTTTTGAAATGTCATCGTTTCAACAATAAAGAAAGCAGTATAAAATTAGCAGAGCAGTTATTGCGATGCCTCAAACCGTAGGCTAAGGTCAGGTAACAGCAAATTACTGCAGAACTGTGTTCAGTAAGCTGAAGGTTAGCTAACGTTGACTTACCTCCAAGTGCTTTTTAAGATTCGAAGTCGAGTCCTTTGATGCCAACAGTATCTTTATTCCTGGAAGACACAAGGTACACTGGACCAACAGATTTTTCCCATGGTCTTCTTGGTCTTGTTTAAACTGGAAATGGAGTCGATAACGCCACAAACTTTTCTTCCATCTTGTCGCTGTCAATGTTTCTCTGAGTGGGGGTGCGCGCTTTTTTAAAACACATTTTTTTGGTTCTGTGCAGCGGCGGTAGTTTTCGTGAGCTGTGTGATGATAATCATGTAGGCGTGAGAATTTCATGCTCTAGCTTTAGTAATGAATATCAGCTCATTAATGTTTGTAAGGAAAACTTTCCACCAAGAATTCCAATAAGTATTCCAAAATGTATTCACTTCAGGTTTATTAAAGTTTATTACTCATTTTTCAAATATAACGTGAGCTGAATACAGTTACTTGATTTTTGTATTCTGATTACGTAACGCCGTTACATGTATTCCGTTACAACCCAACCCTGTGCATGTGTGTGTGAACTGTAGGCCTGGTGTCAGTGCTGCATGTTCTAAGTCCCACAAATCCCTCCATAGACTCCAGAGTACTCCTATACTGTGATTGAGAGATTGGTTGTCCTATTTATGTCCCCTGTCCTGGGAAGGGAAGTACTTCCTGTGTCTCTCTCAACCTGGAGGAAGTGACTGCCCACTCCATGTTATACCTGCCGTGTAGGGCTGTCAGAACTGTTTCTGTCTTGCTTTCCTGTGTCTGGTTAAAACAGAAGAAACTCAGTGCAGAAAGGTGTGGTCAGTGTGTGTGTGTGTGTGTGTGTGTGTGTGTGTGTGTGTGTGTGCATAGGGCATGTATGCGTGTGGGTGGGTGTACATGCTTGCATGAGAGATGCACAGCTGTGCAGATTTGTTATGTCCAACCTGATGAGGTGCTAGCATGCCTCTATCAGCTCTGAACCCAGTGATAATGTGCAGAAAAATAAGACTTGTGTCTAATATCAAAACACGCGCACGCATACACCCTGCGGACAGCAGTTTGATGTTTGTCCTTCGGTGCCTCTGGCTCTGATAACACTGTGGGCAGTGTTGTATCTCTGTGTCTTGCTGATGTTATAAATCTGATAGGCAGGCTCAAGCCTTTTTTTAGCACATTTTTAACTCCAGTATTTTCCTCTCTCTCAATTTTAGATTCATATTCGTAGGCCCGTCTCATCGCTGAAATGTCCTTCATCGATTCAGGAGACACTTTCCTCCAAAGTGTATGACTCAATTGCCACTTTTTTTTCATTCCACAGTCCACCAGCTGAGCTGCACAGCCGTTGCTGCGGAGGAGTGCACTTCGGATGCTGCTGATGCAGGCAGACTGCAGGCGCCTGACCAATCAGAGGAGACGCTTTTGCGTGATAAGATGAGCACAATCCTGTCAGCTCATACCCTGCCTCCCTAGGCAACGCTTCACCCCCAATTGTGTACTATCGTGCCAGGCCACCAGACACAATTGGCAACTGGCTTTATCAGGATTCGACAGTAGACTATGAAGTGCATCCACACACTGCAATCTAGAGTATTTGCATGATGAGCCACCCCACGGTCCAGCAGGCTTAACCCTTTAATGTTAGGTGAGATATTCTGTATTGAAATATATGAGAGAATTGTATAGTACTATGTGTGTGTGTGTAGTACATTATATACTATTTATGAATATTTTAATTTTGAATATATACCACATCTATATATATATATATATAGATGTGGTATATATTGCGATATATATACCACATCAAATCACACATTTCAATAAACTATTATATTGTTATATATTGTTATATTGCGTAAGTGATACATAATTCATGTATGTATTACAAAATGACAATCAAAGTCAGCCCGTGAAAGTGAGTTGTATGCATATTTTTCTCCTTTGGAAATAATATTACATATTTTCATACAATATGGTCTTGCATATTAAAACATGTCTTTTATATAAAAAATGAGTGATATATTTGAAAATGGGAAAATTGATATTGGGGTATGCAGGACCTTTATGTCATTCAAGAATAGTCATTCAAGAATCATAGAAAAACAATTAAAGGAGACTGGGGATGAAGGTGTTAGTCACCTATAAAAGTGAAGGAGGAATGAGAATGGCATTCCTTTATTGCAGGGAATATACAGGGAATTAATTAATTTCCCATTAAATCAGTTTCATTGCCAGCCCAAGTGCAATAATGTATTAATGTGGAAATCGAATTTCCTGTTTGTGTTGGATTCCAGTAAATTAATGACAAGCAATCTGACAATTGAGGGATTTTATTTTCCAATGCAGAGTGAGTGTTGTGGATGGCATTTCTCTATTTGTCTTCATTAATTGAATACCCTGAGGTGTCCATTACCTGAGCAAAATGTCAAAGACATTTGTTTTTAAAACAATTTAAATTGTGTGGGAGATCAATTCATATATTTTTGCATTTGCTTTTTCCTTTTTAATAAATGTGATAAATGGTTTTAAAAAATGTTTAATGTGCATGTCATGTTTGTTCTTCCTTGATGCCACAGGAAATTTTATTGGAAGCCAAAAATGAAATGTTACGGTCTGTGGTAAATGTCATATAGCATGTAGCTGGACCAGCATCTTTCATTCTCCCTTTATCTTTAGATTGTATTCTTCTCCAATAAATATGTGGGTTTTCTACACTTTGTATTGGCCCAGATAGCATTTTTTTTTTTTTTCAGATATTGAATATCCAAAAATAAGCATGTGTGCAGTTATGCCCCCCTCAAACAAAAACATTCAAACTTCCGCTTCTAACAAAATGCTAATCAGCCTGCTACAGCACATATATTGATATTGCTTGATTTTTTCCAAAATATGAAAAATACAAACGGGCTTTTAAGTGTTTTAAATCTGTGAAACGAGCATCAAATTCATTATGCAAAAAGGACTGATGCCAAAAAAATATGTGAAATATTAAAAAGTGAAGTTCATTATAAGGCTTGGATCTGTCACGTCTCGTGTTCGTGTTCCCCGTAATTAAGTGTTTTAATTTATTCCATGTTTTTCTGGTTGTCTGGTCCGTGTTTTCACTTTCACTTACCTGTTCCCAGTCTTGTCATTGTATTATCGTTTTCACCTGTTCCTCATGTGTCTGATTGCAGTTAGCTGCATTCCTGTTAATTCCTGATTGTTTCTCGTTATGTCTGATGTAGTTAGCTGTTCGTTTCCATGTTCATTTCCTGATTGTCTCGTTATTGTATTATCGTTTTCACTTAATTCCTCATGTGTCTGATTGCAGTCAGCTGCATTCATGTTTATTCCTGATTGTTTCTCGTTATGTCTAAATGTATTTAAGCTGTGTGTTTTCCCATGTTCGTTGCCAGATTGTCTTGTGCTTTGCGTATGCTTACACTACTCTCCAGCGTTATCTCTGTTTCCCCACGTCTAGTTTCATCGTGTTTGTGTTCGTGCTTGTGCTCCAGTGTTCGTCCTTATCCCAGTCTTGTTCCCGCTCCTCCCTGTGTTCCCTGGACTGCTTTCACGTTTTCGACCTTCGCCTGCCCACTGACTACGCCTTGCCTGCCCCTGATACCCCTGAAGCCCGCAAAGAACTCTGCCTGTCCCCGACCATTCTTTGGATCCCTGCATTGCTCTGTTTACCCGTGTATGACCTTTGCCTGTTCATGCAATAAAAGCCATTATTGCATTTCTGGGTCCGCGCCTGGTTTTCCGACACCGTTCCTGACAGGATCTGACTGTGAATTCCAGACTTCTGAACTGAGAAATGCACTGACACTATTATGAAACCAATAGGCCTGCATAACTGCAGTTATTTGTAGAAGCACTTTCGAATTATGGCCAAGGTTCCTAGCTGAATCAATAAGTAATGACCATAAGCAATAAACAGCACAGAGAGTGAACACAATGCATAAGAGTGCCTTCCAGACAAAAACATTGATTGAGATATATCTCAAAAAATCTATCAATGTCCTTGTGATTGATTCTTACCCCTGATTTAGTCAATATTTCTTCAACTTGAACTAATAATTGTATGTAAGTGTTCATTTTTTTCTTCACCACTTTTGGTTACTTTTGCTGTTTGCTGGTTTTTGCCAAACACTGTATATGAAGAAAAAACATTGCTTGGATTTGTAAATCGAAGGTCAAATGTCGATTGAATCCAGACCTCCTGGTGTTGTGACTCACGGATGTATCAGCCTGGGTGACAAAGCAGACGTAGGAGAGGTGCCAGCTATGTGGCTGAAGGATGAGAAAGTGATAAAGCTCTGACGATTGACTTCCACGGGCACCGTCAAATGGGCAGTCAGTGGTGTCTGGGCTTCCATCCAATCACGTCACACACTCATACCAGAGCAGAGGGCTGGTCTGTATGGATGAGTCCATTGGGGACTGGCAGCTGAGTCTGGTACAGTCCACAGCCGCCATTTCTCTCCCTGCGTCCTGTGACCCCGTTTCTCAATTTTCCAACTAAACTTTGTGTTATCTGTTTCCTTGTTTATTACTGCATTTCTGCATGATGAGAGCAACAAACACTAGTACTGTACGTTTGTGAATGCAACTTGAGACTGTGGGAGGGGCCAAGAGTGGGCCTCTGCTCTAGCTTTGATCAGCTCATCTCTGCCAACACTTTCCATCCTAGTTAAGCCAATAAGAACATAAAACGTAGCTGTCGTTCCACCAATCACAGCCTTCCTTTTCCACGGATGCCAGTGACACCTGATTGCGTGGCTGGATGTTGGGTGGGGCCGGACCTCCTGTTTCAACCTTGATGGTTGCACTAGCTTGTGAAAAGGGGTGGCGGATAGCGTAACGGTCTAACGCAGCACACTTTGGCTGGTCCGGTGTGGTGTTCGCTGCCTGTCAGGGATGCGGTTTGAAACCCACGTCTCTACCAGACTGGCCCTGGTCGTCAGCCTTGATCGGGGGCGGCATTTGACTGTCCGCCCCAGGGGGAGGGGGGAGGGTGAGCCAGGACAAGTTCGTCGAGGAGCAGGAAAGGCGTCCGTGGTCGGGTTCCGTCGAGGAGGAGGTGGATCTACCGGCCCGGAAAAATTGGCTCGTTACCCGGCGGACAGGCGGCGGACTTGTGGGGGAGGGTGAATTGAAATAAAATAGAGGGTATAATTGGGAGAAAAACGGGAAAATGTGAAACTATGAATAAAAAAAATGATGCCTTTTGAAGACCCTGCTTGAACCTTGGCTTTGCCTTGAGGCCCCACCACACCACCCTGTCGTGGTTTATTTTCATACAACTGCACGTCCTGGAGTGGTTTATTTCTTACATAGTCAACAGATCAACGTAATGTTTCATTGTTCACAGGGCTACATCAAAATAATGTTCGCTTACAAATGTGTGATGAGGAAAGAGAATTAAACTGAATTCGAAGCACACACTAGCAGCATGTACAGGCTATAATCTGTAAATTGCGATCCCAAAATCTAGTGTGTAGATGTAGCCTCCTTTTTTTCTTGCTATTATTTTATAAATATTAGGTCTTATATAAACGTTGCCACAATATTGAGTCTTCAACATTGGCACATTAATTAGTACTAATTAGTCATTTCTATGTCGAATAAACTGCATGTGACGGATTACCAAAGTTAGACAATAAATGTTGAATAACCATAAAATCACAAAACAAATTAATTCTCAATGATCATTTGACACAATATCGGTGGTTGCACGAATATAAATATGGCTACCTAATGCTGGTATGAGAATGAGATCACATTAATGTTGAAAATGGAGGTTTTTTCAAAGTCGCAACGTCAATGCTGTGGTTCTATATAAACTACACTTCTGGATGAAGTGGGAATTTGATACTCATCTCCTGCTGTTGGATGTTTTGAATCACAAGAAGGTTGGAAATGAACTCAATTTAACATTGATGTTGTGTCAAATGATGGTTGAGAATGAGCTTTTGACTTTTGATTTTATGGTTATGTATGGTTTATCTTCTAACGTTGGTGTTCTGTCACATGCCCTATGCCACATAATATTATTATTATTATTATTATGCCCATAGAGGGCAAGGCAAATTCAGGCGGCCCTGACAATGGCATGACAACCATAATTCCAATGTGCTCATCCTTGTCACCAGAGCTACGCTTCCTTCTCTAAGTCAAGAGGTTCAAAAAGGGCTGTGATGAAAGATCCATTATCTCAAATAACCATCATCTCTACGCCACCGTAATTCCAGCGTGCGGTTTAAATTATGCGCCTATTGTACTGGAGCAGTAATCTCTAAATGAGGAGCTAATGAGGACTGTGCAAGGTGATTTATCTATGTCTCTGCTGACTTGTGAGCCTCTCATCCTTTCCTGGAAGAAACACACTTACTAAACGATCACTGTAATGAGCCAAGATAGGAAGAGGCAATAAAATATTTTTCAACATTATTATTATTATTATTTTTTATTCTCTCTTGATCTGCAGCAGAAGTATAATCTGGAGGATTAAAAGTGTCTGGGGAAAAAAAGAATGAACATGACAGGCAAAAGAAGAAATAGGCATTTGGCATTAAAATCGATAGGAAACAGCAGTTGTCTCTCTAGCATCAGATGAATCTGAAGTGTTTGAACCCGTGTGATTCTCATCTATCTTCACTGATTCAGATCCAAGTGAATTGTAGCAGTTTAGTCCCACTGCAGACATGCCCTTGGAATTATCGGTGTGCTGAATATGAATCAGACATCAATACTGAATTTTTACAGTCCCAACATGAGTCCATCTGGATACGAAGATGAAATGCCAGTCGACAGAAATAAGCAGTTTTACCTTCATTTAAATGAATGTAATATTCCCCCCCTTTTTTGGTTTGTAAGTCTGCCATCTGTTTATGATTTACATCAAAATTATTTCAATCCGTTAAACTACTCAGGGAAAATCCAACTGAGTGACTGTTTTTCTTCTTATGCCAATCAAGTGAATAAAAGAAAAAGAGGTTGAATAAACCTTTAGTCAGGCTAGAGCTCAAGTGTGATGTTTAGAAACAAAAACATTTACAATGTGACAGGGCATAGGTTAAACATTGTCATGGAATGCTGTTCTAGTGTGTATAACAGTGGTTTTGAAACTCAGTCCCGGGTCCCATTGTGTATATTAATTTACAGCCAGTCTCACAATCAAAACCTGTGTGTAAGTTCTACCGTCAATATTTTCCTTAAATGCATTTTAACACAATGCAGGTTTGGCTCATTGCCAATTGCTCTGTCATTGAACTCTTCATTGGGTTCAAGTCCCAGTAGGAATTGAACCCACAACCTAAGCGTTGCCAACACCATGCTCTACCAACTGAGCCACACAGAACCACATAAAAAATGTATCATATAGCACATTACAGAAATGAGACTGTTGGTTTATCTGACTTATTTAACATCCTGGGATGTGAATATGGGACATTTATTGTTCATGGCATTCATAGCTATTTCTAACATAACAGAGTAAATCATGCTTTAATAGAAATTAAAAGTGTCTAATTAAGAACAATTAACAGCTAGTTACAATTCAGAGGTTGCAATTATGGTTGGAACAAAAACCAGCATGCATAGGGGGTCCAGGAGTTTGGCAAGAAACACTGGTATATAATATGCATGTAGGTCCAAAATGCCCCCATAATGTATATGGATGAGAACAGGGGATATTCTTACTTTGACAATGTTATGTCATTAATTCTAACGGTATGGTAGACCATATGCATATTTGTATATAGAAAAAAATATGTACAGATCAGTGATAGCCATGTAGATCGAAAAGACCTGCATACTTCCAGAGAAACCCAAAGCCCATATCTCAGGTACAGACAGTCTCATCTGTGAGACTGACAGCATCTGTTTGGATCAGGACCGCATCTGGCGATGTCCCGGTGGAGCTGTCTGCAAACATATCAATGGCTAATGCAGGAACTGTCAGGCCATGACAAGCCCGTCGCTGCCTCTGTGGTGGACAGCATTAAACCGTTTCTCATTATTACGGTGGCTTTCCATCTGCATTCTGTCGCTGACTCTAGCAGCAAATCCTTGGGCCCGGGGAGCGATATTGACCGTGCGACCTGGCCAATCGCAGCAGGACTTCAAATGAGGTCATCATTGGCATCTCAGCATCAATCTCTGACAGGTGTGGACATGGACCGTCCTTTGCAGAGGTGGAGTCTGGCATCATGGTAGGGTGTGGGGCGCACCGGGCTTGCACATTACATTATATAAAGTTTCCGTGCATTCATTTAGTTGAAGTTCTTATCCAGAACAGCTTACAACTAAACATGCATACGTGTGTACAGATTGGTTAAATGAGAGCAAAAGTACTACAGAAAAGGATAAGCGACACTTAGTGTCCATAACAGTGTAGCAAAAAATTATATAATCATCCGTATTGTTAATACAGTCAACCATTCTGACAAAACATATTCAACTAGCCTGACAATACATCTAGAATTAAAGGAAGTACTCAGATTGGGCAATGGGAGTAGATTAATTAACTGCATTATTAATAAGAAGAGGGTAAAGTTGAGAGGAACACGACTGTATCCAGGCCCTTTATTTAGACACGGCTGAGAAGTCAGAGCTTCCGTCAGTGCAATTAGATGTTCTGGATCAAGTACGTATTTGTCAAGACAAGTTTTAATAGGGGGAATTGAATTATCGTCAACCGGGACCAGGCTAAGACTCAGACAAGCTGTCCTGAATGCAGGAAGCCTTCACTGCTTAAGAAATTGCTAATGAATTTACTTGCTTCACGTTTTCTGGGAAAACACTACTGTGATTTCACCCCCTGCCCAGGCACACCAATGAAAATTAAAATCAAAGCAAATCAGTTTGTTTGAGATTGACTTTTATATAGCGTAAGCTATGTGTGGGAGCATCAGTATGGGAGAAATCTTTAACTACTCTAGTATTGTGTGTGAGCAGTCTTTAACTGCTCTAGTATTGTGTGAGCAGTCTTTAGCTACTCTAGTATTGTGTGAGAAGTCTTTAGCTGCTCTAGTATTGTGTGTGAGCAGTCTTTAACTACTCTAGTATTGTGTGTGAGCAGTCTTTAACTACTCTAGTATTGTGTGTGGGCAGCCTTATGCTACTCTAGTATTGTGTGTGAGCAGAGTCTTTAGCTGTTCTAGTATTGTGTGAGCAGTGCAGTCTTTAGCTGCTCTAGTACTGTGTGTGAGCAGTCTTTAGCTGCTCTAGTATTGTGTGTGAGCAGTGCAGTCTTTAGCTGCTCTAGTATTGTGTGTGAGCAGTGCAGTCTTTAGCTGCTCTAGTATTGCGTGTGAGCAGTCTTTAGCTACTGTACCTCCAAACTGTTTTATGACAGCCGTATAACATTTTGTGTAACTCACATGACACTGCACACTCAATAAGTAGCTCCACTCCTCAGTGCAGACAGGGCTTGGCAGACAGCCAAAAAAAGCACCGGTCATCTCATCCGTGAAATTAAAGCACACACTCACCATGTCTCATGTTTTAATATGTGTGTAAACAAGGTAAGGCTGTCTGTCACTCACTACCCATCTGATACGGAGTGGGAGCTACTGCTCTAACAGGTGGTGTAATGCTCTTTATGTACATCGCATTCCTTTTGTAATATAATTATATATATATATATATATATATACGTATATATATTGCAAAAGGAGGCACTGTCTAAACAATGCAGAGCTGAAGTTTTATATGTAACTATGACAAGGACCAGGGCCGTCTTTTGGGGGGGGCAACCGGTCTAGCTAAAATGACTATACAGCCTAATGGAGCAACACTATCCAACAGCACTTGGTATGATGGAGGTAACCCAGATTCAAATGGTAGTTAACCACTATACAATGTTGTTAAACTACACAGCTAACTATACTGTTAAACACTAATCACAATTATATGGAATTATTCACCTTTTAAATCTCAAGCAGCGCGGTAAAGCAACACCATCCAACAGCACCTGCTGTGGTTGGGATCCAGATTCAACACCACATTGCCTAGGTTAATTCAAGAGTATTCATTGACACATTACTCTGAGGAACACAGTCAGACACCAATGGGTAAAATACTGGAGGGAGAACCGAATTATTGTCCTCTGCTTCAAAATTTATGAAACAGCTTCATTGTTCAATAACAAGCGCCGTTGATATTCCACACGATAAATATACTTTTATATTGAATTAATTATTAACGTTTAACGCGGGGCCACAGCCTTCTGTTGAATGCAAATGGTCGCAGATGTGCTCAAGGGTGAACTGAAGCTTTCAAGCTCTTCTATTGTTCTTGTATGTTACACTTATATTACAACCCAAAGTCGTAGGCTTCAACTCTACCATGTCCTGTATGCGCACATGTTCATCTGAGGAAGGCACAGGCTACAGCTGTAATTATTTTGCACATTGTGTGACTATATAGTTTTAAATGTCAGAACTGTTACGATAGGCAGCTGGTACAACAGACCTGGGGCCTCATTTATAGAACATGCTTACACACAGATTTGATCTTAGAATGTGCGTATGCTCAAATCCACGCCAAAGTTCAGATTTATGGCTTTGACGTGGAAAAGTACTTAACTCCACGTCAGGTTCCAACTTGGCATACGCATGTTTCCTTGTGGCAATGTTGGAGTTAGTCTTAACAAAACAGACGTGGTGTAATGCACAACGAAACACTTCTAATCAGACTCATCTTCACAGTCACAGTTCACAAATAAATTGCCTGGCCTGGGGTGCAAGCATCATGGGCCCACTTCTTGCATCTCACACACTGCACCCAAGTCTTTTTTGGGCGGCTGTTAGAAAATGGCTCCATGCAGATTAGGCAGAAGCACTCCTCTTCATCTGATGATGATTCGTCTATTTCTCTTTTTATTGTTGCCTTTTTGTTCTCGGCAGATCCAGATTTTGCACTTTGCTTCCCTTCCTCCAGAAACAGCCTGTTTTTAGATTGTGATTTTTCCATTTGTAGTGCTTGCTTCATGGGTGTGTCTGTTAGAATTGCGGTTTTGCGCCGCTTTCTTCCATTATTAGTTTGTTTTCGGGGACCAGCTTTTGGAAATGGCCAGAGGTCCTCTGGAGTTGGTAGTCTGCTGCCAGCACTGGCATTGCTGGGTAAGGGTGAGCTGGCATGGGAACTGAACGGGTCTGCGTCTGTGCTTGTGCCTGGCAGGGCAGGGTTGGTACTGGGGCCTGGCGGGGCAGGGCGATCCGTAACATAGGATGGCGCAAACTCAGTTTCCAAAAATACATCCCTGTTGTAAGGCTGTACCCCAGCTACCCTAAAGCCAGCCTGAATGTTCAAGGGGGTTGCAGCCACAGGATAAGCGATTGCCACAATCCCAGGAATGTCATAAATTGGCATTGTTTTCCCAGGATTGTTCCTCATCCATGCATCACACGCTGTGTTGATGTGCCTTTTTAGCGACTCGTAGACAGACCTGTCTAAGGGTTGAAGCCGATGAGAGCAGTGGGATGGGAATGACACCATAATTATGCTGTTTTCTTTGGCATAATTGAGTCCATCAATGGACATATGAGATTCGTGGTTGTCCAAAATGAGTAAACATGGTTTCTCCTTTGAGCATTTTGTATGCTCAATGAAATGTTTCAGGAAGTCAAAAAAGTGCACATCTTTCATCCCCCCCGAGGGATTTGCTGCTCCCTTGCTGCCAGGTGGTCCGTTGTTTAAAAAATGGTCGCGGAAGTTGAGACGGGGAAATATGAAATATGGAGGTATGCTATTTCCTGTGGCTGAGACAGCACAGGCCAGTGTGACAAGTGCCCCCCTTTCAGCGGAGGTCAGTGACCCTACTTGTTTGAATCTGCGTCTGGCCACTACTTTGTCAGGTTTATGGACCGTGGTCACCCCAGTTTCGTCGACATTCCATATGTCCCCTGATCCAAACTGATGTCTGTCTAGCACATTTGCTAAATTGGCGAAGAAGGCATTAACATTTTCTCGGTTGAAGCTACTAGCTCTGGCAAGGCTAGTTGCATCAGGCTTTCTTAGCGACAGCATTGGGTGCCGTTTTAAGAAGGCTGTAAACCACTCCAAGCTGGCCTTTTCTGTTTCTGCCCACATTGGTGTGAACTTCAGCTTGTGTGCCACAGAAAACTGGTAGGCAAGACCAACGACAGACCAAAATAAATGGTTTGGCGACAGACCAAAATAAATGTCAACTGACCTAGCGATATAATGAACAAGCTGCATCTCCAAATCAGGTGGAAATACCTGCTGTGGCTTTCTATAGTCAACCACTGTTGTTGGCACGGCTGCCTGACTGACAATTTCTTCGCTGGTAACCTTTTCACAATACTGCACTTTTCACAAGTACGCTAATTTATATTAAAATCATTTGCTGTGCTTCTGATTGATTTGTTCTCCAGATTCACCTGCCTGACTGCCTTCAACATTATGTCAGGAGGTGTGCTGCCATTCTCTGTCTTTCTTTTATCATTTCTCACCATCATCTCACTTTATTTGGTTCCTTCGTTCATTCCTTCCTTTCTTCCTTCCCTCAATGCTTCTTTCCTTCAAAAACACATTTCAATTAGCCTCATTGGAATTAGGCTGCATCCAGGGACTGGGGCAAGTCGTCTCATGTGACAACTTGCCTCAAAGCCATTGAGACAACTTGCCCCAAACGGGCATGTGGGCTAATGTTTGCTAAATCTCAAGGCTAGTTCAACATAGGACTGCAGCTAACATATCAAGAGACACCTTATTGTCTCCTTTATTCGGTACACAAATATAATTTTGAACATTTATACCTAACACAGTTTTATTACATAAAATGTAAGGTGCCATTTACTTACTTTTGAAGGAGACAAACACGAAACTTGTGCTCACATGTAATTAAAGTGATCTTTGACCACCTGTGAAAAGGAATTTGAATTTGACCCTAGTTGCCACAAAGTAGCTATTTGATTTTTGAGATAGTGCCCCTGTGGTTGGAGGTATGAACAGTGTGACAACTTACCCATGTGACAACTTACCCCGCTCTCTCCTAGTAGTAGTAGTAATAGTAGTAGCAGTAGTAGTAGATGCTGTTGTAGTTGTATTACCAAATTGAACACATTGCTTAGGCTATACGTAATGGTTTGCACAATAAAGTTATTAATACATTAAAACATAAGCTAGGCTACTTGTGGAAAACAAAACAAAAACACACATTGGTTTTTCAAAACTACCCATATTAGAATAATTGACACATTCTTGAAGGACATTTATTTAATATACATATTATGGTTCCACACGTGTAAAACATTTCGGTCAGTCTATAGGCTATAAAATGTCTGCAAGAGGAAGAATGGCAGCATTGTCACTTCTCGAAGATATCGCCAACCGCCAGGCCACATACTTGGTTTTACTGGTAAAGCCACTGGAAAGGCTCCCAAACAGCGTTCCTGCACGCATCTGCACCTGCGCCAACAGGACCTCAATTTCGGCCTCGCTAAAATTCATTTTCTTGCAGCTCGCCATTATCAAGCAGAGGATTTGTGTTTTGATTCAAGCTCCTTTATATGCTAATTATATTAATTAGGGGGCGTTTACAAGGCGGAGATCTAAAACCATTCAGCTACGCACAATTTCAAAATCATTTGTGATTTAGAGATTTCACATCTAGGGGAGTAGCGTACGCACGTTTTTTTGTGCGTACATTCATTTTCTCTGAATCACACGTACAAACATTTCAGAAATGATCTTAGATCAAATGTAGGATGGTTTCTACGCAACCTTTTTATAAATGAGGCCCCAGGTTTTTGAAAAGTGCACCAGGACATGAAAATCCCGATGGAATATATACAGCAGCTCTCTAATATCTTGCCCCTCAGTTAAATCAAAAGGAAAGTCATATTCATTAAAAATATATATTAAAATGAAATAAATAAATGTAATTTAAAACTGATCCCTGAGTGAAAAACTGGTTGTCATTCACCAAAGGGGAAAATCGTCATTAATCTGGAAAGATTCGCTTTTTTTTATTGAATAGCACCTTCCCTCAAGACGGCTTGCCTTTATTGATTGAATCAAGGGGTCCGTGTGCCTTTGAACAACTTTGCATTTTAAAATCTATGTCCTCTTCCAGCAAGATGCCTGTGGACAGCTCCCACAGTCCCTCAATCTGACTTGATAAATATTTGTATTGATCCATCCAAAGTGTGTGTCTGGAGGGGTAAAGCTGAAGTGTGTCTGTGAGATGTTTATAGATTATTTGATTGCAGCTTGATAAATAGATTGATAGACTGAGTGATGCGAGCAGATGTGGGCAGCGGATGGGGCAGCAGAGCATACTGCATTGCAGCAGAGTTGAGACCCCGCAGACAGTAATGCGTCTTAATCAGCTTGCGCCGTGCGCTGCACTTCCTCCTGTCTCAGAATGCATGCCCGTCTGTCAGGAGGTACTGCTGAAGGTACACATACACACACACACGCGCATGTGCGCACACATACACACACACCCACGCATGCGCGCACACACACGTGCACACATACACACACAAAAAAGCATGCGAACACATACACACACACATGCGCACACACATACACACACACACACACACACACACACACACACACACACACACACACACAACTTTGTGGAAATTGTGTAGGCTACATACATACAGCATGAAAGAAGTCTAGTACTGGGTCATTTCCTATAGCAGTTTAGTGCTTTTGTGGTACTGTATAGTCACAGGCCAGGATATGATCAACCATCCACATGTTCTCCCTCTGAATAACAGAACAAAAGCACAAGCATTTAGCAGGACTCTAAGCCTGTCGGACAGGCAGATATAGTTGTCCAATGATGCAAAGAAGTGTATACCACTTTGGCAAGGAAAAACAAACCTGTACCTATTGCTGATTTCCATGTCATTAAATTGATACATGAAATGTCATGGCTACCTAGCTATGCATGGTCTTAAACAGATGAGTAAAGGAGAACTTATTAATTGGCACATAATTATGAAATTTTCATTGTGTTAATTGGTTGATTGTTAAATAACACTATGAAAGCAATTTGAAACAATATGAAAACAAACTATTAACAATTTGTGACATTTTTAAATAAATAATAATAATAATAATAATTATTATTAATAATAATAATAAGAAGAAATACAGTGCCACTGGAGCATGGAGCATTTCCTCCCCAGACTGTGCACTCCTCCATGTTGTTAGCTTGTTATTGTTACCTGTGCGTTTGTTGTCAACTATGCCTCACAAGCTCATTTTCAGTGAATGGGATACAGAGAACAGCGATGTTCCCATCACGTCAGTCTTCACGAGACCGGTGATACATTTTATGCACTAAGACAGGAATACATTTGATGCATTGCTTATTTCTCCTATGACAGAAAATAACACATTTGACAGCGAGATACCGTGGAGTTATATACATGCGCTCAGAAGTATTTCAAATTCCACGAGTGACAATGTGAAGTGACGAAGACGCAGACATTAGGTCTCCCCCGCAAAAAAGACATGTCAGTTTCAATGGGGCTTTTCTCGTGGATAGCTAAAGTATAAATAATACATGTTTAAGAGTACAGGGTCTAAGGCAGACTGAGCTTCAGTCAGACAGGTCAGTCATCAGTCTCGGTGATGTATCTCAGTGTGCTGTACACCCTGAGCAGAAGAGGCACAATACAGGAGGTCATAAGCTGCCTCCTCCCCGCCCCAAAGTTGAGAGTGTTAAAATGACCTCCTCAATCATTTCTGCCCATTCCAAAAAAGTTATGCACTTTTCTCTGCACCATAAACAACTGAGGTCACAGCAGTAAAAAATATTATTATAAAAAAGGCAACAAGATGCTGCGATATATAGCAAAGAGAATACAAGCTTATTGGCTAACTGGTTAGCTAGCTAGATGCAAACTAATGTATCGACGCAAGTTAGTTTAGCTTTGAACTTTGGGGGATGTTCAGATGAAACTTGCGTCCTTGCAATAGGTGACAACCACAAACTCTTGATGCACTGTGTGTGCACAATCATTTTCAAGAGTTTTTTGGGGTATTTCAAGGGCCAAGAGTCCAGCAGGAAGTCTGAGCAGGTCCCACTGGGGCCGTGAGTTGGTTTTAACAGTGTGACAGATGGCGCAGAGTCTGCTCAGTGGCTCATGAAAGGGATGTCACTGTGCTTGATCTCAACCTGAAAGGGAAACGCCCCACAGCAGACGATTTGGCCCTCGTTGTTATCCGCCAGCCCCTGCGGGTATATAGCTGCACAGCTCCTCCTTGTGTCGTTGGGCCAGTCTTTCCCCAGCAGAAAAACTGCCCCGGTGCAGTGATGGGGACACTGCTGTGCTGTAAGAGGTTCAACCTTTTGATTGATGTGTTAAACCAAGGTCCTGACCAAGATCCCTTGGCATGTATCTTAAAGACCAGGGGGATGTCCTGACTTAATTCCAAATCTAGCTCTCCCATGTAATGATCTGCCAATTTAATTAGATTAAACCCCTCTCTCTCCACATATACTGTATCTGTGAGCATTAGGTCACGAAATGGCTGCCGTGCATCACCCAGGAGAGGGCTACATACTGGTGGGGGCTGGAGGTGAATCAAACCCCCCACCCTTCACTGTACAACATTCTGAGATACTTGAAAAGGTGCTATTATTCATTATACTGGTCTCAGGCCGTCATCTCTCTGCACCACGTCAGAGGCCTCGTTTATGAAGGTTTACCGTGGATGCAAAAGCTACAAACACAACCCCCCCACCACAAAGTCCTGAATTAGAGCTGGGTGACGCCAGCGAGTTGTGTGTGTGAATAAGCAGAAACAATGAACCCCTGGGAGGGAAGTGCATGAATAAATAATACGTTCACATTTATGCCTCTGCACTTTATGAGGTAGGCAAGTGGCCATGGTGGTGTGCACCAAAAAACACCATTCCAAGAACCAACCTCTCCTGGATAAGCTTTTTACATAAAGACTCTTTATTATATCATACATACATCTCTTATTTTTCTGTTATAATAATACCAGTACATCAAAAATAATAATGGTTATACTTATATTTAGAAAACTAGCACTTAAACTATTCTGTACTTTTCTTTAAAAACATAAATATTTTTGTCTTCTTTTTAATATATCTGTCAACAAAAATAAAAAAATCACAGGGGGGAAAAGTTACAAAGTAGCTGTTGGGCTTTATATAGTGTGTGTGCAATTCAATCCACTAACAAACAAATGCACAGTAATATGCCTTATGAAGTACCTTTAGTGGAGATGAATGTTCCCTCATGGCTGAGAGGGGGATGGAGGATAATTGTACGGGGTTTACCTTTGAGAGACTCAAAGGTATACTCAATTATCTCTTTCTCATCGCCACACAGAAATGATGAATTTCCAGGGACGGGAGGGGAGGATGAGGAGCAGGGAGAGAGTTGGGGGTTTCTGAAGTAGAATTTTCTCAGCATGCAGTCAACGCAGCTGCAGAAGTTTCCGTAAACACCCGGGCCGATGTTTTCTTTTCGTTCTTTTGCGTCCTGCTGTTTAATATGCATTCTGTTCAAGGAGGTAGGACTATTCCATTGGCAAAAGAGAGAATTCCATATTTGACTTACACTGTACCCAATTGGCAGCCTGTAGGATTCTGCTGTCTCCCAAAACCACGGCAATTCCAGCTTCTTCATACACAACGACAAAACCGCGTGGGAGGTTTGGAGGCATGGCCTGCATTAATGAGGACCGAGCGACCAGTGGAGGGGCAGTTTCCAGGAGCGACGGTGGGTGTGGCTTTCTGAAGTTGGTGTGGCCTTCTGTCAAGCGCTTTTAGATGAAGGGACCGTCTCTCCCGAGGGCTGGGGAGCTAAAGCTGGATCCAACGGAGGCTGGGGTCAAGATGCATCGAAGCTACAAGAGAGGATGAGATACAGGCATTTTGATTGGTTATCTTGACTTCTTAATGATTGAGAAAGAGAATGAGAGAGATACTGGGTGTTCATTCAGATAAGTGAATGCAAACAGCACTGGTTGAAAACCACTCGGGCTCGATTTGTCAAGTGTGTGCAACCTGGCTGGCTTTCATACTCAATACAAGGGGAGGGCACTAGAGAGATAGGATGCATTTCTGTGTGTGAGTGTGTGCGATAGAGTGTACACTTCTGTGTGTGAGTGTGTGCGTGCGCAAGAGAGCGAGTGTATATTCCTGTGTGTGGGTGGTGTGTGCGCGCCCATAAACTGAAAAATTTAGAAGGCGATGAACCTAACTCTGTCCTCAGTGGGTGATATTATTCTGCTATCGAATTGCCTCAATGTCTAAATATTAACACACCTCTGTGCCCATCCTGCCTGGGTAAGATTAAGGGTTAGGACAGCGCTGAGAAGTGAGACAATCCCCATCTCTCTGGACGGGAGTCTTCAGTGGGCTCTGCACCACACCCCTAGTTATTACACAGTATTTCATCCCCCATTATTACACACAAGTATAACAGGTACTGTCATACCAACTCATTCACAAAACAAACGAACTCATTAACTCTCTGCATTTGCAGTGTCTTATTTGATAAAGGCAGTGTGGTGTAATGGTTAGGGAACTGGGCTTGTAACGTTAAGGTTGCAGGTTCAATCCCCAGGTGGGACACTGCTGTTGTACCCTTGAGTAAGGTACTTAACCTAAATTGCTTCAGTTAATATCCAGCTGTATGAATGGATTGTAAAGAAAAACTGTAAGTCGCTCTGGATAAGAGCGTCTGCTAAATGCCTGTAATGTAAAGGAATCGATGAGAAACTAGTGAAATGCTACCCTGTATCAGTGGATGTTTAAACAGAAGGACTGTAGAGTACTGTGTATATATGCTTTTTCCCTTTTTCTCCCAATTTGGAATGACCAATCGTACTCACAAGCCACGCTCGCTGCAACCCGTGCTGTAAATTTGGGAGAGCGCGCACTCTCCTCCGAAACACGTGATGTCAGCCGCCACTTCTTTGCACACCACAGTCCACACATTGCAAGTTAAGCTTGCACAGACACGAGTCGGAGGAAGATACTTTGGGCACAGCTTCATACCGGCAAACTGTGGCAACCGACTGATCAGCTGGTTGTGCAACGAGACACAGACAATCCCTCCCTCTCTGGGTGACGCTACTGCCAATTGTGCATTGCCCCGCGGGGCTGCTGGCCACAGTCGGCGCTGGAACGGTCTGGAATTCGATACTAGACCGTGGGGCTCATCCACACACTAGAACAACTGTGTGATCAGTGATCATGCTCTCCTGTAAATCCTACAGCTCTCTGATTTTCAGTCATATACAGTAGACTCAGACTGAGATGAGACTGTGATGGCCACATCAGGACATTGATCTTGTGCTCTGTCAACCATTTCTTAGTTGCTTTGGGCATATGTTTGGGATCGTTGTCTTGTTGGAAGGTCCATCTGCATCCAAGATGTAACTTCCTGGCAGAGGAAACAAGGTTTTTGGACAAAATGTCTTGGTACATGCTGGAGTTCATGGTTCCACCTATTTTAATAAGGGCCCCAGGGCCTGTGGATGCAAAACAACCCCAAAGCATGAAATATCCACCACCATGTTTCACTGTAGACATGAGCTGTCTTTCAACATTACTTGCATTCTTTGAATGCCAAACATAATGGTGATGTTGATGTTTTTGGTGAATTGTCTTCAAAATAGGCTTCCTTCTTGCAACTCTGTCATAAAGGCCATTGTCATGTAGGTGTTGTTGAATGGTAGCTTTAGACACCTTGTAACCCCAAGATGCCCGGTTGTTTTGGAGGTCTTGAACTGTGCCCCTTGGACTTATTTTTGCCTCTTGAACCATCCGTCTCACTACACGTGGGGGCAAGATAGACTTGTGTCCTCTACCTGGCAGGTTAGCCACTGTTCCAGTGGCCTTAAACTTCCTAATAATTGCGTTTTTTTGTAACCATCTCCTGATCTGTAGAGGTCAATAACCTTTTGTCTGATGCTTTCAGGGAGTTTTTTGCCTTTTACCATGATGATGGCTGACAGTATTTCAAACATATGTTCCCTCCTTTTTATACCCTAGAGAAACAGGAAATCATTGTAGGCCACTGTATAGTTCCATAACCTTCCAATGAACTTCAAATAAGTTGTATATTTATGAAGATTTGTTTTTGTTGGACTACATTTAAAAGTTAGGGGTTATAGGAATAGTTAGGGGTGTGAATAGGTGTGATCCAGATGTTTTCTGGAAAAGAATTGTATTAATAAAACAAAATATGTTTTTCTGAACAACTGTATTAGTATTGTAAGTTTGGAACTTTCAGATTTTGTTTGCATAAAATATACCTCATTACTTATATAATTTATTTTATACGATCTCTTTTGTCCATATTTATCAAGGGTATGAATAAAAATTGAGTTTACTGTAAATGCTTTTAATGACTAGCCTTGTCAAACACTTCCAATGTAAACTCGAATTATATATATTGTGACAATGGTAATGCAATGGATACTGCTCAATGTCTCCCTAAACCAAGAAGTCGGGTTCTCTAAAATTACTGTACAAATCAAATGAACAGTAAATGCAGTGCCCATGGGCTGCTTCCAATTCAAATAACTCTGATCTCTCGGAAATCTGTAGTCTCTGTTGGTATTGTATTCTTACCTGTCCCAAACCTTTGCACTTCTACAAGAGGTGGTGCAACAGCCAGCCGATATAAGAGCTGTAAAAACATAAATGAATAATGATAAATAAATCCATGCACGCCAGTGAGACCCAGCAAGGGTGGCAGAGTGGCATAGCCAAGGGACACTGAGCTTGGAAACAAAGGGTTGCAGGTTCCAAACCCGAGTGGGGAACTGCTGTTGCTTTTACTTAACTTGGTATCGCTTCAGTAAATATCCAGCCGTGTAAATGAATAAAAACAATCGATTAAGCACTTTATTTGAAGATGAGGGCTTCTACCAAGCAAATTAATAATGCAATCAAATCAAATAAATCATAGAAAACATAATCATAAACCACTTCAGTGCCCTCTCTCAATCAGGTAAGGGTGTTTGGGTTGTTGCACATCAGGATCAGGACTCAACAAATATATTCATATATTACATATATTAAATTTGTGCCCATCATTATACAGCTGAAACACCCTTCCCAGAATGCAGTGCAGCGTACCTGAGATATGGGGGTTCCAATAGTGTGTTCACACACTGCGATGTGGTAATTAGTGTAAAGTCAGCTGAGAATATAAGACTCCGATTGATATATAAATATACGATTCTGCTCATGGTACTAGCACTGCTGTGTCTAGATCAAGACACTTTGGGTTTATTTTGCTTGTACGAATTTCTTGAAGGAAGTTGAGTCTTATCTGCTTTTCATTGTCAGAGGAATTTGTCATTTTAAACATACAATTATATCACAGCAATCAATTCGAACAATCTTTGGCAAAATTGTCATTTACATAAATGCCCTAAAGAGTCTGCATTCCCCTGCCATTTTTATGTTTGTCGTGAAAGGAAAACAGAAAACAGTGGTGTATGGAACAGGCCTGTAATTTCTGATTGGGGGGTTGTGTGATTGGATCTTCGCTCTGTCACTATAACGATGCCTTGAGGTGTCGTCTCCACTCGCACACGGCAACGTGCAGAGCAGAGACACCAGTGACAGCCCCCCGAGATCCATCAGCTTGCAGGATTTAACTACATGGCCTTCCTGTCTGTCTCATACACATCCCACCTCTCCTCTCCTCCCCCCCACCCCCACCCCCCTAAACCTCAGCAGGCTATGAGATTTCCACTTCCCCTGAGCAGGGGGATGTTAGGAAAAACTAGAGGTGTGATAGAATGTGTGTGGTGTGGAAACGGGCCTTCTGCTACTATCTCCATATTCGTTCCAAAATAAGATGTATGCACATTAGTCGATACACAGACGTACATACACACACACACACACACAAGCATGCACGGATGCGCGCACACACACAAGCATGCATGGATACACACACACACAAACACACACACACAAGCATGCACGGACACACATACACACACACGCACACAAGCATACACAGACGCACATACACACACACACACACACACACACACAAGCATGCATGGACACACACACATACACACACAAGCATGCACGGATGTGCACACACACACACACACACACACACACACACACAAGCATGCACGGACACATTTCATTTCATTACAGTTTCAAGTTGTCCAGTACACTTCTCAGGGAGCTGTATAGCTTTATTTAAAACTGCCTTTTTGTGAAACCATACATTTAGATAGATATATTTGAATTAGGTTACAGATATTTGAATTATTCTCTCTCAGTTTGTGCCCACTTTCAGGTCGTTGGGATAATGAGGCGGCATAGTTAGCAAACAAAACTGAATGAATGATCGTGAGTAATCCACCCCACTGACCTGCTGAATGGTGAATACATGTTCCCTGAAACTATGCCAAGATGGAACACTACCATTTCGCCAACTAGTGAGTGCACAAGAGGCAATGCTCGGCACAGTCATAACACAGGGCAGGTAAATGTTCCATGGCCTACTTTTCTCCACTTTATCCATATTAAGGTAGCTAAAACATTTATTGATTTGCTTTGGAATACAACTATACTTGAGGGTTTCTTTTCACATTTTTTATGCTTTTCTCCTAATTTGGAATGCCTAATCATATGTGATCATAATCACCGCAGTTCACAAGCTAAGCTTGCACAGACATGAGTCGGAGAGACTTTACGTGCAAATTCATACCGGTGAAGTGCGGGCACCCGATTGACCACTGTGGGTTGCTGGTGTGTGACGAGACACAGACGACCCAGCTGACTAACTCCATCCCTGCCTGGGCACGCCACTGCCAATTATGCGTCAACAGGATGCAGAATATGGGGCTCATCCACACACTAGAGCAGTGCCTTAACAGGATGAGCCACCCAGCAGCCCTAAGAAGAGTTATTTGGGAATCCTTTTTTTTAGAAACGCACTCATTTTCCCAGTGCATTATTTTACAGTAACTGGATCGAGAGAGGATCTACAATGTATTAGTTACTTCTCAGCCTGTAGATCCAGCAACAGAGATGATTACAGACAGAAATTAAAACTAGCCTCTCTGAAGGTTGATTTCATGGTTAAAAATCCTTATATATACAGTATATCCTTATAATTATTCTGAAGAGATGAGGGTGAATTACACAGCAGCCTATCTTTGGGTGATGCTACAATCCAGCGCTAAAAGTTAACAACGGCAATTGGAGCACAGGAAACACATTTGATTAGATGTCATCAGGGGCCCTCTCTACTGCGATCTAAGCTGATCAAGGGCACAGTGTAAAATGAACAGCTATTGGACTGCTGGGAATGTTCTATGGTCCAATCAAATGGGAATGGGCATCTAACTGGAATGATCCCTAGAATTCTTTAAATTATCTGGGTTTATAGATGGCCCCTGTCATTACAAACCTTTATGTTTCAATAGAGATTTCAAAGAGCAGCATCCAGCTTGCCCCAGCTTGCAACAATTTTACTCAGCTAAATGTAAAGTATTCAGACAGCCCAGCTGCCCAGATGAAAATCACTGTTATCAAGTATCTGTTGCTATGACTACACATCAGTTCTGGGCGACACACCACTGCAATTAAATAATTAAACTGACTCTCTACTGTCTGTCACATGTCCTTGAGCAGCGCCAGCCTGAACACATGAAACCACTGCCCCTGCTCTCTGACACAGACTTGACAATATTTCCCTAAGCAAAAGATGTTGATTCATATTCTTCTTCATTCTGATTTTCTCCCGTTTTTCTCCCAATTTGGTAGCCAATTACACCTGCTATTTTCAGGTCAATCCCTCCCTCGTAGTTCGCTGCCATAGCCCTGTGACCGGCAGTGACAAAGGCAAAGCATCATCTCCTCTGAGACGGCACTCGCCATGCTGTCGACCGTAACCCCAGAACCACTCCTGTGCGCAGCAAACATCTTGTTGGCTTCCCTCCCCCCTCCCTGGGGCAGACAGCCAATTGCCGCTCCCGGTGGTACTACCGGCCAGAGCCGACTCTGGCGTGGCCAGGGAATCAAACCCTGGTCGCCATGGCCAGCGTCGGACGTTGAAACCACTAGACCACGTGGGAGGCTATTCATGACAGATTTTGACAGATTGTGTAGCTAATCAATGTGAAAAGTGCAATGTGCGTAAATGCCCTTTGAGTTTCACAAAATTTGTAACAAAGAAATCACACTCTTTTTTCTCTTTTGTATTTTCAATCTGAACCTGAGTTTGGCCCAGATGTCTCTGTTTATGTCTCAAGGCTAGAGCTGCAGAGATCAATATCTCTATATTTCACAAGACACCGCCCTAACGATCCGGCCCGGGCGCTGCCGTTTATCGTGCGGTAAGTTTGTCTGACCCTCAGCAGCTGTCCTTCCCTTACACACGCCACGTGCAGCACGTTCATGGACACAGTTCACCGCGGGCCGTAAGCTGTGATCTCCACAGCGATGGCTAAGGTGTTGTTTCAAAGTACTGTGCAGAGTACAAAGTACTGCCTACAAACTGTGGCAATCACTGTTGCGTTCATGGCATTCAGCGACACCACTGGACTTACACCAATGACATATTTTGTGTGTGTGTGAGTGAGTGAGTGCACTCACATGTGTGTCTGTGTCGTTTCTAAATCCATCTGAATGACCACAGATTCTCAATTCAGATCATTATAGACATGCCTTTTTTTAAAGACTTGAACATGAGGAATGGTATGGTGTTTACTAACAATATGGCCATTATTTATTTGCTTAGCAGATTCCCCTATCCTCATCCTTATATACACACACACATATCAAATGGCTGGCCTACTTACATGCGATATTGTTATGTTCATGTTACAAGTTACAAATGCGCGGAACAATGTGAGAACTTGTCTGCCCTTCTCCTTTCCTTGTCCTACTTAATTGGCTGTTTGCGGTTCTTTATCTCTCATGTCACAGTAGGGCCGGAAAGAAAAAAGGCAAAAAAGCCACAACCTTGGAGGGCCAATCAAATCAGTGACAGGCCAAACTTAAACGGATGATTCTCTCTCTTGCTCTCTCTCCCTCCCTCTCTGTGACAGTAACCCTAAAAGAAGGTTCCGGTGCATGGTGTCCACCCTTTCCTGATTCCCAGGCCTTCCTCTCCTCTCACTGTTAGCTCGTCAAAAGGAATGGGATAAGGGCAATGGTTTAGATAACATAAACTGGTTATTTGTCTCTCTGTCGCGCACACGCACACACACACACACACACACACACACACACACACACAGATACGCTCTATACGTAACAGGTCAGGCATTATAGCGGGGGACACAGCGTGGCAGTAATTGTTTCCTGCAGTAAAGTAATCTGTCACCCTGCTATAGATGTTAATGACTGGTGGGCAGGGCAGAACCGCCCTGCTGTATAAATCTTCCCATAAGCATGTGGCAAGAACAGGTGTACTGTGGAAAAAAATAAAAATGTCTCCAATCTTGGAGGCTGACCAAAGGCATTAATCATCAGCTATATATTTATTTTATTTTTGTGTGTATTAAGGAGCCTGAAGGGGTGGATATTTAATCTAAATGGGGGATTCTGACAGGTAGTAGAGGGAACTGCATTCAACCCCCCCCCCGGCCCCCACGTAGCTGCTGCTGCTGCCACCCAGTCAGCGCACGTTCTGCCAGTCCACAAGATGGATCCTCACAACCTCACGGCGATCCGAGCAGCTCCGTTACCCTTTGGCAAGGGCATCCACTCGGCGAATAATTAAATATACGCAAAAAAGCGAAACGACGAAACAGATCGCCAGTGGAGGTCTGAGCAGAATCACTCCACATTACATGCACATTGTGGTGCAGTGGAAGCATCCAACTCACGCATATTTATACATTCGTCCAATAATCGTTAGTCGTGACTCACTGCCACCGACCGAGGCCATCACCAGGCAAAGACCAATTTACACAGTTTACACTATAAATTCCTATGAGCTGGACCAAGAGCTGTGCCGGATACATAAAGCCAATAGTGGGTTCTTGTCGAATCAAAAATGTTTACACTGAAATGGGCACGCCCATTAAAGGCGGAGCTCTGCACTGAACCTGCGTGGGTGAGGCCCCTTGGTAATAACCCCTGTGCTATTGCTGTCGCTCAGCCAACTGTCCTGTAGCCACCCGTGGCTGTTTAACTGCGCAGATACGGCCTCGAGGACCCTGTGTCTGCGCAGGTCCACGGGGGTTCTGATCCTAATGGTCCCTTTCAATTTGGTTTAAACCAAGAGGGAAGTATGTATCCTCTGAGGATCTCAAAAGACCCAACACACCCCAGAACACTAAACTCATTCCAACTGCGAATGTGGAGTTCAGAAGTGTGACCTTTTTCTCTGTGATCACGTACCTTTTTGGATGCTGGGGAGCACACTCAAAAAACCTATTCAGATTAGGGCTAGCAGCAATTACTCGACTAATCGAGTGGTCAACTATCACTCAGCACTAAAATTTGTGGTTGAGTAATAGCTGAATCACATGACCGCCAATAAACAATTTGCGGAATGACAAAAATGTGTCTGGGTGGGAGACTTGATTGAAATGCAAGGCATTTTATTGAAAGGTTTCTACACCACCTGTTTTTCAGACATGTGCCTGATTTCTGGTTTCTGCCATTCACGGAGAAGGCTTTTAGCAGCTCATCAACTTTCTTGAGCCGGCCTGTAAAGTTACATCACGCGGCACTGTGTGGAATACCATCATGCACCAGTGTGATACCCTCAAAGGCCAGACTGCTACTGAGAAAGCAACACAGGACGTATCACTCACTACAGGTTTACAGGACATCTGTTAACATGGAGTGATACATCACAGTCCCGGTGCATTACGTAACACACACCGGGGAGATTAAGTCAACGGTGCAACAGACTGTCCCCATGCCCGAGAGGCTCACAGCTGTCAACATTGCAAAGTGCAAGAGTGGGGCATTTGCATGTTCTCCACTGTTCACGACAATGACACTGTTCAGTGGCAAGAGTATGGATTTGGCTCTCGAACCGTGCGACCAGTTTCCTGATGACTTTGTCCGGGGCGGGACATAGGACACAGTCAGCTCTTTGCAGTCATTTTTGCCACTCTGCAAGCTGAAAAAGCTACATGATGGAACTTCACATTCATTATGCCGGAGCGCGTATATGAACAACAACTTCCCGTGCAAGCTGTGCTTCCAGATGACACAGTCACCAAAGAGACGGGTCACAAATCTCTAACAATGAAAGGCTGCCAGTGTGAGTTGATTAATCAACTGCTGCCTGTGCTAAGGAAACTTGCTAAAGCACACTGTCCTTCATTTACCCCGTACTCATGAATCTTATGAACAGCTCCCTCCAGCAGAGTGACGGCAACCTACGAGCAATACATGATTTCAAGGCAACTGTCTGCATGGAGCTTTCAACACACCCCTGCCCCGGGGCATGCCATGATCTTCCCACTATCGATCCCAATGATGGTAAAGATGGCGGCAGTGTAGTATAATGGTTAGGGAACTGGGCTTGTAACTCAGAGGTTGCTGGTTCGATTCCCAGGTGGGGGCACTGCAGTTGTACCCTTGAGCAAGGTACTGAACCTGAATTGCTTCAGTAAAATATCCAGCTGTATAAATGGATTGTATGTAAAGAAATGTGAACTGTGTAAGTCGCTCTGGGTAAGAGCGTCTGATAAATGCCTAAAATGTGAATGTAAGATGACAACAGCAGCAGTCAGTCAGCTGAGGAGCTGCACCAAAAGAGGAACGGAAGGTTAGTTTGCCAGCTTACATTACAAGCTAGCGAGTACTATGTAGTACTGCTAGCTACCTAACTCAGTAAACATAGAGTAGCTAACATTAGGTAACTTGCTCAGTTAGCTAGACGATGATATCATTGCTAGCATTGATATCATTTCTATTAATGCTAGCTTGCTATCTAGCCAATACTATCATTAGAAATGGTGTCAGTGGCATACGAGCGAACGCATCGTGTGCAACATTAGCTAAAATTGCGTTTACATTTTTCAACAGTCTAGCCAGCATGGAGACTGACTTGGTTGAACTGTGGATGCCACTATAAGGGCCTCGGAAAAAAACATAGGCCGAAACAGCTCACGATGAGGCCATTAATATCTGTGTACTCCACACATCCCCCGCTAGCTAGAAAATCTGGCAACTCCTGGCCAAGAAATGATCTGGCAACTCCTATCATCCAGCGCCCCAAGTAAGATAATCAACACATTTTTCATTGTAACGGTGTCTGCTGAAGGAAGATCAGGAAAGTTTGAGCAGCTTTAGGGTTACCAACTTTCTATCATCCAAATATGGGACAAAAGGCAGGGCAACACTAATCTACTCAATGACACAAGGGGTGATGGGGAACACAAGGAATCATGGGAAACTGAACACATAACAATAACAATGGCAGCCCCCAAGCTTGCTTAGCATACGATGTGGCTAAGCTAACATTCATTACTACTGAACTTATTTACACCGTAACAATATGATGGAATTCTATTTTGATGTCTGGCTGGTATTTTGTTATACGGGACAAGGAATGTACAGGACGATCCAAATTTGGCCCAAAAATGGGACATCCCGGCTAATATGGGACAGTTAGCAATCCTAGTGAGCAGGCTGAGGTAAACTCTGCACCTAGGACATGTCAACGCTCTAATATTCCTTAATGCGAACTCCAAAGAAAAGGCGGACAGTACTGTATGAGATGAGTCTGAAAGAGATGCAGAGGCAGAGGAGTAGGTGACTAGTGATCGGTCGTTTGTGAACGATTCATTATTTTTGAACAAATCTTTCAGGCGAACGAAATGAACGGCATCACCTCCATGAAATGAGTATTTAATTTGATTCTTCTCACTATTCGCCAGTATTGCCAACAAATTTTCAGGGGAAGTTGCTACAGTATAGGCAGGTCAATTTGTTGCTAAAAGTTGCTAAATGACGTTGTGACGTCGTTGCGTGATGACGTCATTGTGTAACGATGTAAATTGCATCATAACGTAGATTACGCGATGACGTAATTTACTTGTGATTATGAACAAGTTACTCAAAAAAATGTTAATCTCTGGCAGTTTACCACTTACCTTTGTACCATTTCAGGTTATTCACTGGACTTGAACTGCTTAAATTTCAGTAAAAACTGGAAAATGGGGGTTTTCTAAGACCGGTAGTGTATGTAAATGAAAAATATGATTTGAAATTTGATAGTTTAGATTTTTTATTATTTTGTTTGTTATCAAATATTTCTATTTGTAAATGTAATATAAACACAACACTTTTTTTTGTGATCAAGGGTGTTTTTTGAAAAAAAAGTTGCTAGGGTAGTCCGAAAAGTTGCTAAATCTAGCAACAAAGTTGCTAAATTGGCAACAGTGCTCTTCGCCCTCTACTAGTTTTCTTTGACCATTTCTAATCAGAGCCAACAGGAAGAGTTAACACAAAGACTGATAACTCTCAGCGGGGTGGGCGTTTATCAAAGAGCTCAGTGGCTCAAACACACTGAACGTATAAGCCCCAAGCGAACGAGGACACAGTCAGTGAACGAAGTGCATCCAGTTCTGAATTATAAGAACGAGTCAGTGAACAAACTGAAAGAACTGAAGGAACTGCCGATAAACCAATCAGTGTATGAAGAGAAAGAAGGGGCCGAGGAACCAGTCGAGTTGTCGCAAACGAAAGGCTGGCGGCTCACTCAGCTGCCTACGGTCATTTCAATGCACTGCGATGGATAAAACCGTCGCCACTGAACTTTTAAGTTGTACAATGCGCAACTGTTATTTTTTCATCTCACACGTGAAGAAGAAATTAAACAGAATATCTGAAGAAGAAACAGAATATCTACACGTTGTATAGATGTCCCCGCGCAAATTATTTTTTTAATCAAGTCAAACCGACAATATAACATAGTTTTATTGCAGATTAGGGTAATGTTTTTTCATTGTGTCTTGTATCTTTTCTTGTTTTGCCATCAGTGTGACATGACTGCAGCTGACCATGGGCAGGGGATTGCCAGTTTGTCAGAGGTACCAGTATGATTATTAATGTATAATGTCCTTTGCTGAATACAATTGTAATTTTTTTTAAATTCCTGCAGCGGAGGCAGCTGTCAACCTTTTAGTCCATCACTGCCGGGAAAGTGTGATATCTACCTGAGAACAGCAGTGTGCAGTGCTGTTAATGTTAATAAATTAATAGTGATATTACTTTGGATACATTGGGGGGGAAAAAGAGCCGGCATTACGTTAGTCATCCTCCTGCTGTTCGAGACTTCACCCTCCCAACATCCCATAATCCCAAGCCACCGCACATAGCACCCGAGGTCAACATTTAATGAGTTTCTCTCCAAATATCTCTTGGCTTAGGACCTTGCTGACCTACTTCACAAAGGCAAGAAAAAAAAAAGAATGGTTTACTTGATTTTCCTTGTAATATTGCAGCACAGTCACTTTTCTTGTTGTTGAATTTCATGGTTCACAATGCACAGCTGCAGTCAGAATTCAATGTGTCAGTACAATAAGTACATCAAAGACATGAAAATTAAAATATGAAAATAGAGCATTTCCTGTTTGGTTAGGTGAAAAAAACTTTTCTCATTAAAAGACTCCTGATGTACACTATAGAAGCACAATTTGTTCGAAGAAACACTATTCTTTAGTTGCGCCCTGAGAACACTTCATCCTGAGTTAAAAACATATCTCTCCAAGAGGGTGTCAGTCAGCAATGGCTGCCTTTTAAGACCAAACAACATAATCTATTCTGTTCTTCTATTCCTGATAGCACAGCGTCACAGCATGCTCTCCAAGCACTGCCAAGATAAAGCCATAGATTTAAGAGTGAAGAAGGCCTGCTCCACTGACCTAGCTAAGAGTCCACAGAAGTGTGCTCTGTTCCACAAAATAAACTGTACCAGCTTTTCTTCACATAAAGAAGAGCGTCTAAGTGTGTCAGCTAGAGATCTCAGCTGACACTGTTTAGGCCTGCCTAGATTTGAGCTGAGCCCAGAGTGCTGATTCACATCATGCTGGGATTTGGTAAGTAAAAGAAGTCAATGAAATGCGTTCATTACCAATTGCAAGGATATGCCTTTAAATATCAACAAGCCTTGTTCATTAAATTAGTTCAGCCAATCAGAACACGGCAGCTTAACGTCACCGCTCTGAAACCAGACACCTCACGAAATGTGCAGAGATTTGAGAAAAAGCACCAAGCAAGGATTATGAAAAACTGATGTGTGATTGTTTTTCTGCCACTCATGAAACAAACAACCTGAACAAAGAGCCAAAATTGCAGTCCTTTACATGGTGAAAAATATCTGTCAGAATAAGTCACTCCTTCCAGAGAATGTCTCCGTGCACCCAGCAGCGAGGGGAGCCATCTGCTTCTGCCCACGCCGTGGCTGACCTCAACACACAGCTTCATCCGAAAACTCAGCAGTGTCATCAGGCTTTTCCTAACTACAGATACAACACACACACACACACACACACACACACACACAAACGCATGCACACACAGCACACACACACAGGCACACACAGACACACACACACACACACACACATGCACACACATACACACACACACACACACACACACACAAACGCATGCACACACACACACACAGGCACACACAGGCACACACAGACACACACACACACACACACACACACACACAAACGCATGCACACACACACACACACACACACACACAAACGCACAGGCACACACATGCACATGCAGACACACACACACAGAAACACACATATAGACGCAGACACACACATGCACACACAGACACAGACACGCACAGGCACAAACATGCACACACACACAAGTACACATATAGACACACACAGTCACATGCACATGGAAATGCAAGAACACACACACATGCATACATATATACACACACATGCATGCACATGCACATACGTACAAGCAAACACATGGAGGTACACAATTGCAACACATACATGCACACACATACATTCTGGTGCACGTTTGCACACATGCACGTAAACGCACACACAAACACACACACAAAATCACTCACACAAACTGTCATGGATGCATGTTTCATTCATGATATGTTCTTACAAAAGAAGTTGCTGTCTCTAAATAAATAATCTTTTAATTCAACATTAAATGCGTATTTAAATGTAGGCTGAATATGCTGTATAGACAAACAGGAGAATGCATATACAGTATTGACCAGTTCTGATATGACCCCAACCATGGCCAAAGATCATTTAAAAAACTGCATTTTTCAGCCTACAGTTGAACAAATTGTATGCACGATTTATGATTTCATTCATCATAGGTATTAGTATGTATGTATTCTTTTCAAGACTATTACAAGACTCTGCACTACATGACAACAATACGCACTAAATAAAGTTGGTCTGATTCACTATTTCATGACTAGACTCATGCATTACTTAAATGAAAGCTGTATTAAATTTTGATAACATTTTTTTCAAAAATAGGATGGAATTCCTCCACAAACAGCAGAAACGTTTTATCTAACACACCATGCTCAGTTGCTCACGGCTAAAGTAAATGTGCCCACAAGCATATTCTACTGCTGAGGCTCTCATTTTCAGTTCCACAGTAGAGGAAAGCAGAAGCATGAAGAGAAATAAATCATTTTTGTTATATAAATATATATATATGTGTGTGTGTGTGTGTGTGTGTATGTATGTATATATATATGCTATATAGGTGCAAACAGGAAATACATTGGGTATAAAAAGTATTCACCCACTGTGGCATTTTTAACATTTTATTTTCTTACTTTATGGAATCAAAATTGATTTAACTGGGATTTCTTTCCACTGATTAACATAATATACTCTATAATCTATGTCAATTCTAAAGCTTTTGCTTAATTAATTACAGGTAAAAAAACAGACAATAATTGATTCCATAAGTATTCACTCCTTTTGCTAAGACACACCTAAATAATCTCTGCTCCAAGTTTGTCATCAGAGGTGACATAATTATTTTATTGGAGTCCACCAATTAAAGTATTTCTAATAATTTCAAATTAAATACGCCTGTCTGTCATAGGTCCCATTGTTGGTTAGTGCATTTCCAAACAAGGGCTTCGTGATGAAGACCAAAGAACGTTCAAAGCAAATCCAAGAAAAGATTCTTCAAAAGCACCAATCAAAAACTTTGAATATCTAAGCCCATCATAACTAATGGAGAGAATATTGCACACCTGTGAATTTGCCTTGAACAGGCCGTCCTCCAAAACTGAGCATTCGTATGGGAAGGACACTTCTTAGGGAAGCCACCATGGGGCCTATGGCAACTCTGACAGAGTTACAGTCTTCTATGGCAGAGATGGGAGAAACTGTGCATGGGACAACATTAGCCCGGGCGCTTTGCAAATCTGCGTTTTATGGGAGGGTGACAATAAGAACCATTGTTGAAGAAAACACAGGAAATATCATGTAGAGTTTGCCAGAAGGCAGAAACCAAGTGAAGGAAGATTATATGGTCTGATTAGACCACAATTTAACTTTCAATGTTAAGCACTATGTTTGGAGCAAGCCTAAAACTGCACACCTTCCCAAGAACACTATCCCTACTGTGAAACATAATGCTATGGGGATGCTTCTCTACTTCAGGGACTAGAAAACTTGTCAAAATAGAGGGCAAAATGGATGGCATAAGATATAGACAAATCTTGGAGGAAAACCTGCTGCAGTCGGCAAGAGACCTGCGACTTGGGAGAAGATTTATATTCCAGCAGGACAATGACCCAAAGCATACAACAAAAGCCACATTCGAGTGGTTTAAAAACCAAAAAATATATGTCCTGGAGTGGCCCAGTCAAAGGCAGACCTAAGTCCCATTGAAAATCTGTGGAAAGATTTGAAAATTGCTGTTCAACACCAGTCCCCATCCAACCTGATGGAGCTCAAGCAATTTTGTAAAAAAAGAATGGGCAAAAATTGCTGTGTTGGTAGAGCCACCTAAATAGACTGAAAGCTGTAATTGCAGCAAAACGTGCTTCTATTAAGAATTCAGTACAGGGGGGTGGATACTGATGTAATGAATTATTGTCTGTTTTTTATTTGTAATTAATTAAGAAAAAGCTTTGGAATTTGACATTATAGAGTATTTTGTGTTGATCAGTGGCAGGAAATCCCAAATAGAGGCTGCAGGCAACCTCGGAGGCTTCCAAGCTTCCAACGGAAAAAACTTTCCAAAGACTGTAATCAAAAGGACATCACACTTAAAATGTGTTTGCCAAGTTTGGAGTGTAAACGAGCAAAGCTCAGGATGAAACAGCGGTCTCCCACATTAGCACCTATTTTCTGTATGCAATATGGCCACCACGCCACGGGACACGACAAGTTTGATGTCACGTATCCCTAGGAAGTAATATTTTGGACCTGTTTGCCAAGTTTGAAGGGTATGCGCGCATCAGATGAGGAGAAATGGCTTGGAACGGAAATAACGGGCATTAACCATACGCAAGATAGCCACCAAGTCAGGTGACCTGCCATGTTTTGTGTTATGTATAGAAAGGGAGTAATATTTTCAATCTTTTTGGAAAGCTTGAAGCTTATACAAGCATTAGATCAGATCAAGCAGAATGTAAAAAAATCTTGTAAAATGCATAATAGTGAACATTAGGGGGCGTGGCCACCAGACCATATGGCCCACCAACTATTCCTTCACAATTTTTGGAGCACTTTATGTTTCCTCGAGGCACATGTAGTTTGAAGCCCCTGCAAGGTAAAAACACAATTGTTTTGGAAAACATTTGGGGGCGTGGCCACAAAACCGTACGAGATACATACTATTCTTTCACAAATCTAGTAGTACATTATAGGTGACACATGTGCAAGCAGTATAAAGCTCCTGCAAATTTAAATAATCAAGGGAAAATACTCATTTTAGTGGATGGTGAACATTAGGGGGCGTGGCCAGCAAAGCATATGTAATAAAAGCCAGTTCCCCATTACCTCAAGATTATGTCTGTTGTACTTACAAAACTCTGAGATGTTTGAGATGTTTGCTGTGGGAGGCCTGCCTTTTTTTAAAAGGTGAAAAACATGATTTGGACCATGTTGTAAACAAAACGACGAACAAGATGGGATGTGGCACAGAGTCGGTTGGACATACAATCCAATGCTTCACAATTTCAATGGGTCCATATGTCTAGTCTACACATGCAAGAAATCAAAACCCTGCAACTCATGCTGTAGGAGGCTTGTGAGGTACGCAAAGCATACACAAACATTCTGCCAAGTTGCTTATTCTGTCCCAATTTAGATATTAGCAAAGGACTAATGTCATTTGTTGGCCCGGGAGTCTTGTTTTGATGAAAATGCTGCAAGAACGGTGTGGTTTTTGGGTGTAGTGGGCATGGCTTTTTCAACGAATGCTTCCAAAACCTTCCATGTGCGAGTTCACACCAAGCATGACATCCGTGTCGAGTTTTGTTCGACACGGTGGCGATATAGAAGTGGACGCCAGAAATCGGGGCTTGGAAGCCTAATTAAATCCAATTTGATTTCATGAAGTAAGAAAATAAAATGTGAAAAATACCAGGGTATTTTGGTATTGGTATTAAGAGGGTGAATACCTTTTATACCCACTATATATATATATATATAGATAGAGAGAGAAATGTTGCTGTATATAGACATACCAAGTTTAATTATATACAGTATTTACTGTTTTTACACATAAATTGCAACATGAGTCTGAGTTAACATCCCTAATTAAATTAATTCATTTAATTGGTAACTAAATTAAATCTTTAGAGATCAAAAAGATCAGCTCGTTTTTCTTCATGTGATGTTTTGTACAATAAAAGAACCTACACACAAAGTCCACTTTTTTTTTCATACAAAGTCACAGTGAGTCATTACTCAACACTTCACACCGGAGCCACCTGGATGTTTCTCTACGCCTGGCACGCTCACGGTGTTCTCATCTGCTCCGATGTTCCACCTCTAATTCACCCCCCTGTCCGCTGGGCCTTGATGCGTCAGCACTTCTCTCAACTCGGGGGCCAGATACCCTGCTCTAGGCCCTTGGCACCCGGCGCGGTCAGGCCGAGGTCAGACAACCACCCCCCCCACCGCCTGGCCGTTGTAGGGCTGTGCAAGAGGCATCTTTCATGCACGCGTGCACCTATACATTTACACACTTATTAGCAGGAGGAGAGGACTGTATCTCAGTCAATGTGCCACCTGTGTGGGTCTGTGTCTAAAAAATATCAGAAAGCCATCTTCGAACATACCTCAGAAAATAACTTTGCCCGCAGGGAAGGGTTTCTCTCAACCACAGTTCCATCCTCTCCAACTGATTACTTACACAGTACACATTTGACCTTTCTGGGGGTTTTTTGGGTGGGGTTGGAACAGGGAGTGTTGATTGGTAGGGCGCTGTTGTTAATCATTCCCACTCTGCTCTCTGTGCTCATGGGGAAGATAGGATGGATGCCACCACCCCACCCAAGATTAGTAAAAGCGCTCCGGCCTGGCTGTCTGACCACCCCTGGGGAGATCGATGCCAGTCTCGCCGGCCAGGAAGTGTAGGCATTTGAGCCCCAGGGCTGTGAGCGGTTGTCCTAGGCCAGCCCTAGAGCCCCAGAGCTGTCTGTGAGGGTTTTGTTTGTTCCAGCAGAGTTTACTATTTCCAAACACAGTATGTCTCTGCACCCAGACCTTTTACAGCCGTGTATAGGTATTTATTTTTAAAAATTCCTCTAACAAAATGGTTCATTTTCAGAATATTTCACACGTTGAAAAAAATACTTTAAGTCATTAATTACCCTTTCTTAAGACTTTAATTAGGCATTTAGGAGCTTAGCTGGAATACCTGAGAAAAAGGATGTTGATATACGCTGTAAAACAAATCAGTACTTGAAGTACTGCATGCCTATACACGTCTATGCTTGCACTGGGAAACCATGCAGCAATCATACTTCATGATCCCTGTACCTGCATCATATTGAAACAACTTCAATATGCTTCTCTGTAGAAAACAATGTTCCACACTAATTAATGGTGGGAAAATATATTTTCTGAACCACTGAACCTTGGATATACAGTAGGAGCCTCAATGTGGTTATTAAAAATTCCATGGCAATTATCTTAAAGGAGTAAGGTGACTCTTTGGTGTCCTGGCCACCTAATCATCCCCCAGTTTAATTATTTTTAAAGGGGTTTCGCTGTCTCTTCTTGGTTAATGGTCTTGGCCAATAGGCAAGCATGCCAGTTCCTTGTTCCTCACGTGGGAGGCTCTTTGAAGGGTGGGGCCAGACCCAGTGAACATAATTATTTGCTCCACTGCTTTTAAGCAAAACAATTTTACAGATATTTCCAAACTGCACCAAACACTGCAGAAGGATATCAATTGTGAGCTTTTGAGATTACTTCTATTTTCAGAACACCTCTGTTCTTTGAATTATTTTTGTCTTCATGGAATATTTGGCAAGAGAAACACTATTTGCTATAAAGTAGCTCAAAAGCTAAAAATCCTGCAGCACTGTGATATGATTGAGCCGTTGGCACTGACTGCAGTAGGAAAATAGAAAGTAATCAGTTTCAGGAATATGTCACAGTGTTAGGTTGCAATAAGGGTCCAGTGAGATTTCATATAAAATCTCTCCTAAATTATTTATTTTATCTCAGTCCATCAGATAGTAGGATACCCCAATGCATAGAGGAACACAGGTGCTGTAAATGTAAGGCCAAACTGCAGCAGATGACAAGAAATGACTGTTTAACCTCACTCAAATTTTACAGCATTTCATATTTTAGCCCTTACTGGTATCAACATTATACCCGTCTTAAACGGGCTTTCTATGAGAAAACAGAACACAGAGAAAGAGAAAAAACGTTTTTTTTTAAGTTTTTTTTTAAACCTCTGGCAGTTTCCCACTTACCTTTGTACCATTTCAGGTTATTGACTGGACTTGAACTGCTTAAATTTCAGTAAAAACTGGAAAATGGGGGTGTTCTAAAACTTTTGACCTGTAGTGTATATGTTATAGTGAAGACCGTAAGGCAAACTACTGATAATTTTTCTGGATTTTTTCCCCTCCCTTAATATCTCATTCTGAAGAGCTAAGTATTAAGCAAAAACCTTCTGAACCAGGTTAGCACTTATGATAGCCGTGATGGAATGGACGTCTACTGAATCTTTCTCACTTGCACTGTTTGGCACTTTCTGGACATGGCTTAGATCATCAATGAATTACCTTTTGCCACTTTCAAACTGTTTGGGAAATTGTTCCTTTGGTTTGTGTTTGTGGGTTGGCGGTACTGCTGCATTGAGAATTTGTTTCAAATTGTGGAGAAGAAACCTATTTCATGCAATTGCATGTTTTCTCAACAGTGGCTACTGTGCTCTTATGAAAAACGTGGAATGACAAAGTGCCATTTTCCAATAAATCACAGACAATGCCTACACTCCTGGGATGACATTCAGTGCTTATTATTCTTTTCCACCACAAAATATAGGCCAAAGATTCATTCTGGTCTGATTAAAAAGCAACAGCAACAACGGCAACGCCAAATTGCTTTTAAATGGGTGCACTGCATCCAAGTTCTCATGCCATGGCATAATGGTAATCTGAACTAATTGACCATTTTTAACGGCAAAACCCACATTAAACCATTAATACAGAACAGATTCCCACCACAGCAATTTGTAACACTCCAGGGCTCTTATTAGTGCTAAGGTTGGGGAGACAGCATGCCATGTGGATTAAACACATTCTCATAAATGCTGCACTCCTCATAGGCTCCCCATATAATTCCACTCCAATTTTAATGGTGCTGAAGTTTGCTGTCTCCAGACTGGGTTTAATTGAGCCTGACTAGGTTCCTTAATATGTGTGATTATTATGAAGCAAATCATTGTGCATTTACTGCGGGGAAGGTGCACATCAACCTCCTTAAATGACACCTGTCAACGTAACCAAATCATGACAACAAAAAAACAAAAAAAGTGTGAAAACAATAGCCCATAGCATCCATAGCCCAGTATCCAAGAAAGACTCTTGAGAATCGATCACTTAAACACCAGTGAATGTTGAACAACAACAGTCAGCAATGATCAACAATATGTTTCAGCAATAATTATATCTTTTTCCTCACAAAGAGGTTGTTTGCGCCTCCATTACATTACTATACCATAATTGATGCTGACAGTCAAGGGTCAAAGAGTTACTGTTGAGTTAATGTTGACTCAATGAGTAACACTTCACTAATCAAAACAAAACGTATATGGTGCCTTCCGGTAGCTTATTCGGTGTGTTCAAAAGTACAGTGCACTACCCACAAGTAAAGACAAGTTCCTGAAATGGTGCAGCTCATTTAGCTAAACTGTAAGAAGGTTAGCCTAGCATGACCATCTTCACCGTGTACCTTGCAAATAAGAAGCTTGCTGTAAGGACCAGATTCAACCGCAATGGGCTTTGTGCTTAGCTGAATAAAACATGAAAGTTGAACAAAATGTAGTTGAAAGTTGTTTTTACATTTCTTACATGCCATTTTGAGTAAAAGTCTAGTCCCAAGGCAACATCAATTTAAGCACACAGTGACAGAAAACTGTATGCTTAGAGCGCATTTCAGGATGATGAAGTCAAAATGTCCTTATTGGTAAACTATAAGGTATAAACAGTCATTTAAGCAGCAAGGTGCCAATAAAGACTTTTCTACCTCTTAACATCAGAAGGACCCAAACGATCAATTCTCTGAACCAAGTTTGCTTTAAAGCTTGTCTCCAAATGACGTGCACACATTGATGTTTATTCAGTTCTGTTTGGGGGTGGACATGTAAAAATCCTTTCCCACAGCATGAAACTTCAGGAACATTTCAGCAAACATCCATCCATCCATCCATCCATTATCTAAGCCGCTTATTCCTGGTCAGGGTCGCGGGGGGGTGCTGGAGCCTATCCCAGCATGCGTTCGGGCGAGAGGCAGGAATACACCCTGGACAGGTCGCCAATCCATCGCAGGGCACACACACCATTCACTCACACACTCATACCTACGGGCAATTTAGACTCTCCAATTAGCCTAACGTGCATGTCTTTGGACTGTGGGAAGAAACCGAGTACCCGGAGGAAACCCACGCGGACACGGGAGAACATGCAAACTCCGCACAGAAAGGCCCCGGCCTGGATTCGAACCCGAGACCTTCTTGCTGTGAGGCGACAGCGCTATCCACTGCACCACCGTGCCGCCCACTTCAGCAAACAGTCACAGCAAAACACTGTCACATAAGCCAACAGCAGAAACAACAACAACAATTAGCCCTTAAACCGTGAAGGATTAACCGTATACGAGATGAACTCAGTTTTCCTCCTATTTTCATTACGAGCACATTTCTTTTCAGAACAACATAGCTATTTATTGGCTGACTGACAGATCAGCTGACTGACTGATTGTCTGAGTTTTCCACCTCAGCCACTGGGAATGGAGAGAGGTCTGAAAATAGACAACAGGGAAGCAATTGGCCGAGATGCTATATTTGGATTATGAATAAAAAGGAGAAAGATTCTCAAGGTCACTGTGACGCAATGCTGGAGCTCTATCCATTGCCCTTTTCACTAAACCCTGCTGGACCACAGGCATTCCCAGGATAAGAGAGGCATAACATCCAGCTGATTCAGTCTGGGAACATTCAATCCTGTACTCTCCTGTTTGCTGCTGTAAAGCCATTTTCTACTGAAAAGGTTAAACTTCTAAAGAGGCTGTTCGGGAAGCTGTTCCGAAAGCAGAGCGCATCACCGACTATTCCGATGCGGCGTCCGAACTACCGGATCCAATTTTATGGATCCATCTGGCTTTTCTCTCTTTTTTTAACATTTTTTTATCGCGGTAGAAAGCGCAGATCTCGGAAAACACATGCTTTTTTTGTAGCACTGCAGCTGCAAACAAAAGTGAACCCAGATGCATCCGTGGTAAAAGTGTGCACAAAAGGTGTTTGCACAGCTTACAGCAGGAATCTCACATCACAGTTTGATCCACACACAGCGTAAACCATCGCTATTCATTGTGCCCCTCCACCTAGCGCAGACCCGAATAACTGCTGGAATCAGCAAACAAGCTAAGTTAAGAGTTCTGCAAGTACCACCCTCATTTTAACAGCCCTCTCTCTCCCCGCGTCACCCACTCCTGCAATACGCCAACTGAGCTTTGAGTCATAAAATACAATTAAGACCAGGGGCGTGCACAGACATTTTGAGGGGCAGCCAAGGAAAAGGGCTATATAATATAATAATAATAATAATAATAATAATAATAATATTTAATTATTTGGTCCAGAGGGGCATTTCAGCCAAGGAGGGCAAAGGGGCAGCGGCTCGAGCCACTGTAGCCACCCCCTCTGCACATCCCTGATTAAGACAATTAGGTGACTGGACTTAAATTCGCATCTCTCTTATTGAGACAAAACACAGCAGCAAGTTAAGAGTGGCGTTGTTCACGGCTAAAAGCTCTTAAACCAAGACAAAAGGCCACACAGAAGCAATGTTCGGGTTGGGGATTTACCAGTGGCAATTTTAGACCATATTTAGACCCTGTCTTTCATCTCAGCCCCCCTGAAAATGTTTAGTCATTATTTTCTAAAAAAAAACATTTTTACTTAATATCTATTTTTGAAAATACCACAGATAGAGAGTGATATTTCAATTTTGAGAGCGACCACCATTGTGGTGTTTTTGTTTTGGGGAATATAACAGTAAATTAATTATACATTTAGGCTTGTGCTTTGCATGTGTACATCTCACATTCTCATTCTCCCTAATGGTCAAATTCTAGAATCGCCCCTGAGATTTACACCACATGAAATGAAATGCCTCATAGTGTCGTCCAGGATTCAGGCCCCTTCAAGCAATAGATGAAGGGCTATAAGATGTCTGGGTTCAAAACCTGAATGGGGGGGGCAGGTTTACTAATATTTTTTCAATGCTGACATGCTGTATGTGTTTATCTGCCTTGCTTATTAAAACCGCTGCATTGTCTGCTGAAGAGAACAGTCTGAATAGGTAACAAACTGCAGGGGTGAATGAAGTCCATCAAAAACCTCTTAAGGGATAATCCGCCATGATTTTCCAGAGGCAAGCTGTACAGTTGGCTACATGGTCACATTTTAATTCCCAGGTCAACAAAAAAAATGGCAGTGATTTTGGCAAAGGAAGGAGGAGCACTTGCGATCATTGGATCAGCTACCAGAGAGGTCAGTCCCAACTCTCACTTTTCCCCATTCATTTGCCTGCCTGAACACAGATCCCTTCCTCTGTGCATCCATCTATTCACAGTGTTGGTTGCACTGCTGTCATTTCTCCTGTTTGCTTTTATTGTGTTAATGATGATTTTTTATGAATGTAAATATATTCATTACAGAATTTGTCTCTACATTATTGTTGTTTTAATTTTGTGTTTTCATATTATTTTATCAATGTTTATTTTTCTCCTAATTATCTCTTGCTACATATTTTGTTACTATTTGAATTGTTTTTATTTATATCTTTTTTATTATTTGTTTCTGATATTTTTTATCGTTTTTCCCCCAATTCAGTGGCCAATTATACCCTCTATTTCTTTCGTTTTATCCTCCCCCACAAACTCGGCCCCATGGGGGCGGATAAAAGTGTGGCGAATAATATTTATTGTTATTGTTTAGATTTGAGCAAAAGACTAATCAATCGATCCTCAAATTTTCTAATGTTCTCATGTTCACTAACCTATTTTGCAATGTACATTACCAGTCAAAGGTTTGAGTACACCTTCCATCTGGACTACGGCTAATCGGGCACTCCTTCATTCTTCAGCAAGAAAATGACCCGAAACACACCTTGAAGTTGTGCAAGAACTACCTGGTGAAGGAGGAACGTGAAGGACAACTCAAACTGATGACCTGGCCTGCCCAGTGTCCAGACCTCAATCCCATAGAAATTGCATGGGACGAACTGGACAGAAGAGTCAAAGCAAAGCAACCCACAAGTTTCTCTGGGAATTGCTGCAGGAGAGCTGGGAAGACATGTCGGGTGATTTCCTGCTAAAGCGTATTAACCGAATGGCCCATGTTTGTGAGGTTATCACGGCAAAGGGTGACTATTTTGAGGAATCCAAGATTCAATTTTCAATATAATTTTCTTGAACATTTCTTTGATGCTCATTTTGTTCATTGTTACATGTGTTTTTTGTCATTTTATAGTATTTACAGAAACGCATACAATGTAAAGCATTGTCAATTATGAGATAAACCTAGTTTCCAGCAGGTGTACTCAAACTACTTGACTGGTACTGTACCACACCGTTGCAGGAAATGTGTATTTCAGAGATCAACCAAATCAGGAACAAGGCATATAGATTTTATGTCAGCGTTATAACAGGTGAGGACCTGGGTGGTAAAAAAGAAATCACGGTGTCAAACCACATCGTAAAAGGTTCCAGTATGCTCCCAGCTCACAGAAAATACTGCAAGTCAAAAAACCAGCACAACAAAAGCAGTGGGCAGACGTGGTGCTCTCCGACGCCAGGACAGACTGCAGGGTGGCTTAATTGGCTCAGCATCATTAAGAGAGGCAAAGCAGCGCTGGGTGCCAACGGCTGCCGTCGACTGCTCCCCCGTTAGCTCGCTGTGTCAAAGGGGCGACGGAGCACGGACAGGCCTATTTATCTTCGAACAAAACGACCACTGTGCCACAAACCAACAGGCTCCGCTCTCGAAAAAGAACGCACAGAGCAGCAGGCCTGTATTAAGCCACACTCTTAATTGCAGTATTCGCCGTAAAAGGATCAATGAATCGAGTCACATTTAATGCAAGTCCTTTCCCCCCGTTCGAATCAACTTACATAACATATGATTAATCCTTCTTTTTGCCTTTCAAATCATCGCGCATGAAATCAAATCATGCTTTTTGAAGAAAGTCTGGGGCCCTTTAAAACGGCATAGCCTTCAATTTGAGGAGAATTAGCTGTAAATGAGGCCCCGTCCTTTTCCATTTTATCGCAAACTAAGGCAAATAATTCACCTCCAGGAATTAGTCCTGTGGCTTCAGTCAGCTGAGCCACTCAGCAGTTTCTATCCAGGAAATCATTACCATCCACCGTTGGAGACAAAAACACAAGCCAGGCACATATTTTGATATGTTTCTTTTTCTGACACCGTTACCTTACTGCTCTAGTAAGAGAAAGTGAGTGTGCAACATAAATTAGGAACCAGCCAGTGGAATAACTTATAATAGCTCAGGGGGCAGATTCTTCTTCTAGCATGGCGTCGTATTCGGACCAATGGGGTTTATTGCTCTTATTCGTCATATTATACATATTTATCTTATTTTTATTGACATTTGTACCATATAGTTTGTACAGTGCACGGTCCTTTTCAAGTCCGTTCTAGCAATACCCTCCTATATTACGTAAGCATTATATGCTAAGCTAAACGTTGCATGTACATTTGTTGCCGCATATCGTTCGTTGCTTTTCCATCTTTCTGCGTACGCCTTCTGACTATATTTTACAGTTTCTTTCAATTGGGCTACTTCAGGTTATGTTAGCAATTTAACTCAGTGCGTGTGTCTGCGTTCCTTCAGCTTACCGCGTTGACTTCAAGTGTGTAAAATTGCACGTGAAAAGTGCATGTGAGAGTTGTGGGAGACAAAATCAAATCATTCTGAATCGTGCAGACCCATGTGCATTTTACTAATAAGGCCATTTTTCATATAGTTTTGAAAAAATGCAACATTGGCAGCACCACAGCTTGAATGAAACTATCTGAAATCCCATCTGGAAATGGGAGCAGTGGCGACACAGCTATGAACATCATGTCAACAGGAGGCATTTCCAAAAGAAATCTTGAAAGGTCATTTCCTCGTCTTTCATCTTGTCTGTTTTTCTAGTGCTGTATGTAACTAGGAAACATTCTGTCGGGAATGTATTCTCTGAACCTAACTTTAAAAGGCATGCCTTTGGAGCTAAAGCGTAAAATAACTAAAATGATGAACTAATAACAATAATGAACTAAAGTGACAGGGCCCTGCTGAGCTCTCTAGCAGTACCTAAGGCTTTGTGGGCACATCTGTATGTGTGTGTGTATGTGCATGTGTGTGAATATTGGTGTGTGTTTGAGTGCATGTGACTGTCCATGAATTTGTGTGTGCATGTGTCTATGTGTGTGTGTGTATGTGTGTGCATATTGGTGTGTGTTTGAGTGCATGTGACTGTCTATGAATGTGTGTGTGTGTGTGTGTGTGTGTGTGTGTGTGTGTGTGTGTGTGTCTATATGCATGAATGTCTATGCATATGTGTATGTGTGTGTGTGTGTGTGTGTGCGTGCCTCTGAGTACATAACGTTGCTTGACTCCAGACTGAGAGCACACAGTGTTGTCACAGCACGGATCTCACCCCCTCCTGAGATAGTGGCCCCCAAAGGCAGATAGTGACGATCCTGCACAATGCAGAGAGATGCATGCAGGGCTGAGAGACCCACGGGGGGCCAAACCTGTCACTCCCTGCTGTGTCCCCGGGCACCGGGCAACATCAGGCTCCTGTGAGACCCACCGTTCATTCCGTTATAGAGGCTCCGGTGGTGCGGTGACAGCTCCTCTCCCCCCAGTCTCCTTGGCGCCCCCTCTCTGCCGGGGCTGCCGAACTTCGTGTGCTCGGGGCTGGGGCTGTACTGGTGCCGGGGCGACTCCGGGCTGGCCCCGCCCGCACGCCCTTTGTGCAGGTGCTCTGGGGTGCTTGCCAGGCTCTGTTTGGGCTCGGGGCTCCCGCAGCCGCTCCCCACGCCGCCCCTGTGCTTGGGGAAGTGCTCCGGGCTCCCCTGCCCGGAGCCCAGCAGGTGCTTCTGCGCCAGCAGCATCTCGGCGACGTGCTTGCCGTGCGGCTCGGGGCTCCCCGGACCGCGCCCTTGCCCTGCTTCTCCGGGCTGGGCCCCCGCAGGGCTTTGTGATCGGGGCTGGAGAGGGAGCCGCATCGGGGCCGGCAGGCGGGGGGCAGGGCCAGGGGGTACTCCGGGCTGGCGCTCCGGTGTCTCGCGGGGTGCTCCGGACCGCAGCCCTCCGCTCCTCTCCCGAGGCGGGGCCTGTGGAGGTGCTCAGGGCTGCCCCCTCCTGGTCCGACCAGGAGCTGCTGCTTGTGGTGCAGGTGGTCGGGGCTGTCCGTGCTGCCCGCGCTGGAGGTGCTGCTCCCGTCCCCCCCGTCCCGTAGCAGCCCCGCCCCAGGGACCAAGGCGTGGCAGATGCTGCTCTGGCTGTCGATAGAGTTCCGGCAGCCCGCCGCCCCGGCGCCCACCCCCATCCCACCAGCTGCGCCGACGCCCTTCTCCTCATCCAGCATGAGGCACAGCTCCCTGAGCTCCAGGTTCTCCTTCACCACCTCCTCCTGGCGCACCTCCAGCTCCTTGAGTTTCTGCAGGTAGAGCGTCACCTCCTTGCGCATGATGCCCGTGCTGTAGCGGCCCAGGCGCTGCCACTCCCGGGACACCTTCTTCCCCTTCTGCCGGTCGTCATCCAGGAAGCAGCACAGGTCGCGCAGCTCCTGGTTGTCCTCCTGAAGTCTCTTGTTCACGTCCTTCACCGCAACACCAAAGGCACAAAAACAAAACGAGAGACGAACAGTTATGTCAAACGCGCAAGAGGTGGGAACCCAAGTGTGCCCAGTTCATGACACATCCCAGCCGGCACAAAATGTTATCGCAACTTTTTACAACGCTGGAGTTAGGTCGTGGTGCACTGCAACATTGTGGAGGTGGTGGTGACCTGACAAAATCACAAGAATACAATGTTTTCACAACCGAAAAAAAAAAAAAAAAATATATATATATATATATTTTTTAACGTAATTTGGCTAGCTGCGATGATGCGCGTCCACAGAATCAAGCTCACTGGAAAATGTAACGTTTCTACATCATCGCTTCACTGTGTTCCACAGAGTGCAATGCTTTATTTTCCCCAAGTATTTTTAAGCAAAGACTGCACACCATCCTCTGACCATGCCATAGGTAGGTGAGTGTGCAGGTCAGAGAGAGAGACAGGTGCGTGCACGGAAGGAGAAATGTGTGTGTGTGTGTGTGTGTGTGTGTGTGTGTGTGTTCATAAGCCTGTGAGTCAGAATGATGTACACACAGGTGCGCTAGGGGGCCTAGTTTCTCGTTTTCACGCTGGCAGTTTGACAGTTAGACGTAGTCTGCTTCCACATACCTTGAGGTCAGGTTCTATTCACGGAACTGTTCACAACCTATGTGTTTGGGTCTAAGAGACTCCAACGCTTCATCTCTGCCTCTGCATTGAACGCTAAGAGGTCAAGTGAGTTGTTGGTCGCATGGGCTTGTGCAATATGTCTTCACTGGCATTACACCTTTCTGAATGATTGAGTATGAAACAATGCGAATGTGCAGATGTATTGTGTGGATGTATCTGTGTAGTTTAACTGTGTGTAGAGAATGTGTACATGTATTTTGTTGATGAGAATGTGTAGATATATTGTGTTGTTGTACAGAATCTGTTATTTTTCTTTTTTTTGTGATGTGTAACTACCGTGAGACAGCTACTGAGAGTCCAAGACAAGTTTCCCCACGGGGACAAATAAAGTATATCGTATCGTAAATACATCTATCACCAGATTAAGTGAGCCCCTTCATTCCTGCTGTTCCTTCAGCCAGGTTGAGTGACTCCTCCCGGAAAGAAAAACATCTGACAATCTAATCAGCTCTATCACTTGAAAATCATTTGAAAGAGTGCACAAACAAGTCATCATGGGTGTTCAGCCTTTTGTTAAATATTGGGAGATTTGTTGACATAAGCCTCGTTTTCCCACTGCATCTGCCTACTCTTTAAGTTTGTTTCAAAATCGACACAACAAGTGTTGTCTTGGTTGACTGGAGGGTTCTTGAAGTCCATCAAAACACCTTTACGGTGCATAACAAAATGAAATAGCTTGTCACCTTTTCTGCCTTTACAATTTCTCAAATGATTTCAGAAATGATTCGTTATATAAGCATAATTCCTAAAAACTTCGAAATATAATAATAACACAATAATAATGATAATAATAATAATAATAATAATGATGATGATGATGAATCAGCAGCATGTATCGGGTAAACGGTTTTTGCTCAAATTCCGTAAAGACATCCATATTATCGCAATTTACATTTTAGTGTGCATTTAAAACAGATGATAGGTGACAGCACACAGTGTCAACGGGAAAAGGAGCGCATCGCAAAACATGCATTTGCCCCACAATGGTCCAAACCGCCTCTCACCTTAAGTCCTCTGATTTCGTTCAGGTGCAGCTGAAGCCTGCGGTTCACCTCCCGGATCAGGTTCCCGTGGTCCAGCATGACACTCATCTTTTCGGCGTCAGTTCTCCGGAGGCAACGCACCAAGTCCTCTTTAGTCCACTTCAGCAGTTCCTCATCCGAGAGCTTGGAGATGTCCTCCGCCGGGCTGTCTGCGCTCTTGGTCGGCTGGGCTGCGCTGCCTTCTCCATTGAATATAAGTTATTGAAATACAGTCAAAAGAACAAAAGTGAATATGAAAATAAAGTCTGCTAGCCCCGCGACTGCACTTATTAAAGTGCTCCTTCCACAATAGCTGTGGAGTTAAGCTAGCCAACTATATGCATTGCATATTTGGTTTCTCTCCGTTCCCATTTTTTCTTTGGTGGATAGAGGAAATCAAAGACCTCCATCTACAATAAATGGTCAAATAGGCACAAAACTAATCCGATCTCTCTGCGATGGGCGCCCTTAGCGTTCGCAGTTTCTAAATAAGCAGCCTCTCCAGTCCAGCTGCCACCCTGTCCCTTCCGAAGAGACCCTCACCGTCTCCTGGGCTGCCGATGAGCATGCCTTCCAGTGCGTGCACAGCCTCGGCTTTGAACGTGCTCCGCTACTGCATGCATCGAGGTGGGAATGGTATTGGAAGCGGAGCGGCACCTTAAATGAGTGGTCGTGACTGCAGCGAGGACCTCGGCAGACTAGCACACAGTGGTGGAACGTGGTCTCTCTCTCTCTCTCTCTCTATCTCTGTGGGACGCGTTGATAGCCAGCGCCATCTACAGTATCTGGCTTGGGAGCATTTCAAAAGACTTGACAACGTTATCAATTCGATGACGACCAAAGGTTTTTAGCTTTGGATTGAGTTAGCTACTGAGAGATAGAATTTAAATTCACACATATTTTAAACAAAATAATCAATAAAAAACTTTAAAATAAGTGTCTTGTCTGGGGCCAACCTCCTTGCAAGTACCTACATTACCAGGAAAAATAGACGATATGTTTTTTTCTTTCTATTCTTGGAATTGGTAGCAATGGCTCCACCTGCTGGACAAAATAAAAATCACAAGATAGAACTACCAAATTTGTTGATCAACCCTGATCCTGGACCAATTTATTGCCTGTGGCATATAAACAATTTTTTCCAGTAAATCGACACCATTTCTTGACTTTTATCAAAAATACTTTCCCTCAATACCTAACCATATCCAATAAGGTCTCACATGACATTGAATTCTACCAAGCAAAACATCTCTATCATCCTTCTATATTATCACAAGAACAATCTGTTTGTTCTGCATGTCTGTGTCACATGTACCCTTCTGTCTCTGCCTCACAGAGATATGTTACAAACATAAATGTTCAACGACTGACCAAGGTTGGGAGGATAACGTGGATTAGATTAGAATTTGATTCAAGTATCTTTGTTTCTCTGGAGGAAACCTCAGTGTGGCATCAGCACAATATGTACAAACACAAAATAAAAAACAAGACGTGGCAGAGTCCAATGACACAGCAAGTAACCCGACACAGTCAAAACCAAGGACATTACAGTAGGATGTCTACATACAACAGGCCTAGCATCCCAGTTCCTTTCTCATCAGGGAAGCCAGCTCATTTGCAAGCCTTGTGTGTTTAAAATGTTGGCGCAAAAATGCTAAGGGCTCACCTGGTTTTAAAAGATGGGCACTGTAGTCTATGTCCTGATAGCAGAAGTTCATACTGGTTGTTGAATAACTTGGATTGATAAGCACCCTTTGCTTTACAGCTAATTTGAATTACAGCCATGAGCATGTTTGGATATGTCTCTACCAGCTTTGCACACCTAAGGACTATGGACTGTGCTCTTCGAGTCATTTGTAGACTGTAAAGCGGCACTGTATGCTTCATGGTCTTGTTTTCCCCCTATTATTTTGACACTGACCAAAGGGGAATGTAAAAGCAATGAATGTTTTGGTACATCCAGGCTTTCAAAGATAGTGTATCGCATATGTGTGTGTTTGTGTCAGATTCTGATGCACAAACAAGCCTTAACACAAATAAAGCCTTGATATTTGAAGGCATTAAAGACAGCTATACCTACCCAGTATCATGCCTCAGGGTCAAAATGTCATGCCTTTGTCAGGGGCTAAGCAGACTGGCCTGAGACACCCCACAGGTACTTGTTCCCCTTGCGGGATCCACCACCACAGACAACGCAAGGACAAGCAGGTAAAAGGCAAAATCACAGAGCTTATTACACATGTAACTCGCATTCATGTTTGTCCCTGGTCTTTCCCCCCATCCCTGGCTGGCTGGAGATACACCAGTAGGCTTACCTGCACTCGGCTACACCGCTGCACAGGTAAGGATCATACAGTCTGAAAATAGATGTGTATCACATTTGCTGCACTCAATCCCACACAGGCCCCCATAGGATTCCACCCCTGCAGAAAGGAGACCCCTTTCTGCCAAGTTGGTGAGAGAACAGCTGCTATAGGCAGCGCTCCACACACACTTTCGACACAAAGTACAAAAAGAAACCCAGGGATGTAGCGTCAGTCAGTGCCACTCTGCCCAACCTAGCTACATCCCAATAGCTACATCCCAAATAGAAATGCACAAAAAGAACAAAAAACACAGGCAATGCCAGCTCTCGCTGCTGCCTGGATCCACCCCTCCGGTCCGGGTCTACTGTCCCGTCCCGTCACTGTTGCACCCACCGGACCACACGCTGAGGGAATAGAGCAGCCCCCGTTAGCCAGCAGACCTTCCTGACTGCAAACACAAGCTCCCCCGACACGGTTCAGTAACTTCGACACTCCTTATATTACCAGGGACCAGTCCCCATCGCGCCTTCCTGATCCACTCCACGATTTGGTGGTTGCCTACAGCTCTGCTGGTTCGCTTCTTGTTTCCCTCATCCTGGTTTTGTCGTCCCCATCACCACTGGAAGGCAAACCTTGCGCCCTCACACTCACAGGTAGTGATGTTACATCTGACACCGAAGCTCCGATGCCTCCTCCAATCTCGCCAGTCATTTCAACTGAACCACTGCTTCAGAGCTTGCTTTGTTAAGGAAATGATCATGTGAAACATGATGTCCAAAGCAAACACTGCTTCGTTCCCTCAGTGAATCACATGACTGGTTTGATTGGCTGCATACGGATTTGACAGGTGTAAAACGTTAGCGGGCTTCCCTATATAATGAACTCTAAAAAGGAACAAATCGTGGGTTGTAGTGGTAGATGCGTGCATAGATGTCGTTGTGAAGAGTGGATTAGATTGTGTTTATTTCGATGTTGTGATGGAGCCAGAGAGAAAGAGGAGCTGCCGTTCTCAAGTGTGGGAAAACTTTGAATTGAGCTCCGATGCACACATTAACACGAGAGTGTCCACTACAGAATGTGATGTCAATAAGAGTGTGATTAGTTCCCTTGGCTGGGGACTCGGGACTTTAGTTCAGCGAGCTAATCGTGTCTTTTTTCTCTTGTTACGATCCTGGGTTCGAAACTCAGTGGCAAACCAACTCTCTTACATACATATTTATGCTTACCAGCTATTTGTTGCTGGTGACTATGAGATAGATATACAAAAAATATTGTCGATGCTACCAATGGCGCAACGACAGTCTGTCCATAAGCACCTTCAGTCCACATAAACACTTACTCTATGTACCTTACTCTTCCACTTTATCACTTTGGTTGTCTTTCGTTATCCCTTTTGTTCTTCTGTCCTTGCATTTACTGTAAAAAAATATTCACTCTTACACCCAATATTTTATTATCAAGTTTTAATCATTTTGAAAGACATAAGTCAATGAATAAGCATGAGTTGTTGACACAAGGGGAATCGAACCACTTCCAAACCACCACACGTCAGTTAGTGGGGTCATATATAATATAGACTCGGTAGTCGTCAGATTTGTTGCCATACATTCATTTCCCCAGCAGATGGCAATGTGCATTCTTATATGAATCTCAGAGTACTGAACCCATTTTCTACACAGTGTGTTGGAAACCCACAATGCTTCCACAATGAACCCAGAAAGCTCTATTTCGCCATCACCGCACGCACGCACACACGCACGCCTTTTCCAGCAGTCCTTTTCTTTAGCTACCTACAGTTAGCCCCTTTTATATCTGCTGCAGCGCTATGTTTCCTAATTGTTGTTAACTGGTGTGCCCCCTCCCCGCATTACCCAGGCTCCACCTGCAATCAACCAATCAATCCATTAATCAATCAATCAATCAATCACCTCGGCATGCTCCATTCCTGACACCCTCATGCCTTATTACACTTTGCCATGTACAATAATAGATACGCTAAAAATGCTACCCCCTTATTTTGCTCCAATGGAGCTCCTCGATGGGCAGAATATAACAAACTACATTTTACATTTATATTTTAAGCATTTAGCAGACGCTCTTATCCAGAGCGACTTACAAGATGTGCATTAATACATGGTAGGAACAATCATAGTTAGCGCACAAGATCAGTGCAGGAATACAGCAATAGACATCATTGCAGGCATCTGCGTACCATACCTGTAACACCAGGAAGGAAAAGGTTCGTGATTTTTTTTTGGGGGGAGTATCGTGTTGAACAAGTAAACAGTGGTGAAGACAATTTAGCTAGATGGACAGAGTTCAGTGGTAGTGGAGTCTGAAGAGGTGGGTTTTGAGTCTCTTGCGGAAGATCGCAAGTGATTCCGCGGTCCTGACCGATTGCGGAAGGTCCTTCCACCAGCAAGGGATCAGGACAGAGAAGAGGCGAGACCGCGAGGAGCGGCTGCCAGGCGCCCGGAGGGAAGGGACGGTCAGTTTACCAGAGGAAGCGGAGCGGAGGGGTCTGGGAGGTGTGTAGGGAGTGATGAGTGACTGGAGGTATGGGGGAGCAGTACCTCTGGCTGCTTGAAAAGCAAGCACCAGTGACTTGAATCTGATGCGTGCTGCGATGGGGAGCCAGTGCAGAGAGGAGAGTAGAGGGGTGACGTGGGTGAACTTCGGCTGGTTGAACACCAGACGAGCGGCAGCGTTCTGGACTAGTTGCAGTGGCTTGATGGCGCAGGCCGGAAGGCCTGCCAGCAAGGAATTGCAGTAGTCCAGACGTGAGATCACCAGGGCCTGGACCAGGAGTTGAGTGGCCTCTTGGGTGAGGAACGGTCGGATCCTCCGGATGTTGTGGAGGGAGAAACGGCAGGTCCGAGTGATCGCTGCAATATGGCTCGAGAAGCACAGCTGGTTGTCCAGGGTTACCCCAAGACTCCTGGCAGACTGGGACGGAGACACTATGGAGCCTTCCACGGTGATTGACGCATCAATCATCGGGGGCCCTTTGCTGGGAGGAAGAGCAGCTCTGTCTTCCCCAGGTTCAGCTTCAGGTGGTGGGTGGACATCCATGTGGAGATGTCAGCCAGGCATGCAGAGATCCGTGCCGGGACCTGGGTATCAGATGAAGAGAAGGAGAGAAACAGTTGAGTATCATCAGCATAACAGTGATAGGAAAAACCATGAGCAGAAATAACAGAGCCAAGTGACTTGGTGTACAGAGAAAATAGGACAGGGCCTAGCACCAAGCCCTGCGGGACTCTGGTAGAGAGGGTGTGGGGAGAGGAGAGGGATCCTCTCCAGGCCACCTGGTAGGACCGGTCAGCCAGGTAGGACTTGAACCATGTCAACGCAGATCCAGAGATTCCCATCTCGACGAGAGATGAGAGCAGGATCCGGTGGTCCACGGTGTCGAATGCCGCCGACAGGTCGAGGAGGAGGAGGGCGGAGCTAAGGGATTGGGACTTAGCCCCAGCCTCAGTGACAGCAAGGAGAGCAGTCTCTGTGGAGTGGCCTGCTCTGAACCCAGATTGGTTGGGATCAAGGAGGTCGTTCTGTAAGAGATGAGCAGCCAGTTGGATTATAGACAGCCCGCTCTAACATTTTGGAAAGGAATGGGAGGAGAGAGACAGGTCGGTAGTTTGAAATAACAGCAGGATTCAGAGAGGGTTTTTTTTTTTTTTGAGGAGGGGACAACATGAGCGCATTTGAGGGAGGGGACAGAGCCAGAGGAAAGAGAGGAGTTAATGACATTGGAGACAAAGGGGAGGATGTCCATAGCAATGGACTTGAAGAGGGGGGAAGAAATGGGATCAAGAGGGCAGGTGGTGGGACGGTGGGAGAGGACAAGTTGAAGGATGTCTGAGTCAGGGAGGGGCGAGAAGGAGGACAGAGGGGTGAGAGGTTTAGGTAGCGAGATGGGTGAGGGAGAGGTTGGGGGGAAGGGTGTTGCGAGTGTCATTTACATTTACATTTTAAGCATTTAGCAGACGCTCTTATCCAGAACGACTTACAAGATGTGCATTAATACAAGGTGAGAACAATCAAAGTTAGCGTACAAGATCAGTGCAGTAAAACGGCAAAAGACATCATTGCAGGCATCTGCGTATCATACCTGTAACATTGGGAAAGAAAAGGTTAGTGGGGTTTTTTTTTTGTTTTTTTTTGGAACAAGTAAACAGTGGTGATGACAGATTGACTAGATGGACAGTTTTCAGTGGTAGTGGAGTCTGAAGAGGTGGGTTTTGAGTCTCTTGCGGAAGATTGAAGTGATTCCGCAGTCCTGACCGATTGCGGGAGGTCGTTCCACCATCGAGGACCAGGACAGAGAAGAGGCGAGACCGCGAGGAGCGGCTGCCAGGCGCCCGGAGGGATGGGGCAGTCAGTCTGCCAGCGGAGGCGGAGCGGAGGGGTCTGGACGGGTGTAGGGCGTGATGAGTGACTGGAGGTATGGGGGAGCAGTACCTCTGGCCGCTTGAAAAGCAAGCACCAGTGACTTGAATCTGATGCGTGCTGCGATGGGGAGCCAATGCAGAGAGGAGAGTAGAGGGGTGACGTGGGTGAACTTCGGCTGGTTGAACACCAGGCGAGCAGCAGCGTTCTGGACTAGTTGCAGTGGCTTGATGGCACAGGCCGGAAGGCCTGCCAGCAAGGAATTGCAGTAGTCCAGACGTGAGATCACCAGGGCCTGGACCAGGAGTTGAGTGGCCTCTTGGGTGAAGAACGGTCTGATCCTCCGGATGTTGTGGAGGGAGAAACGGCAGGTCCGGGAGATCGCTGCAATATGGCTCGAGAAGCACAGCTGGTTGTCCAGGGTTACCCCGAGACCCCTGGCAGACTGGGACGGAGACACTATGGAGCCTTCCACGGTAATTGACGCATCAATCATCGGGGAGCCCTTCGCTGGGAGGAAGAGCAGCTCTGTCTTCCCCAGGTTCAGCTTCAGGTGGTGGGTGGACATCCATGCGGAGATGTCAGCCAGGCATGCAGAGATCCGTGCCGGGACCTGGGTATCAGATGGAGGGAAGGAGAGAAACAGTTGAGTGTCATCAGCATAACAGTGATAGGAAAAACCATGAGCAGAAATAACAGATCCAATATTGTCAGGGTTTTCCCCCATACATCACCATAACACTCCTGCTTCCATTTGAATTAACTGTCTAAATGGCCACAGCATTCTCAAAATGGCTACACCATTGCAAATATTTTCCTGAACGGAAAGATGGTAGCTTATGTCACATTCTAGTTTCATTTCTGGCTTGGCTTCTTGAAGGCATATCACACCTGGAAATGAATAAGGCTTTACCTTGTGGTAATATTTGAAATAGTTTATAACAATTACTCAATTACAAAACTATCCTTTATTAACACTTATTTCAGATTGAATGATTTCAATGTTTGAAACCATACTCAAAAACATAAAATCCAGAGAATGTATAAATACATTACATGGGAAACGAAATCATTTTATTACTCAAGAATTTGAAAACAAAATGGACACACAAATAAGAGTCATACCTCACAGTGTATATTCCATTCATGTTCTGTTAGCCTCTCTAAGCACACAACTTCAGGGAAATGTATTTCCTTATTAACAAGTGATTCACAGACAAGTATGCATCTGTGTGAATATGTAACCTAATAATAATAACATGCATTGATCAATCATATAAGTGAACGTATCATTACACCATAAGCTGAAATAAGCTCAAGATGATGGTTTCACATGTGATTGAATCATTTCATTCAGAGGTAGTGATACTGTTTAATGGGATCGGTAAATTGAAACTGAAAATAAGTCTGACTTTGTAGGTACTTGCTTGCTTGACATCAGCTATTTAGAGGCAACAAGAAAGTGGACCAGCAGGTTACAAGGTTAACATTGCATTATACTGTATAACTTTGATCAAGATGCCAGAAGACTTGAGCCAAAGAGACCCACACATCAGATCAATCAATACATATATACAGTGTGTCATTTAGCAGACGCTTACACGACTTGCAGTAAGAATGCATACATTTTTCAGTATACGTGGGCACAGTGAGAATCGAAACCACAACCTAGGTGTTGTCAGGGCCACGCTCTACCTATTGATCCACACAGAACCATCTTCATAAAGCGTCTCAGAGAAGGAGTGCTGATCTAGGCTTAGGCGCCCTCTCTCCATATACAAACCTTGTTAATTATGTGCTGAGGAAAAACTGATCCTAGATCAGCACCCATATTTTTAGACGCTTTTTTCGGTTCGCTTAGTTTAGCTTCAAACCGGGAATATTCGAATTTAGCAAAATTACAAAAATGTATGTCGTTCAGGGTACGTTTGCTATATTGGCCCACCTAAAAAGTGTTCAGTACAATGCAAAATAATCTCGCTCTCTGCTAATGTCTTCCTGAATGCCCAAGAACAGGGGTGGGCAAGGAGGGCAGTATCCGTTTCTGGATTTTATGCTCTTAATGATTTAATTAGCCCGATCATTTATGTGATCTGACATTTTAGCTAAATTTCTTGATAAGTCCATGAAAGACAGTGTCAGGAACGGTGTCGGAAACCCAGGCGCGGACCCAGGAATGCAATAATGTTCTTTATTGCAAAAACAATAGGCAATGGTCAAACGGGAGCAATCAGGGCAATACAGGAATCCAAAGAGTGGTCGGGGACAGGCAAAGTTCGTTCCAGGCTTCAGGTGTGTCAGAGGCAGGCAAGACGTGGTCAGTGGGCAGGCGGAGGTCGATAACAGGGAATCAGTCCGGGGAACAGAGAGGAGCAGGGCAGGAACCACGAGGAGCACGAACAGGTGGATCGGGAACGAGACTGAAGCACAAACACGCGGAAGCACAAACACGCGGAAGCACAGAAAACTCTGGAAAGTTGTGTAGGCACAAGCAAAGCACAAGACAATCTGGCAACGAACATGGGGAAACGCACAGTTTAACATTTAGACATAACGAGAAACAATCAGGAATTAACACGAGTGCAGCAGACTGCAATCAGACACATGAGGAATAAGTGAAAACGATAATACAATAACGAAACAATCTGGTAATGAACATGGGAAACGAACAGCTTAACTACATCAGACATAACGAGAAACAATCAGGAATTAACACGAATGCAGCTAACTGCAATCAGACACAGGAGGAACAGGTGAAAACGATAATACAATGACGAGACTGGAAACAGGTAAGCGAAAGCGAAACAAATTAGTTAATTGAGCCGGGATCATTGTAGATAAACTAGCATACACGCCGCCCCTCCAGGACCGGAATTGCCCACCCCTGTCCAAGAAGGACAGTATAGCTACCTTCCACAGGGTAAACGAAACACTTGCATTATTTCCGGTTTCTATAGCAGTTAATTGTTGAAAGCATCATATAACACAGGCGAAATAAGAACACAGCACTTAGTGTACCTAGCCTATATATTATCCATCACCCTTTTTCCTGAAATCTTACTGAACAGTACGCAAAGTGAAACACAGGCTATAATCCAGGTCCGCGTGTAGGAGCAAGTGGGTTCTCTCTATCAGTTTCTCAGCTAATACAGGTTCCCAGAACATCGAGGGAGGTTTTGGTTCGATTCCCATTTAGTTATGAGATAACGTTATAATCAGAACTTTCCCCAAACGTCAGGACATGTTATTGATCTAAAAGTTCCGTTGAAAGTAACAGAAAAACGTTCCAGCATTTCGCATACAAACACAATTACAAATACAATTTAATCGTGAAAAAATATCATGAATGATACGTGTCAAATATATTTTAACAAATTAAAGTATTGTGACGGTAGATTCAAATATTGTCTGCTGTAAGTCACCAAAAAAGTCAAGGTTTTGAAATAATTCAAAATGTATGAGGAAGTCAAAACATTTACAATCGTCTTCAGAAATCTTGGTGGTTGGTGTGCTTCCTTGTGTCAAAGTAGCCAATCACGAGTTCGTGCGCAGTTGAAACCGGGAGGCGCATATAGCCTAGATAATACGGGTAAAATACGGAATGTTTGCCTTTAAATGCGTGTTTTTCCGTGCACACCATTACAAAGGATTAACAGCGGCACAATGCAGACATCTATCTCAGAGGCCGTTGTATTCTTTTTCGGCATATTAGTGTCTCTACAAACCGTAGAGGGCTGTTCTGCGCCGCTGTCTCTCTCTGACTATGAGTGTCCAGAGTACAGACTTCTGCATTCATATGACGTAAGATAGTGCATGTTTTTTTTAAACAAAAGTGTATCTGTCAAAGCTAATACTAAATGGATGTATTTAACGTTGTATTTGTATTTTTAAAAAACAGAACTTTGAAGAACGTTTCTACAACGCCAGCCACTGGTTGATGGTCAAGATCGAAAACACTGATCGTTGGACTATAGTGGCTGGGATTAACAAATTGACCGACTACGTCAACGGAGAGAATGAAGAACGTAAGTGACACCTTTCACTGATAACACTGGTCAACACGATTTTTCTTGCATGGGGTTTTTCAACGGATTCTAGCTAACTTTTGGGTGCTGAGTCCAAATCTGGCATTAGTTTTTGCCTATCACAGATTAGGTAGAGTCTTCACAGCTGCAAATCACAAAAGACAAACTTATGTAAAACATGTATTTATGACGTTAACCATTTGTACAATTACTTTAAGGCCCTAAGTGAAGTAGTTTTGGTGAGAATAATCAAGCTTTTGCTGTTTTATCCCCACCAAGATTGCCAGATGGTCAACTTTTGTAAAAATCCATGAATATGGAGCATAGATAGTACAAAAACTTTATGTGATTTGGATTCAGCAGCCCCAAATTAGCCAAAACCAGTTTCCAAAGTCCATGCAAGAAATTTTTTTTTTTTTTTTTGTAAACCAGTGAATCTTTTGGTAAATTTGAGCTCTTTGTTTTCTATGAAGCCAATATATAGGCTAGTTGTCTATAGATGTGAGTGATCCACATTATTTTCTTGGAACAGAACTGCAAATAGCGATGTGTTTGAAAGGTATGAGTGCACTGTGGGATTGTCTCGTAGGTCGGGTGATTCCAAAGACGAAACCCGTTGCTGTCACCGTTCTTAAGTCTGATAGTGGAGAGGAAAGCAACGTGTCAATTTCTTTCTACGTGCCACCAAACACTAACCTGCCCAAGCCCACTGACACATCCATTACAGAGATCAGCCTGCCTGCTGTCATCATGTTTGTCAGGTAAGGGAAATAAGAGCCCATTGTATTCACAAATGGACTAGAGATGAAATGTGCAGTGGAAAGCCATTCGACCTCATCGCAAATGCAAAACCTCTTGTGGCTTGTTCCCCCCTCAACCTCAGGAGCTTTGATCTGGTTGGCTTGCCAGCCGCGTCGGATTTGTTCAATAACTTGGACTTGCTGGAGATCGACCTGAAGTCGGCTGGGAAACAGTACAACGCCCTCAGACGTATGGCTGTAGCGTACTATGGACCATTTACCTGGTTGTTTAGACACGATGAGGTCTGGATCCCAGCAGCCTGAGGCCCATGCTTCAGGCCTTCTGCCGTGAACAGGTGAACACATTGTGCTCCCTTCTTTTTAGAAGAGTGGAATGTAGCTTATTTAATGCATTGGTGAATATATTTAAAGCCATGCAATGTCAGTGATGTGCTTTCTTTCCTGACCTTTACCCCACTGAATTGTTTTCTGAAGTCCTTTCTGAAGAATAAAGAGGGGAAAGTGGGCCAATGTTCTCACCTTGCATCCTCTCGTGAGAGTTTTCAGTGGTTCCATTGTGCCACGTCTTTTTTGAAATAAAAGAGTATTTTTGATCAGTTCTCTTAGTTTTCTTCTTTTTTTAAATTCTGTCATAAAGTATTCCATCTGATCATTGTGTTTTAAATTTGAAATTGGTTTACATTTGGTAAGGATTTTCACACAAAAGGATGTAGAAATCCTTGTCCAAGTGGTGGAGTTTCAAAAAGCTGTGGCTGTTGTATGATATTCAGGTGTGCATGGGCTGACGTGCTGACAGTGTTGATATAAATCAGCAGTTTAAGCTGAATAGCCAGGCTATGGAATGTTGTTTGACGGCCACACATGCTTTGATCCAATCTGTGCAGTTCTTTTGTTGAATGTGTCATAAGAGAACATTCAGAAAAAAGGTCACCTGTTCTCATTTTCAGAGGCTTACTGTGCACCAAAACGAATGCATTTGCACTAAAGAACTGAGTGATATAAATGATTTTGAAAAAGATGAGGCCCTGCTTTTTCATTACACGGAAAATGCGATTGGATGCCATACAGAATATCTGTATTGTGCTCATGTTTCTCAAACATGAGGTTGAATGTATACAATAATTGCATTACTTCCAAATGTGTGCTGTGACACACGCACAAAAACATCCATTTAGAGCATGATTATACCATGAACAAAAAAAAGACTGTAAACAGGGCAGGTAGACCTACTGCTTTGACATACCTGAACAAAGTTGAGTCAGATATGCCCCCAAAAACATTCTTGGGAGTAGAATTCATGTAAAGCACTTCCTTGTGCTGATGTTGATGTTGATGTTGATGTTGATGTTGATGTAGTGTAATGCCATTCCAATGATTCCAAAGCAAGCTCGGAATTCAAAGTATCTTTTAACATGTAATGCTCGTTATGTGGCTTGTGAGATGATAAACCTGAACCTGTTTTTCTGCATCAGTTGTTCTACTTCAGTAGTATTACCACTTCCCTTCACAGTAAATCTCTTGAACTTAAAAAAAAAACATTTGATACATTACAGTTTTTCCTCAATCGAATTGGCACATTACTGCAGACTAAGGCCCATTCTCTCAAAACAGTTAACACAGCCATCTAAACACTTGATAATTTAGCAAAACTAATAGTGCATTTTCATTGTTTTCACACCAAACATTGTCACACGCCACATGACAATCCCTGGACAGGAATAGAGCAGTCTGGAAACAGGGAGTGGAGTTTTTCGGTCTACGGACCGGATTTTATTATTTCATTCAAAAGTTCTCTGATCCCCGACACAGGCAGAGAACCAGACCGAGAGTTAAACAAATAAACAAATAAACAAAACTAAATCTGTCTGTCGCCCTCACGGGTTTGGGACACAAAAACAATAAACTTCAAAACACAACAAACTTGTCACAAAATAAACTTTGACTTTGACTTTGACTTTTTTTTTTTTTTTTTTTTTTTTTTTTTCTCTCCTTGGTCTCCCATGCCTTTTTTTTCCTTGTTCCAGCCACCTACTGAAGAGAGCAGAGCAGTTTTCAAGCACACCGATGTGATTAGCAAACACCAGACTGGTGCGTGCGTTGGCTGCTCTGCCAGTAGGCGTGGCTGCTAATCGCCCTGATCAGCTGCCGAGACCGACGCCTTCCACAAACATATACCTCTTTACCAAACATTTTACAAACAAAACCCTATATTAAGTTCAAATTCCAGTTAAATTTGCCAGGATGTCACAATAACATGACATGCTCAATTTCCATCATATTTATGTCTGGTGGGTTAGTAAAGCATACAACACAGAAAGTGCTAATTGCTAAATTGTTTACTCAATAATTAGCACTGCATTATGTTGTGAGGATTCTGGCCAATCCCTCGGTTGGCCGCAGGAGGGTGACATAGCTCTTTTTTTGTGGTTTTGGTTTACTCTGTTTCTTTTCCCCCAGTCGCCCCAGAATTTTCCATCCTAAACAGTTTCTAGGTCCCCTGGTGATTATCACACACACCTGTCCCTCATTTACCTCATCACACACAATATTTAACTCAGTCATCTTTGCCAAGTTTTTGGTCTCTGTGTCTTGAGTTTAATCCTGCCAGTTTCACTTCTCTATGTTCTCGCTCTCTAACGTTAGTATCTAGTAGTTTAATGTTTTGTTTCTCTACACATTTAGATTTTCTTGTTTGTTGTTTTCTCTAGCTTTAGTATCTAGTAGTTTAGTGTTGTGTGTCTCTCCACATTGAGATTTTCTTGTGTTTTCTTGTTTGTTGTTTTGTTCCTTTGTTTTTTGATCTGTCTTTGTTTGTCCCTCCCAGTTTAGTTAGATTAGTACTTTTGTTTTCGCCCCTGTTTTTCTCTAGCCCTCCTTTTTGCATGAATTGGGGTTTTTTGTCTCCTTTTCTCCCTCTCCCTATCATCCCCGTGCCTGGGTCCAATTCCCCCTGGTCCCCCTAACACCTGAAGTACCATTTATTTGTGAAAGCAATGGAGCAGAATGATAAGAGAGTTGGAAGAAGAAGAAGAAGAGGAAGAATGAGAGGAGGTTGTGTAGGTGGAGGAGGAAGAGGGGATGGGGAGGAAGGGGAGATGGATAGGGGAGGTAGAGGGAGATGGAGAGAAAGCGGTAAAGGGCAAGTGGGAAGAAGGGTCTCAAATGACTTGAGAGCAACTCTAATTGAATTTGTCATCAATTGTGGTCTTTCCCTGAGAGGGGCTGGAGAGAGTTTAGCCTAATGTTAGCAGATCTACAGTGACTTCAATCATCCATACGTTCCAGAAGGAAAACAGGTAAGTGGCCATTGCAATTATGAATCATCAGAGTATTACAGTAAAGTGTATTGTACATGTCTGTGCATTGTGTACTATACACAATGGTCATGAAGCTTACTGTATTTGGGTCTATACTGTACTGTTACAGTAAGAAATTACAGGAATTTGTTTTTCCTTATTGTACTGTACTGGCATTACAGTAGCTAATTGTATAATTTTTAAAAATCATTCTTTGGAGAGGGAAGACGACCACATTCAGGGGGACGATCACGGCTCTTCAAAGAGCAGCAAGAAAATTTTGTAAAATGTTGGTCATCCAAAACAACGCCATCCGCTTGAAAGAAATCCAACCGAAAATAATCCAGGACAATCAAGTCTTCCACAACATTCAACACACTACTTTGGCTACAATTGATTGTGTCCTGTAAAGGAAAGCGATCTGCTTGAAGCAGGCATACAGAGTGCCCTTTGAGAGGAAGTCTGCTAGAGTGATGGAGACACAATTTCAGTTTGTACAAGTAAGTGTGTGTATTACATCTCATTGAACTGCATACATGATGTTGTAAACAACACAATTGCTATACTTTGGAACAGTCTGGCAGTGTAGTGTAATGGTTAGGGAGCTGGGCTTGTAACTCAGAGGTTGCAGGTTCAATTCCTAGGTGGGACACTGCTGTTGTACCCTTGAGCAAGGTACTTCACCTGAATTGCTGTAAAAATATCCAGCTGTATAAATGGATTGTATGTAAAGAAATGTAAACTGTGTAAGTCGCTCTGGATAAGAGTGTCTGCTAAATGCCTAAAAATGTCAATGTAAATGTAAAAATGCAGTATGTATTTTAGAGTAAAGATATAATATTACAGTACCATAATTACTAACCATACCATTTGTTTTTCTTAGTGGATAATGAAGTTTGATGGAAGCCCAACCACCCATGAATACATCTATGTTTATGAAACTGGCTTCAATCTGACCAAAAAAAGGAGAGGGAGGAATATAATTAATCAGCGTGCCACTGGCAATGTCCCGGGTCAACGTGGAGGCAACATCACCAACATCTGTGCAGCCAACTCAAGGAATGGGGTAGTGGCACTGTGGCACATAATGTTGTCTTGGGCCCTCACAACAAAGCAAGACTCCTCAGTTTCTTGGATTACCTCAATGATAGCCTCATACCCCAAGAAGAACGAGACTTGTAGGGGATCCAGAACTGATGAAGTTTGTGGTTGTCTGGGACAATGTCCATGTGGAGGGCGTCAGTCTCGGCAACAGGGGAGTGGCAGGATTGCTTTTATTTTGCCACAGCATGGCTGTGTTACCCGAAAGGTTGTTCCAAAGGCCATAATTAGTCATTATTCAATCAATGTTAATTGGTGTGGATGTCAAGTGAGGAAATCACTTGACTAATTGTGTTTGTGTGTGAGAATGAGTGGGTGTGGTTTATCAATTATTTGGTGTTTTATGATTGGGTGTGAATGCTCAACAGGTGATTGCCTCGAGTCCCGCCTGAGCCAGGCAGAAAGTAAGCCTGTTTAAGAGCAGGTAGGTCGAGTGTGGAATCAGGTTGTTAGTCTTGTCGTGTGCGTGGGCGGATGGCAAGCTTGAACCTTTGAGACAACTCGAGACATTTAAAATAATTGTTTCGAAACGGGAACACTGCAAGTCAACATTGGCCTCTACTGGCAGAAGTTGTCATTGCAGCCATTAATTATAAGTGTGTTGGTAACAGAGGTTTTGCATAACGTTAGCCAAAAACCTCATTGCGGGGATACTTGAAATTGTGTTGATGAGATAATACTTTGTCTGCTCATGCAGAAGATTGTTTTGCATATAAAAAAGATTCCCATACACCACAATGTATAAGACGAAAGACAGAGCAATCCATATATTGCTTGCCATGTCCCAAGAATTTCATTGTTCAGAATGACTTTGTGTTATACTGTGCACTTGACAAATAAAACACTTTGACTTTGATAACAACACATCTATACATATATTGCACAAGTCCCAGCACTAGGTCTTATTGCACTTCACTAAAATTGTAGAAATCCATACCAAGGTGGCTCTTGTGGTTGTCCTTAACTCATTTACCGTTGACTCCCTTGCTTGGGTACAGAGGAGTTTTAAAATGTGAAAGGAGCTATACAGATTCATATTCTTTAATGGTTCTGTGTGGCTCAATAGGTAGCGCATGGTGCTGACAATGCTTAGGTTGTGGGTTCGATTCCCATTGGGACCACATATACTGAAAAATGTATGCATTCACTACTATGAGTCCCCTTGAATAAAGGCTAAATGGCGTTTATTATTATTATTATTATTATTCAGAAATATTAAATGTCCATCTTAGATATATTAGTTAGATATCTCACAATTTCTGTTCAATTATCAAATACTCTCAAATAAACTCTTATCTCCGTAATCCTTGCAAATATCCTCATAAACAGTATCTCTCTCAGCAATCTCACAAACGACAACTCGACAAACTCGCACCATGCATTCAAAGATTTTGAGCTTTCGCCCCATTTTTAAAACCTCCTTAAAGGTACAAATGAGTTAAATTTACAAATAAAATGTTTTCATGTAATGTGCACAAAGGCAGACCTAACACAAATGCAATAAAGTAAAAAGGAATGGGCTGCTAATGGGTGACCCTTTTTTATCAAAAGTCTATCATTTAGCAATCAAAAACAGACATTGTTCTGATCATGTTCTGCTTCAGGTCATTATAAAATTAAGGTCACATAATCACATTCCCACACCCTGTAAAAACAGTGCGCAGGAAATTGTGCCAGGAAGCGTTAAAAGTGAACATGACCGAAAAGTATGAAGTGATAATGATGCATTCAAACTGACACTGAACTTAACTGGACAACACTGCCATACTCTGATAACCTCTATTACTGAACCACACTACTACATACTAGGGTTGTTATTTCTGTCTTGCAAAAAACTGGGACACCCAACCATTCAGATTTTTGCTGTTGTGATGAAGCCATAAACAGAGAGATGCATGAAACATAAATTGGGCAAGTAAACTGTAACACAAACATTTACCATTGAATGTCCTTATTGTGCATTTGAATGTGCCACGCAATTACAATCATTCGGACCAATCAATCATTATTATTCAATTCATGTCTGTAGATGCACACTCACATAAAACTTCATGCTCCCATAACAGTTTGTTAAAAGACAGCACATGTATAAATAATTAATTCAGGCATTTACATTAACCAACACCAACATGTGTAGTATGAAATAAATAGCAGTTATTCAGTTATGTGCCTTGCACTGCCCAGTGGACCACAAACACCACAAATGTGGCCAACTAAACTGCGTAAGTAGGCTAATAGGTAGGCCCATGTCCCTGTCCATGTCCCTACCCCATGTCCTAGTACCCCATATCCCTGCTCCATATCCCTGCTCCATGTCCCTGACACATGCCCCTGCTCCATATCCCTGCTCCATGTCCCTAGTACTCCATGTCCCTGCCCCATGTCCCTAGTACTCCATGTCCCTGCCCCATGTCCCTAGTACTCCATGTCCCTGCCCCATGTCCCATGTCCCTGCCCCATGTCCCTGCTCCATGTCCCTGCATGTCCCTGCCCATGTCCCTGTAATTAAATGGGTATTTCTGCCTCTGCCTGCAATGAGTTTTGTACCAAGGATCCCAAAGATACACGTTTAGCTTAGCCAAGGGAACCAATCATACTCTTGCCGCTTACTCTGTAGCAAACACTCACGTGCTTAACTCACGTATCGGAGCTCCTTTGCTACACTCTCCCTCTCAAAACTGCTGCAGCAACCACAGATTCCCCACGCAGGTTAATGTAACGACCGTGGTTAGGTCTGTCTCTGCCTGCAGCGAGTTTCGAACCGAGGATCCCGACGCAACAAGAGACACAATTAGCCCGCTGAGCTAAAGACTCAAGTCCATAGCCAAGGGAACCAATTATACTCTTTCCATTTATTCTGTAGCGAACTCTCACGTGCTTAACTCATGTATCGGAACTCCTCTGCTTCACATGTGTGCATATGTCTGCTCGTGTGTGTGTGTGTGCGCCTGTGTTTGTTCATGTTTTTGGTGTGGTGCTCGATCTGTGTTTGTGTGTGTGTGTGTGTGTGTGTGTGTGTGTGTGTGTGTGTGTGTGTGTGTGTGTGTGTGTGTGTGTGTGTGTGTGTGTGTGTGTGTGTGTGTGTGTGTGTGCGCTTTTGACATGGTTTCTTTATCTGTGTAGGCCTAAGTATATATTTGTGTGCGCATGTGTACGGGTGCATGTGTTTGTTTGTGTACCATCTTGCCATGGTTGCTTGATCTGTGTACACACACTGACACGGACCTGCCTTCATGGCAGTGAGTGTTTTCCTCCCTCTGCGTGGTTGTGTGATGCATGGAGGAGGAAAGTGGGCCAGCCCACCAGAGAGAGGGTACTGAGCGCACCGTGTCACTGTGACTGATAGGGAACCAGGCTAATTAGTCTCTTCACTTCCTCTCCCTAGAAGGAGATCTGATGAGACTGCACTTTTACTTTAGCAGCTCCGTAATTTATTGCACACACGGCGAAATGGTAACAGTAACCCGAAAGTTTTAAAGTTTTAAAGTCTCACGAGGCCCGTTCATCCTCCCCATGCCGAATTAGGAGAAATTGTACTTAAGTCCTATTATAATTCCGTTAGATGTAAGGATCCAGGTGGCCAGCAAGTCATATGCTTTTACCCGCCAATTTGCTGTTAGAGGTGGCACTAAACTAATTCCTGTCTTGCTTGAAGGCGAGCGACCCTGCAAAAAGATGGGAATGCATCTCCGTTCTCTTTCTCTGTCAAACTGTAAAATTCAGGCATGCAGGCAGGTGTGCAGGTTAACAAGAAGGGAAAGTCACCGACAACTGAGATTTTGCTGTTGACTCCAAACAAGCAGTGGCATTTAATGGAAGGGGTGAGGGTGCGTTGTCAATCACTGCAGTGAAGTGCTGGAGGTTTAAACTGGTTTTCATGTGAACATGTTTCGACACTAGAATGTGTGTCTTTGGAAACATTTCCTGATAGTCTTTCTGTATCTGGTGACATAAATGCTTGAGTGGGAACTGATAAGAATGGGTGAATATCAATCTCTAATGCCATCGCTATGAGATCAGCAGGAAGTATCTGTCTCTGAGAGAATACAACTTGATGAGTTTAGCATATGCATCTACCTTTCACATTTAATACTGATTGAACATAATTTTTATGATGTTGTATGTTTTACTGCCCACTAGGTGGGGCTGTGGGTTTACCGGAAGCTAAATAAAACTTCGGAGAAATACGACTGATGCAGTCCTAGGAAGCAACGGAGGAGTTCTGTTATGTAATTAGAGAGGCTTTTGACAGAATAAGAAGCATCTAACACCAGTGTCTTCTCCCAACACAATTACTGCTGTGCTTGCACTCAGAGAAAATCACTGCACTTACCTAAAAATCCATCCAAGACTTTACTAAAAGCAAAACTTTGCCTCACTGCAACACAAAATTGCTGTGCAACATTACATTGTAGCCCCAATCAATCATTATATATTTTTTAATGAATAAAAACATCAGTCCTTCTGCTCATCGGCCTTTATTGTCAACATTTTAATAGGGTTTACACAAGACAGGCTCAATTCTGAAAAGCTGCCAATTCTATGCCGAAGGGTTTACAGATCTCTTAGTCAACAGCCACTGAGTGCCTGAGATAAGCAGTGACTAATTAATACAAATGTACTATAATCATAATATAACAATAATGATGATGTTTGTATGCATGTATGTAGTCCAGAGGTGATAGTCGGCAGTAATTTTGAGCCAAAACTCATGACAGCTGAGGGGAAAAAGAAGGGATTTATTTTCCAAAATGAAATGGGGGAATAATTAGCAGAGCAGACTGAGTTAGCCAGATTGGAAACGTTTGTAAGGTTATGGGGAACCCCCCTACTTTTTGCAATAAGTGCCATGGGATCTTTAATGACCACGTTGGATCAGAAGATTTGTTTGAACATTCAACGGAAAGCCTTTACGTAATGAAGTGAGGAGGATTAGGTCCATATGAAGTTCTGGCACAGCGGGACCGGACTAGGCCCCATGGGCCAGGACCTCTGTTTCAAAGTGAGGGCAGCACGGGTGTTCCCCTTCTCCTCTACTCAAACGCAAGAGTCCAAAGTTACAGGACATCGTGAGGTGCGAGGAGTGACAGAAGTATGTAGGCGGCACAGCAGTGGCGGAACTAGAACCAGAGTCCGTTCACCGGTACGGCGCCACCTGCGTCACTCTGCTGGAGCCCAGGCACTCAAAAGACTCCTCATGCAGTCGGCCTGCTCTGTTTCCATAGAGATGATCTTATAGTGGGAGACTGGTCCTTTTGTTAGGAGTATAATTATACTTTTAAGAACACATATCTGTAAAAATAACACAAAAGTGTGTTTTTATGAGTCATACTGAACTCCAAGTGTTCACATATAATTCTCTCTATTTCTTTTCTTTTTTTGTTTCATGCCATGTTTCCAAGTGGGTTTATACGTTGAAAGCATTGGGTCCTTATTTAGACCGTCCAACAGCTGGGAGTCCATCAATTGTGAAAAGATTAAGGCTAAGAAATTGAAATCACAGTTTAGCAATGCGCTGTGGTGACACAAACCAAGATTTTCAAACTTTCAAAAACTTTGAGAGAGATGGAAGTCACGTGGCTCATCTCCATCTCTGCAATTTTATTTATCAAGATATTTGGAACTCATTCATTCATTTCACTCCATTTCACTAATCTATTTAATTTTTTGGATCCCTGCCACACTGTAAGAGTTTCAGGGGGCAACCTATGGTGTTTAATCAGCTTGTAACCACTTGTCTGGCAAAGTGGACAGATGGACGCAGTCCTTGGAATATTAATCCTGTCTGTTTTGGATGTTGTACTCCATTGCACTGGAGCTCATGGGATTCAATCTTATCAAAAGAAAGTGAGTTTACTGAGAAATCAACTGGCAAACCCTTCTTTTTTAATGATAAAGTTATGTTTGACTGGCTACAAACACTCCGAAATTTGCAATGAATTTATTATTTCCCCGTATCACGTAATACATATTACATTGCTCTGAGTAACGTCAGATCAGTTATGTTTATAAATGGGAAGACTGAAAGCACTGAACAAATGGTTGCCAGGTCTTAACAGGCCACAATTTGACTTGCCAATTATGAGAAAGAAGTGCTCTGGCAACTGAATAAAAATCACTCAAAGGCCGTGGGGACCCCCACTCTGAATTTGGGCCCAGGAGACCCCAGCTTTGAATGGGCCCCCGTGTTTGGTTTCAAGAGCGTAGCTTTAGTTCGGTCCTCTTCGGCCTGCCCTTCTGTAACTGAGGTTTGAGTCTCTCTTACTCTACCCTTCCCCTCAGTTAGCCCTGTCTCCTGGTCATTTAAATATCCCGATCTCAGGATTTAACAAGGGAGCATGTGGCTGTATGATGCCGTACTGAAGATGACTTGCAGAAATGCAAAGTAGGCCAGCTGGATGTAGGGTATGACGTTTCTGTGGATCGTTGTGTCTGAAACAGGGTTTCGTAAATAAAAAAATAAAAAAAGTCTCCTATGAATACCTCCAGCTGTTTATTATTGATGAAGTGCTTTTATTTAGGCCCACGGTGCAAGGCGACCAAAGCTTTCCAAAAAAAAAGTTAGAAAAATAATGCAGGGCTCTGCTGATACTAAAGTGCTGAGTGCGGCAGAAAGCAGTCAAGTTTAGATTACCGGAGTGGCTGAAAGGGAGCAGATCGTCGTATCGATCGCGTTTCAAACATAGGCTCGGTCCGATGCAAGCACCAGACAGCAGGGAATTGCCTGGAATCCCTAATATCTGTTCATGGGGATAGTGAAAGGAATATATTGGGAATATAAGAAGTCTTCTTTCTTCAATACTTCAGGCAACACCATTAAGGACCTCCTATACCCACTTCTCTCTAAAGTAGGAATGCTGTTTTTCATGTTTTGAATTGAAGAGCCCAGAGCTACAGTAAAATTGTGTTTACCCCCCCACCACACACATATCTCTGTATTTATAGATCAGCTAATTTACAGCCTACCCCATAGTACCTTTATGTATTTTAGATGCATCTTGATGTGTTTTAAGATACATTTTCTTTGTTGAGTGTCAAAAAATGATGGTTATGAATAACAGATTGCCTTTTTCCCAAAAGAATGTTTTCATTTGATATGTGACGTATAAGTCATTTAATATTCCCTGGATGTTCATTAATATTTAAAAACAAATTTCCAAAGCATTTCTGTCCGTGTTCAGGTTAGAACTGTTCTCATCTCATGTTCTCATTTTAAGCAATCTTGGGAGTGGCAGGTTAGTCTGTCTCATTGAAATCTTCAGTCGCAGTCCAAAAGGTGACATGCGGTCAGGAGGATCTTTTTCTTGCAAAGTGTAATACATCTTGCATCCATTTTCTCGCTGGCTATTCATAGAGAGAATTGTGCCTTTGTTATGAGTAATTTCAAACTTGGGGGAGGCGCGGGTGAGTACTCACTTTGACTCCCTCCCTTCTATGTCACCCAAAATATCACTGACTGCCTAGGGGCACTAGCTGGTAGAAGCGAAGAGACCAAGAAGATTTCCTCATGATTTACTTTAAGTGTCTCTAAGTCAATCATCCTCACGCCTAAAAATAATAAAGCAATAGCACCACATGGAACCAAGAGAAAAGAGAACATTATTCTGTATCTCCATCTCTCCCAGAATCATTGTCTCAGCTCAGGCAGCATCTAAAGATGGTGACCACAGTGCCACGAGCCTATTGCTCATAAAGGCTCTGTTTTGAGTAATATTTCTTTTTCCAAGAGTGTGATGACATTAAAATCACTGGGCAAAGCAGCTGGGCCCCTCTCAGTCCTGCTGCCGGCAGCCACAGCGTACCCGGCGGCGCCCACTGTTTATTTGGCCCCGGTGTTTGCCTGTGCATCCGTGCGCAAAAAGACAGGCCTCCAAAAGCGAAGTGGAGCAGGAAGGGCAGCTATCTGCATGGCCCGGGCCCTGCCTGGGTAGAGCAGATAGGGTAAGCTGCCCAGACCACCTGCCAATCCAACCAGGGCTGCTTGTCTCACTCGCATGGCTCAGCTTCCATCGTCCCGCCCATTACTGTCCTCGAACAGCTGGTTCGTAACGTCCATGCTCTGAGGAAACCACGGTGAGGCCTCGGCCATCGCGATGGGGCAGCGAGGGGGCCGGTAAATGCTTGTTAACTTGTAGGCATTTATCTATGTCCGATTTATTTCTTCCCGTTTGTCCCTTCTCCATTGAGCTGAAATGCTAAAATGTGATAATGAGCAGTTTTGCTCGCCACGCTTCCCAAAAAAATGTTTGTGGGAGTGTGTGTGTATGTGCGAGAGCCCTGTGGCTGTGCAGTGCAAGAACGGTTAGTGCTTATCTGTCGAAGCGCAAGCTGTGGTCTATGGAGAGGGACCAGCACCGCTGTGATGGGGTCTGGCCACGGCCCCTACTGTCGGAATTAATCTAGGTCTGTTTTCTGCCTTTCTTCAGTGCGATACTCCCTTTGGCTTTTTTTACTGAGTAAATACAGAGACAATAACATGCAGGGCTCTAGTCCCAGATTGTTTACATAGGCCCACAGCCATGTACTTTTTTCCCTCAAATTTTTTTTCGTGGATGTGCGCTGGCCCCGACACCTGTAAATGTTTTCATAGTACTGCGTGCTATGAGTTACTGGCAAGATGACATGCATTCTAACTTATGTGCCTGGCAGTCATGCATAACCAAGGTGACTTACAGAAGTTTATGTCTGAGATTACTGTATTGTCCATTTGTAACACTGGCCTTATTCTGGAGGAATTCGGATTAAGTGCCCTGCTTAAAGGTGAAGCTGTTCACCTGGAAATCCAAGCTGCAATCTTCTGGTTTAGTCCAGGTCCATCGCCACCACATCTCATTGCCATCAAGAGCAATGTAAGAGAGCAATGGCACGTGCACTTTAGCGTAACGTGTCATGGCTGGTTCTTTGCTCTCCTGTGAGTTGAGGTTTATCTCTGTGCAAGCATTGCCTCTGCCTGAGAAACAAATACTTTAGCCTCGCCTTGGAAGGTTCTGACATAGGTTTGATCCACGATTTAACATGAATTATTCCCCTCTCAAATTCAATCAACCAGGCAAGCTTTATTCAATATATAGCGCTCTCAAGAAAATGATCTGCACGGTGGACTTCGTAGATTAAGTTTCATACAAACAATTTGTGTAATGGAGAACGTAGCCAAAATAAATAAGAGAAGCCCCAGTGGAACACCTTACAGTTCTGTTTGGTAAGATATTACAGAAATGAATTGTTTAAAAAAAAAAAAGACACTGGAAAGAAATGGTAGAAATTGCCCCCCATTGTGCCCTCCTATATGACCCAACTATGTACTGTTGGAACCTGGCCTTGGGGCAAAAATGACTGTCAGCCCATACCTCATACTTTAAAGTTATGCATACTGTACTGTGCCACCAAGAGTAAGGAGACAAAACACCCATATTGGCCATTTTGCTAGCATGACAAGCCTCAGTTTTCCACTTCTTTTTGTGCCTGAACTCTCCTACTTATGTTGGATCTAGTTACAAATCTTCTCGGTTACAAAACAGATAAACATACAGGTATGGGGCTCCTGTGTGCTTAGGCTCCTGTCTATTGTTTCTGGTCTAGAGGGCTAAGGTGGACAAGGCTATGCTGACCTGAGGGAGGGATAAGCAGTCAACTGGTCACTCATCTGTCTCTGTGACATACTCTGATCAGGTCTGGATATACCTGACCGCATTGGTTATGCGTGTGCCATGAGCTACCTGTGCTAAACAGATGAGCCAATGACAAATGAGCTAAACAGAGCTACCTGTTTGGATGTGATGCTTCTCTCTGTTCATTGGGCTAATGACCCTGAGGTAATCTGCTTACTGAGAAACCGTGGTCTGCAGAGCTGGCCATGCCAGACACCCCAGACTTGCCCCCTTGCACAACGGTAGGATATTTTGCATGCAGTTTTCCCAAAGTTTGATGGCAGCAATTTCCCTGGAGAACGGTGGATTGTCCAAGCTTATTAAAAAAGCCACTCAGTGCCTCCTGGGAAGGGAACTGACGTATGCGGTTTGGTCTGTGGTGGGAAGTGCTGTCAGTGTACGGTGCAGAGGTGTTTTCAAAACTTATCAGCAGTGAGGCAGTATTCCATTTCAGCAGTGAGAAGCTATTCCCTTTGATTAGCCTGACACCGCTGGGCCTCAGACCAGATGCAAAACTCCACCAGTAGGGTGAATTTAAAAAAAAAAAAAAAGGAAGTTGCATTACATTGTGTGCTCTCGCTCACATCTGCACGTGAGCAGAATTTATAGTTCTTGTAAATCTTGCCTTTCTCCTTTAGGGGCAGCTTGTCGGAAAGCTGTAACACATTCAGCCTTAAATAGGCGCTTCATTCACCATGTTTTCCGCGTGAATGAATAGACAACCAAAAAACTATATGTGGCTTTTTTAACACAGTAATGTTCTTAAGTGGACATTTATGCAATTGTCCAGGGAAAGAAGAACATTTAAAATGTGCAAAAACCTCATATTAGTCATCAGCCGCTAACTAAATATTTTAATCTATAATTTTAAAAAATCTCTTTTTGCAGTGACTGAGTTTGGTCATAACCATACATGGGCCCCCTCGGGTGTGATTATTGTGTGTTGAAGGGACTTTCCCACAGTGTGATCTAGCAGGGCTAAACAAGTCTCGGGGACAGATACTGTTCGAGCTCATTCCTGAGCAGGCCTCAGGACTTTCACACAATCGTGTAATGGATCTCATTTCCTTTGGAGAGGGCAGGGACAACTGCTGAGACAATCATGTTTCATCTGTACATTTGGCAGTCTTGGGCAATCCATCCAGTTCCACCTCTGGGGCTGAATATTCATTCTCAGCAGTGCTGCTTGCCTTCTTTTGAGTGCAAGTGCAATGCAAATATACTCACATCTGCCATAGACTGATTTTAGTTTTCCCACACAGACATGATGAGTCGGATCATGTTGTAGGTGGAATATATATATATATATATACATATATATATAAAGATACAAAAGAAAGGGGGCAGAGGGAGATGGGTGTTTTCATTTAGCAGTTGTTGGGCTTACAGTCTTGGGCATCTCTGTGCCCCTTCCTCATGCATTCTGTTGTCTCAGAAGGAGCACATACACCTGTGTTCTTCAATGCTGGGCTTGCAGGAGAAACTAGATGGGTCTCAGCCTGCATGTGATATGCTCATTTCTTGTAGCATGCTGCCATTCTACATTTCTCCTGCTATATATATATATATGTACATATATATATATAATAGTAAAATACAATCTGCACAGACAGTTACACTGTCAGCACAAAGAGTTCACTACCAAACAAGAAAATGACATTTTTAACTTTTGTCCTTTTTGGTTGCAGTCATGATTAGGCTTATGGATCCACTGAGGTAGCTGGATAGTAAAGGACAGTGCAGGCAGAGCTTCACTTCTTGGGTTGGCTGAGAGCTTTATTTCCAGTCTAGTTACATGTCTATGGTTCATACCAGTGGCGGCTGGTGAGCTGTAAATCTGAGGAGGCCGATTGTGAGAACGCTAGCCTATATCTGCAAGATGCTATCAATTTCTCTCTCTCTCTTTTTAGATATTAAGATATTACAATCAACCAGCTAGCACGAGTGGAATAGATAGCTACAATGCTACAATATATTTAGCTGTAGGTTTGTCACTGAACTTACAAAACATATGAGTTAATGTTAAGTACATTCTTTTGGTTTAAACTTAGCAGCGAGCTACAGCAGTGTGTTCCAAATGTCCAGTTAGCCAGAATTTTGTGAAGACTTGTTTTTTTCAGCGTTTCAACTGCACTTTTCAAAACCAACTGCCAGCTTGGTTAACGGTCAGTGAGGGAATACTGAGCATGCACGGAACATTCCACCATGTTACTCTACTGGGAAAATGTGTTTTTCAGCCTTTCTAAATCAAATAGTGCAAAGCTTTTCATTAAAACCATACAATGTGACTGAAGTTGGATATAGTGATATGGTTTAATCAAGTTTGACACCTGCCTTCAAACGTGTAGGAGATAGGGTTAGATTTTTCATTAGGAAACCACAACAGCAACCAGTAACCCTGACCAAGAACAAGAGTAATATACGCCATTTAGCAGACGCTTTTATCCAAAGCGACTTACAGTAGTGAATGCATACATTTTCAGTATATGTGGCCCCAGTGGGGATTGAACCCACAACCTAAGCGTTGCCAACGCTGTGCTCTACCAACTGAGCCACAGAGAACCACGGCAGAGTCTTGGCATGTTTCACATGCAGACTGACAAGCAGCCACCTGTACTGCTGCGGACTGCAGATGCTGCAATGTGACTTTTGGATTGACTTTGGGATTCACACAACTATTCCCACCACTGTTTCAATGAACGTTAAAACTCTGAAGTGCTATCAGAGAATGGTGTGACTGAAACAGCTGCTGTCAGCGCCATCAGTGTATTTGTCTGGACTAACCTTCAACTGAAAGATGGACACAACAGTGCTGTGTCAAAGCATCCATGGGTGAAATGACGTGTCTTATCTCTTTTACAGTCTTGTCTCTCATTGCACAGCTCGGTTGTCTGGAGGTGACAGTCCGTGACAATATGCCAAGAGACACTGGGACATTCGGGAAGTGTCATAGGGGGAGAGCGATGAGATTGTTTGATATTTTATTTTTGTTGTGAGGTTCCACTCTTGTAACTTCCTGTCTCCTCAGCAGAGTCACACGGAGAGAAAGGGTAGCGTCAGCGTGTGAATCTCCTCAATGGGTCAGGGATTTACGCTCGCTGATCAAACGTGGCATTACGTAACTCACTCACTGACACGATTAAAACCCCTTTGTATCCTTTTTAGTTATTAAACCCAGAGATTAGTTTCCTGTGCCTCCCTTAATCAATGGCAATTGTACACCTGTGATGAATTTGGGAATGAGCCACGTGTTCATTGTTATCATTTGTTTGTGTAATCACAAATGGTGATTGCTGTTGCGGGCATTGATAATGAAGGATGTTTGCCTTCTTTTGGGGCTTTTTGACAGACTCTCTCTGGTGTGACCTCACCGTAGTGCTCGGCACAGCCCTGTCTGGGGGCCTTACACTTTTACCGTCCAATGCCACTCAACCAACGCTCTGACTATCTGTCCTCTATGGAAGGACACAGGGACTTAGTGGAACTACAGCAAAGTATGCAGACAGAAGAAAAGCATGACAATTCACTCTGAATAATTTGCCGATGTTTTCATGAATCATAATTGATATATTCATTGTTGGTATATGATACCTTACCCTCTGTTAAAAAATGATGCACATGACACTATCTGCATTGAGTGAGCTGGGGAATTTACACGGTGGTGAAAATAGATTTTCCTTGTAGCCAGTCTGGAATATTATGGATGTGTGTTTCAAATGTTACTCTTTAAACAAGATTGTGTGGCATGCTAAAATTTGTGAGTGTGTGTGTGTGTGTGTGTTTGTGCGATTGTGCATGTGTACATGTGCACTTGTGTGTATTCCTGTGTATATGCCTGTGTGATGAGAACAGACCACATCTTCAGCCTGGAGAGGCTCTCTGAGAGTACGCATCCAGTGGTCATTGTTCTCTCTGTAAATCCCATACAAATAAAGACCTGGAAACTATTACTTTGGTCTTCTTAAGTGAACACCACCACAACCTTTTTACTTTTTTACAAACTAATTTTCAATACAGCAGAGCAATTTTAATGCAAAATGAAGAACTGCTCTTGTTTGGGTCAAAATCATGCACTGAGTGCAAAATAAATTATACTATAGGTAACTACCTAAATAAAGGAAACACCAACATAAATTGTCTTAATATTGTTTTGGCCCACCGCGAGCTACTAGAACAGTTTCAATGCACCTTGTCATAGATTCTACAAGTGTCTGAAACTCTATTGGAGGGATGTAAGACCACTCTTCCACAATAAATTCCATCACTTGATGTTTTGTTGATGGTGGTGGAAAACACTGTCTCAGGTGTGAACTGGTGACTGAGCTGGCCATGGCTTATGTTTTACATAATTTTCATGCTCATAAAACCATTAAGTGACTACTCATGCGCTGTGGATGGGGGCATTGTCATCATGGAAGAGACCACTCCCATCAGGATAGAAATGCTCCACCATTTAATTCATTTAAACATAAACACAAGTTCTGAAACATTAGGCCTATTCGTTATCCATTCTGTCCTCCACAATTGGCCAACTAATTCCATTTACATCACAGCTGATGATGTAATTTCCAAGGCACAGAGGAAAAAATCTATTTGACTGACTTTTTCAGGCCTAGCAGTTGTTATATATGGCAATGGTTGTGGAACTGGGCATGTAACATTAAGGTTGCAGGTTAAGTCCCCAGGTGTGGAATTGCCGTTGTTCCCTTGAGCAAGGTTCTTGACCTGAAATGCTTCAGTTATTATCCAGCTGTATAAATGGATTGTATGTAAAGAAATGTAAACTGTCGCTCTGGATAAGAGTGTCCACTAAACCCTGTAAATGCAATGAAATTGTGGGAAAACTTTGTATATTGCCAATATACTGGATATTGAAAATATCTTATGATAAATAAAAGTTGCAGCACAAACATTACTGCCATTGATTATAGCACTGTAATGAAATTTCAGTGACACAGTATTAAAATGATCTATTTTCAGTTCAAAATGTCCACCACAAACTCCTTCAGTAGCTCCAGAACCTTCGTCCTACTCAATTATGGCACAAAAGTACTGCCATTCCCTCAGAGCTTTATAGAAATTAAGTCATAATGGTTGACTGGGTTCTTTCATGATGGGACCAGGTGAATTGCAGTTATGCATTCCGTATGTTAGCTTGGAGAAATGTGTGTAAACAAATGCATTTTGCCACATGGTCTAGCATTTTGCATTAAGGTTTTTGCACATTGTTCCACTGTATTGAAACATTTTGTCAAAACAATTGTGAAAAAAAGCTCTGTTTAAAGTTGCCATCGACCGAACAAGCAATTTGGCCTCAGAAATGGACTTTTGCTCAGTTTGCGTTCATGATTAAAGTCACTCTCCCATGCAAGCTAGCTATTTAACCATTAAACAACTGCACTATATAAATTTGCTATATAAAATAACTATATCAAGTAAGCACCCACCCCCCTCTCTCTCTCTCTCTCTCTCTCTCTCTCTCTTTCCTTTTCCCTGTCCTCAGTCTGACTTTGGTAATAGATCCACCTTTTCTGAGAGAAACAATAGACACCAAGCCATTCCTAGAATAGAACAGCATTCTGGAAACAAAGCATTCTGGAATCCCAGCAGACCGAACCCAGCTTGGTGACAGAGTATATTGATCAGGGAGATGGCGAGAGCTCTGTCTCCAGCTCCATTTCCTGCTGTAAATAGAGCTGATACTACGCACAGCCTGGGTCATTTAGTGCATTTGATTCCTATAATGACCACACACCAAACAACACTCATGTGTTTATGTGCCTCTGCGTCTCGGTATGTGTGTTTATGGGTATATGTGCATCTTTAGATAGGTGGTGTGTGTGTGCTGTGTATATATATTTAAGCATGTGGGTGTGTGTGTGTGCATGCATGTATGTGTACGTTTGTGCGTGTCTCGGAATCAGAGAGTGCGTGCGTGTTTGTGTGCGTGCCTGCGTGCGAGAGTGCATGCGTGCGACCGTACGTGTGTATTTTTGCCTGCTCTTGAGACGATGAAATTGCCTGTCAGAGTAAACCACCCCACTCTGATTTCTCTATCTCAGCTCAACACTCCTGCTTCAGCCAGCAGCCCCTTAAAGCCCATTCCCTCTCTCGGTCAATAATGACACAAGCTTTGTGTGCAGGACAGGCTGCTGTGTGGGCGACCAGTGGTGGAGATCAGTTGAGTTACTAACCATGATTCTTAGTGGGTGTTGTGTGTGTGTGTGTGGGGGTCATTCTTATACCAAAGAGAGCTGTCGCTAATACAACTCTCATGTAAGGCTGCAGAGAAAGATTCCATTCCATTATATCTTAAATGTAAAATATGCTGTGCTTGCATATATATATATATATATATATATATATATGCAGAGTTTTTTTGTTTTTGTTTTGGTAAATTTCTGTGATTCTGCAATCATATTTTTGGGAGGGACTGCATTTCTGTATACAGCACATTATACATGCACTCTGGGTTGGCTGTGTCATATTAGTGCTAATACTTAGTAAAGTAATAAACAAATAAAGAAAGCTTTCCATTATGTGACAGCAGAGTACTGTTTGATACAAATATATGCATTTGAAATGTGTTAAACATTTTGATTGTCTTAGAGGATTTTGCATTTGAAATGTATTGTTTTGCTAAGCACATGATACTATTGTGGGGGTTGCACTTACTACAGTATGTTGAGAATGTAGATACTGTTTCAATAATTGTGCTTAAGAAATTGAGAGAAACTGTAAACATGTTTCCTGAAACAATAAAAATTTTCTCAAAACTATAAACACAAAGTTAAATCAGTAAACTCCTCCAACACCTTGAAAAATGTAATACTGCATTCAAAACTATGTTATCTCAAATGACACCTTTTTTAACCAGAAGGACACACACATTTATCAAATGAATACTCTTCTGAGAAACAAATGCACACTGGTGTGATAAATGAAAAACGTTGCTATGAAAATCTATTTATCAGTGCATCAGGGATACGTTACTAGCCTGCAATAGATTGCTACTGTACGAACTCAGATATCAAAGGAATGCACAAGTACAGTACCAAAGAAAAGGAAAAGGAAAAGGAAAAATAATGAGAATAGGTAGGTCTTTTCCAGAAGACCATATATGTAAAAAAATTAAAATCACTTGTTTTTCACTCTCATCTTTGTCAGGCTAGGCTAATCATTGGTGACAGTATTATATTGAAATATGTTGTTGCTATCAGTGATTCGACTTGGGACTTTCCTCAGTCAAATGGCATTGTTTTACAGTACAATATTGATTATAGCTGTATCTTGCTCTGCTCTTCCAACACCAGCTGGATGTATTTCATTTCTGAAAAAAAGTTATATTACATTATACTGTATTGACAAAATAGGAATAGCCTACAACTCTAGACTCTAACTCTAACTCAAGACTACAAATTTCATACATGATAAATATTGGTACTGTGGTTAGCTTGCAGTAGTTTACCTTATTTTTCAGTAATCACTGAGTACTGTTTTGTAATGTAGTACCTAAGAAAGTAACAGTAAAGAATAAAGTTGACATTACTCCAGTATGTACTTACCTATCCGTGAAGGTCTGGATCACCAATGCAACAGTGAAGCAGCTCAGGTTTGGCTGTGCTCTTTGCCCAGCCTCCATAAAGGTCAAACCACAATTGACCACAGTCAGCCAAAGTTGTCCTTGCCTGTGGCCCTTTTATCTGTGCTAAATCTTTGATTACCGATTGAACAAGTTAGGCAAGTAGTGTTTACAGTCATGATCTGAGTGTGGTCAATTGATAAATTACTAATCAATCAACTGATTCAGTATTTTGAATGGCAGTGCTGTCCATGTGAATGCCAGAGATTTTATTAATGAAGATAAATGAGAATTGGTTTGAGTGTTTGCAAAAAGGTCATTTGAGAATGCAATTTGAGTGAAAACAAGCAGAATGTGCTTAGCTTTGCAGTTTTTATTGATACACAAGTTTTAAGCTTTGATAATCATGTCCATATTATCAGTTTTTTTGTGCAAACAATTGAGAATGACTATTTGAGACATCAGATGGAATCTGCAAGAATTGTACATGGTGAGCCCCCAGGTCCTGGGTTTGTAAACACTACTGTAGGCCCTGGTAAGACGTTGTTACAGACAGAATGATTTGTTGCGTTGTGTGCACTGTCCGAATAACCATAGCAGGTAGCTACAGGAAGAGCTGGACTTTCCCTCATAGCTTAAGTGGTTCATGACATTGCAGTCGCAGTTGAATCGATTGCAACCTCGGAATAGAGCTGGCGTTGAAAAACTATAGGGACTACTCAAACAAATGGGCCTCCTCATTTATTAATGGATCTATTTTTAAGCAGAACTGTCCCGAGTAAAGCCATTTATATCAATCAATGCAGGACCATTATACAACAAAATAGAAACCAGCTTTGCACTCAGTTTTAGATGAAAAAATGAACTCAAAACTGAGAAGGCGGGGAATGTAGAACTTTGGATTATTCCATTTTGGAATGTTATGTATAAGTCTAGATTACTTCTCTTTCCAGCATTGTCCTGGCTGGTGAAGCACAGCATTATTTTGAAAGAGCTCAGAGCACAGCTCAGGCGTGCAAAAAGAGACACAGTTCATCCTGCTTTGCTTTTCACGGTCTCTCAATTGTTTACACACATTTCCTGAAACTATACCTAATTTCCTGAAACTATACTCTAAGCACAAAAGACAAAACAGCTAACCATTTTGGCAAAACCCCATCTCTTGTCAAATTAATCATTGCATTAAAAAACATTTGTATCTTTTCTCAAAATATTTTTTTTGTATCCATCATATGAATAAATCTTATGAGAACCAATTTCACACTAATGGGATAAATAAAAATCACTACTATGAAAATCTATACTTATCAGTTGGCTTATGCTTTTTGAGTGTTATGCTTGCTACTTCTGTACAGTAGCCTTGTGTAACAGATTATATGTCGGTGTATGTACTCAAATATAAAGGAACATTCATATAGAGAATTTATGTTTTCCTAATTACATTTAGTCAAACAGCGTAGGCTTCATAAAGTGTGTTTTACATACAACAAACACAATGAGGGAATAGGCCTATGGTATATAGCCTACTGTAAATTAGAGCGACAACTGTACAACAGTAAAAAAAAACTAAGAACACAACATTAGTCGGCATCATGTCTTCAGTTCAGTCAGACCACAGGTTCTCGTCGATATCACAGGTGATGTTCTCCCTGGCCAAGCAGCGGGGGAACGTCGCCTGGTGTGACAGATCTGCCCCTGGCATGAATATCCCCGCATGCCTCCCCCATTGCCTGGACAAGGAGCATGTGCTCATGGGGGTTGCGGTTCTAGACCTTCCACTGCCATGCAGAAAAGGAGTATAGGGAGGGAAACACAGAACAGAGAATCTTGGGTTATCATTGAACCAGTGCAGAACAGGTTCAGTTGCAGGCCAGACATTGGCCCATCAGGACCTCTCTGCTCTGGCGGAATGACAGCGGTGTTGAGTCTGTTCAGGAAAGAGAGAAGATGGGCAGTGTTGCATGGGCCAAGGGTGGCCTGGTGGTGGAGGCCCCCTGTTTGCTTCCATATGTGAAAAGTGAATGTAATCAATTGATAAGTGTTATGCTTGCTACTTCTGTACTTCTACGTGAACACAAGAGATTTTATGGGAATTGTGATAGGGAATTGCGTGTAGTGTTTTGTAAAAAGTTTGATTTAGAATTGCAATCTGAGTGAAAAGCAGAAAATGTGCTTGTATGTTTGCAGAATTGGTATAGGGTTTTGGTCATTGTGTGACTTTCAGTTTTAGTCTGTAAGAGGGGTAGAAAGGAGACAGGTTTGAAATATGCGTGTGTCGTTTATGTGAAGGTTAACCTGTGCGGAACACAGTGAGCATCAGCAGAAGTTAAATACAGAAAGCGTGTGTAAACAAGGCCACGATGACCGTGATACTGTTTGTTCTACTGGGTGATGACATCACCGGTCCAGCGGGGAAAGGCTTTAAAGTACGCGACTGGAAATTGGGAGAGTGAGCATAACCCCAAGGAGGAGCAGGCACCCCTTCCCTTTCTAATTTGCATGTGTTTGATATTTACAGTACTTTATATACATATATAATCCATATAATATAATAATCCATATAATCCATATACAATATCCATATAACCATTTTTAGATGTGGTTTGTCAAATCTGTATTTGCAACAATTTTGTGTACTGTAAGTGTGTGTGTTTGTGCATATGTATGTACTCTACGTGCATGTGTGTGTGTGTGTATGCGTGTGAATGCATGTGTGTGTGTGTGTGTGTGTGTGTGTGTGTGTGTGTGTGTGTGTGTGTGTGTGTGAATGTGCGTGTGAATGTGTGTGTGTGTGCATGTGAATGTGTATGTGTGTATGTGTGCGTGTGCGTGCTTGTTTGTCCCAGGTTGTTCACATTTGTACATGAAACGGAACGGACCGTTATGAATAAACCAAATGTGTGATGACTCAGATGATGGCTGCCAGCTTTCATTCTGATGTCTATCAATGGTCTTTTTTCCCCCAAAGCACATGTGCAGATTGGCAGTGGCATCATATAGGCTACACGATGTGTGTGTGGCTCATGCAGCCTTGGCACCAGGGGCAGAGGAGCTGTGTAACCATGTAGCTACAGTGCGCATTCATCATCATTATCTATTCGCACGGTTATGGAACTGCGGCTACAAATCCAAAGTGGGGAGCTGTTGTAGCACCCTTGAGCTAGTGCTTAACCTGAAATGTTTCAACAAATACCCAACTGCATGAAGCGATATTGTGTAAAAATTGTAAGCTACTGTATGTAAATGGCCTAGAAGAAGGACATCGCGATTGAAATGAATATGTGAAATATATAGAACAATCCTTATGGCATTAGTAGTGAAATATCTGATGGGATATTGGAGAAGGATTAAAGGCAACATGCCACCAGGGGACAGAATATGTTTTTGAATATATTATTTTCACAATAATGACACTGCTATTATTCAATTTCTGATGGGTTTGGGGTTTGGAGCACTGCAGTGACTGCACACTACGCTCGGCTGTAAGATAGTCCTCATACACAAACAGACGTCGCGTCAGGTTTGCAGCCAGAGGCAAAAGTGCAGCGTCAACAACCCTGTCGAGTCGTAGGGTCTGTGGAGAAGCACGCCGCGTTGTTTGAACAGGGAGGGGCAATCACAAGCTCACACTCAGTTGTGGTCAATGCGCCCCGGTTTCTTTAGAATTGACGCAGTAGAGAGCAACGTAACCGTCCACAAAAGAGCAGTTAACCCCAACGGGCTTTCCCTGTTGCCGACATCACTGCCAGCAGACATGGCAACAATGTGCCAGACCGATAGGGCAGGAACAATAGAGGCTGTCTAATAAAGAGCAAAAAAAGAAATAAAAAAGAAGTCCATCCAGGCTCCCATCGTCGCGACAAAAGCCCTCTCAGGCGCAGGGTCAGCGGGGAGCCGTTAGCGAAGGGCACGTGGGAGCGCGGCACAGGTGCGTTTAAGTAGGCCATTTCCATGCGCCGCCTTCCCTGTGTCCTAGTTTAACCTGGGCTGCCTGTCAGCATGCCCCTGGTCGCCACTTACCTGTGTGCGGGAGGGCGGGGGCACTTGTTTTGCTGCAGGCTGCATCCTTTGCAAAGGTGAGCTTGAGCTCCGTGGTTACTGCAGGTAGGGGGGTGGGGACACAGTGGGCACCTCCTCGAACCTGACAGCAGCACTCCCTTTAGAATGTCTTATTTATTTCCATTTTGCATTCAGGATGTGCCCCTCCATTGCTCATAGATACAACTTGCTTGCCCCTTCTCAAGCCCCCACTACACTCGAGTGTGGCAGATCCTCGTTTTCTTTTTTCTTACATAAAGTTCTGCCCCCACGTTTTAGTTTGTCTTTGGTTTTTGACAGCTCCGCACACAGCGCCCCTACTGATTCTCAACATGCGGGTCCCATAAACTAATCCAAAACAATGACTTTGTGTGGCAGAGAAGTGATTTTCAATAAACCTCTCTGGGTTTTTGTGGTTTTTCATTATCTATAATGTGAATTGAAATCCATCTACCAATGTGAGCATCCATCCAATCATTTCTCAGTTAATGATTTTAAATACCATCGCCATTTTTCTTTATGTCTTGATAAAGGTCACAGATCAAAAGGTTGACAGTAAAAAGTTTATTTTTTAGGAGAGCGTGGAGAGTGTCTGGATAGCAGTAGAAGGTCCTATATTACTCTATATACTTGACTCATACTTCATGCATTTAACACTTAACTTTGAATTGCGCTGTGACTGTAGTGAGGTGCTCTGAGATGTACAGTGTACAGTAAGTTAGCACTGACACATGAGGACTGGGCTAAGAGAACCCTTTTGTCTCTGTGCATACTGTGCACATACTGTAGGTCACAGTCATATCCATGTTTCATGTCCACACCTTCTCCGCATCTACTCCGCATGAGAGCATCTGCCAAACGCTGGACTGTAAATGGCTGGGGAAAGTTTCACGACTGCGTTTCCTCGTGCCTCCAGTTCCTCTTTTGTGGTGCAAGAGTGTAGGCACGCCTGTAACGCTTTTAACATATCCCTCCATTTCCTGCACCTGCTGGGCAAACTCCAACGCTTTCTTAGAGCTCTAGCATCAAAAGGCCGCTTCCTGCTTTCTACACACCGCAAGGCTCTTGCTCGCAGCCTTTCAAGGTTCTCTGTGTTTAGCGTCGAAGCGCGGCTGTGCGCTCCGCTGTTTCGTGGCTTGCTGGGAACATTTCGCTCTGTGCTGCGGTTCAGCTGGGGCAGAGCGGTTCGGGCTCGAGGGACACATCGTGCAGGAAAGACGTGACCCAAATCAAAGTACACACGTGCCGGGGGAAAAGAACAGCTCTGCTTACTGGGCTCTGTTTTTCCACGAAGGGCAGATGAGCTTAATTGATCACCTGTTGATGGTGAGATGGTTACAGGACAAGATAAAACATAGACCTAAGATCTACCAGATGGTGCCAAAATGATTACATCAAATAGCAGTGATAAATGATGGCCCTTGCTTTAAGCGCAGTAATACTACGCAAATACAGTGCAACCCACAGTTTATTTGACAGTGGTATTGTACTCGTCAGTTTATGTTGAAGGCCAAACTCTGGGACAGAAGCCATGAGCAGATTATTCACAGCTGTAATTTTGTATGGATTTTGCTTTGACTCCTTTAGCGGTAATCCTACAGCGGAGCTCCTGTCTGTAGCAGCTGTCAGTGTGGTTCTGTCCGGTCTTAAAACACCTCTGCAGCCTCCGGGCGCCACGTTAGGGAATGTGCGCACAGAGCAAGAGAGTGGTGGAGAAGGGGTGGAGACAGTCCTGCAGAAGATGTCGCTCCTGAATAATGATGGTTTTTCGTGAGCCGGAGGAATAAAGGGAGACTTTAAAGACCCCGGGCCAGCCAGAGAGTTCATTCACAGCAAAAGTGCATTTAGATCTTCTCAGGCATGAGTGCCCATGTTTTTAGGCTTATCTTGATCAGGATGCACCGTTGCTGTGCAATAGCGATGGTTTGAACTCCTCAGAGTTGAGCAGGGCTGGGGGGTGATGGGGGTGGGGTTGGGTTGGGGCTGGGGGTACTTTAGACCCCCTCCCTCATTCCTCCCCTGAGTGTTGGCCACTCTGAGAGATGTTGACTGCTAGCTGTACAGGAGGTGCTCATTTAACATGGGAAACGGTTTGACGCATTCCACTACATACCAGAGAGTCAGTTTCATGTTCACTGCACAGTGTAAGAAACACTTTCACTCTCACTGAGTAAGACTGTCTTCTGTTCAGTGTTATCTTGCATCTTGCATGCACTTCCCCTGCCAGCCCCACTGGCTATGGAAAAACAATTTAGCTGGACTTCATTTGTTGGGGCTTTTTTTTTTTTTCATTCTTTCTTTCTTTTCTTTTGTGTGGCTTTCAAACTTAACCATTGAGAATCATCTAAGTCTGCAGCTGTACTGTATGCATAAATAAACTCCAGCTCAAAGCTAGAACAGAGTGAGAAAGGGGGATTCTATGTGCAAAACAAGATGCTAGTCTTCATCTGTGCACCGAATAAGGGATGTGCAGTTACAGTTCAAACAATGAGATAATGTGTTCTTTAAAAATCAGATTTTGAATGAGAATAAATCAGGTCGATAGTCAAAGGCATTGGTGAAAAAATCAAGTGGATGATAATGTGATCTTCAATAGACAATAGAACATGAGCTCGTTGTTTACAGACAGGTGCGACAGGCTGGCAGTGTAGTGTAATGGTTAGGGAGCTGGGCTTGTTACTCAGACATTGCAGGTTCAATTCCCAGGTGGGGCACTGCTGTTGTACCCTTGAGCACGGTACTTAACCGGAATTGCTTCAGTAAAATATCCAGCTGTATAAATGGATTGTATGTAAAGAAATGTAAACTGTGTAAGTCGCTCTGGATAAGAGAGTCTGCTAAATGCCTAAAATGTAAATGTAACATGTGTAATGTGGTGAACCCCAGCATGGGAGAATGGGGGTTTTGTGAGGACAGCTTGCAGCGCAAGCATTCACCTCAGTGCTCTACCAGTGAAAATTATACGCCAACGACCACTAAACCCCCTCCCACGATACGCTAATAAATGGTCAAAGTTGAGGCAGCAGAGATCAAGAAAAGCATATTTCATATTTTAGTAGATTCTAAAAGCCAGTTTTAAAACGTAATTGCTTAAGTTCAATTTCACAGCCAAATGTTTTTGTTTCTGCGCACTGACACACATATTTACTCTGAGGCGTTTGCACAGCTGTCAAAGTAACAACAGGATGAACTGCCTCTATTGCCTCCCGGCTTTCTTTTCACCCATGAGTGCAACTTTTTAAGATGAGTTTAGGTCATAACTGAGCACTTTTCACTCATTTGATAAAGTGTTCCTTAACTCAAATATTCCCTCTCTCTCATTTGCAATTTTACTTCCAACCATTCTCACTCTCTCTCTTTCTCTCGCTCTCTCTTTCTCAGGAGTCCCTGCCTGAAAGGGGTTAAAGGCTAAATGAAAGCTAGTTGCCTAGAGCCTAACCACTTTTTCCATTCTTGTTGGAAATTTTCCAGTGCTATTTATAAGAATACTTAGGCCTGTGCAATCACTGACGTCTGTCAGCCAGGTGAAAATTTCAACAGACGATATGAAAAAGCAGTGAGCAGCTGTCGGGGAACTGCACCGTTTTAGGAGGGGAGAACGTCGCGCTGGCTCTCGGTGTCGAACAGAAACAGGAGTCTGTGAGAGGTTTCTCTTACCCAATTCACCGGAACAAAGTTTCAGTGATCGCTTTTCCCCTCTTCTCTCTCACTTCCTCTTTGGTCACACGCTCGGTTTATTCCCAGGAGCTTCCCCTATTAGACTAACCCCTACACCCCTCCCCACTCTTGAGCACAGCAGCCCCCTTGCACTCTTCCCATCTGCCTCCAGGAAACCTGAGCCGTCCGTCCACAAATGAGGCTTTCGATTCCCAGCTCAGAACGTCTGTCTTTTCCCAGAAAGAAATCAATAAAAATACAGTTTCTCTCTACCCCAGACCCTAAGGAGGCTGCATGTATCAAATGCACTCTAAATTGTGTCAAAATGAGCATTTGTTCATAAAACATTTAAGATAGTAACAGTGAAGCAAGGTTTCAACACATACAAATACTCTTTGTATTATTGAATTTAACAACAAAAACAAAAAAAACCTCAAACAACTGTAAATGATTTATTTCTCAACCGGAGTGACAAACTCATCCGACTGGGAAATCTACCAGAACCTGCCTCTAAAATAACATGGCTGTTCATTAATACTATTTTTTGCGCATGGCCTGGCAGAGATCATGATGGAAAGCCTTTTAACTGTGTAAACAAAGCGTTGTCCTAATTTGATCAAAGGAGAAAAACAACAGGAAGTTGTACTGTCAAAATGCCCATCCGCCTGACAGACTAACAGACAGGGCTCTTCAGCGCAGCTCCAGACTAACAGCAGATCAAAAGGAAGGCAGCACTGAATTAAACCAAAGAGAAAGGCAATTGCAGATCACAAGCTGGAGATGAAAGACTCGTGGAGGGGGGGAGGGGGCGTGACGACCAGAGCGAGAATGCTGACGTTTCCCAGAACGGAGCGCAGCGCAAGGCTGCAGGCTTCAGTGCCGAGAGCCAGAAGGCTTGCAATTCAGACACACTGTTCACCAAAATTGAGTTCTTCCCTCAGCCACAGAGAAGTTCAGTGTGGAACTAAACACCAGGAGAGTGCTATACAGCAATATAAAACAGGCCCTTTCTACATGTTCACTAAAACTAGTATGATTTCCCACCCTGTCAGCATCCTCGGTCAGGTGGAGCAAAATCACTATGAAAAAAAATATTTAAAATGTAACAATGTAATGATTCCCATGTAATAATCCAGCTGATTTGAATTTGGATGTCCCATACAGCTGATTTGCTTTAAAAACCCAATATGTCAATATGTGCCTGGAGCCTCTGGCCAGCACTGATCTGATGAGTGGCTTCACCAGGCTATACAGGGTTTTATTTCCCTATATATGACTACATGCTTCTCCAAATGGAATGGTACCTCTGCCACGATAACAGCCATGGAGGAGGGGCAAAGTCTCTGCCTTCTCAAAGGCTAAAGGGTGTAGGGCACACAGTCATTGAAGTGGAGAAGATAATCGGACAAAGTGGACTATTTATGGTAATCGTGCCGGCCATTTTTTTTGACAGAACGAAAGCGTGTCAAGGCTGGAAGTACAAGTACTTACATAATAATAATATAATAATCTTTATTAGGCCATGTTACACACAGTTTTTGTGTTACACCGGGTACATACACACCATCAGAGAGGTCTGAGCGCAGGGTCAGCCATTGCTGACTAATGAGGCAGGAAGCCAAAGCAAAGATGCCTCCTTCATTATTATGCGGCAATAGGCATGACATAAACATAAATGTTTTTGTATGGTTTATGTCTCTGCCATTTGTTGAGCAACCTACAGCTCCGCAGTGTGTATTGTACTTAGTACTTGCATTAAGACGTCGTTCAAAATCATACTTGGTACGCTTGATACAATATAACTTTACCTCATGATCTGAGCACTCTTGAGTCTGCGTCCATTGCTCAGTCACTCTACACATTGCATTACCCGCAGGGAATTAGAGTTGTAACCTTTGTCCTCAATCAACTTTAACATGGGACAGCATTGGGGTACACCCCTCATTGAGCATGTTATTAAAAGGAGAGGAGGAAGGTCTGAGCAACGTCACAATGTTTCACGAAAGGCTAATGTTTCACAGTTTTTACACACATCATCCTTGGTATTGTTTTCATTTTCACATTAAAAAATAGGCCAAAGGGACATCCCAGGCCGCATATTGTGGCTTTTGAAGGCAGAGCTGAAGTGTGGTCAATGTGATACTTTATCCACCCTACTACATTTAGAACTGCAAAATTGTAAATGTGAGGACACCGGGGGCTTTTACCCAATGTCGCACGAAGAAAGGCAATTGTGCTTTTTGACCGCATTTCAAGTGCACTGCACGCTACACAGGATGTGGCCCGCAGACAGCAGATTTAGGCCAACCCAAACGCTCTCTACAAGCACTTCTCTTCAGTCCCCCTGACTACAGTTCAGCAATAAAGACAATAAAGGAATGCTTGTTGTCAAGCAGGAGTAAGCTGCAGGTGGTTTTAGCATGCGCAGTCGCTAGATTTAAATAATGCGCTCACTCAATGCAATATCCAAATGGATTTCTTGGAGAAGTCACTGGAGGTGATGGACAAGGGAAAGCTGTGTGTATGGGTGTCTGTGTGTGTCTGTCAGTATGTGTGTGTGTGTGTGTGTGTGTGTGTGTGTGTGTGTGCACATGGACACTGGTGTGTGCATGTGTTTTAGTTCCTTGTGCTTCCCCTCCTCTTAGATTTACAACACATTATCTTCTTAGATTTAATTGAAAGTTGTGAACCTGGATTCGTGTCAGGGAACGTTCTGTAGGACTGTGTCTCCACAGAAGCTGGCTTCCGCCTGAAAATCAAGCTGGAGTTGCTCCATGTATTGATTTTAATTTCCATTACGTTTAAAATAGTCAGTAACTTCTCAATCAGTAATTACGTACACGAATTACTGTACCAGGTGCGTATAAATTGCGGTTCTGCAACGATTTATGCTGGATATTAACACCCTTACATGTTCTATCCAGATGGGGGCAGTAATAGGCGTATACTTCGAGTTTCAAAATGACTCCCATTGCCTCTAATAGTCTCTCATGCTTTCCTCCGACTCCTCTCTCGCTTGCAAAAAGCTAGCTATTTTACCATCAAACAGCTGCACTGTATCAATCTGTATACGCTACACTCTCTCTCTCTCTCTCTCTCTCTCTCTCTCTCTCTCTCTCTCTCTCTCTCTCTCTCTCTCTCTCTCTCTCTCTCTCTCTCTCTCTCTCTCACACACACACACACACACACTCTCTTGCTCCCCCCGGCAACCCCCCCTCTCTCTCTCTCTCTCTCTCTCTCTCTCAACATCCTCAACCTCGCAGCAAATTGTGTCCTGCAAGAGCTGGCACCAAACTGACGCATCCATGGAGCGCTCCTTCCGCTCTCAACATTTTAATTGTACAGAGTTAGAATTTCGAATAATATAGGGGCCAACCCCACAGAAACACAAGACAGCAACTATTGATTACGTACTTAGCGTGACGACATTATTATCAATTCCGTTTTGAAACTTTTTCTCACCCTCCTTCCCCACTACCCTTCACGTCCATTTCCCCTCTGCCAATTTTCCCCCCTCAAAGATTGTTACCGTAATCTGAGATCTCCCTCTATGGATGGGGTTGACGCCGGCAGGATGTCTCCCACTTTCCGAGTCCGAAGTCGACCGCTGCAAGTGATGCTAAACCAGAGGAAGATCAAAGCGAGGAGGAAAAAGCGAAAGGAGTTGTTTTGGGTGCAGTTGATCTTTATGGGAATCTTGCTTATGGTGGTGTCTGGACTTTACTGTCTGGCCGAACATTCAGGTGAGCTTTTCGTTTTGTTTCAGAAGTCAGAAGTAAAATAAATTCATTCGAGAAGAGCGAGATGTGTCACAGGGGCCGAGAAAGTTCAACATTATTTTCTGTGTAGGAAAATAACGTGTTCTGTTGAGGAGTTGTGGAAACGACCTCTTGACACGTACGAAAACGCTACCGCTTGATTTGGATTGCATATAATCATACTTTAACGAAATATTGCTGCACTGAGTTCACAGTATATCACTCATTGGCTTCGCATGCATTTCAATAAATTATTTAACCGCTGTTGCTTTTTGTGGTGGTATTCTGTTATTAGGAAGGCAATGCCGTGCTGTAAATGTTTATACGAAAAACCACACAACTAAGTTCCTATCCACATTTTGCTAAGCGATGTCGGGGGTAAACCAGAAAATATGTCACGGTGCGGGCTATTTGCTGGTTGGGACATAGCGTGTTGAATCTTCATTAATTATACAAGAAACACAAAAGCTATGATCTGATTCATTTAAATGCAGAGAAACAGCAGGGTGCAGTAAAATATGTGTGATAATCGACCGATAGTTCCACCGGTGTCTTGTTTAATCGCACGGAAACGCAGGATACAGGCTAGCGATGCAACTGTTTTTCCGGCAAAACGATAGTAGGCTAGTGGAGAAAGTCTGAGTCTTAATGAACAGATAACCGTAATCAACAAAAGCGAAAGAGTGCAAGCAGTTAGACATAGGCTATGTGCCTCACTTCCCTCGTGGTCTCACCCGAATTATTTAACACATGATGATGCGAAGGAAAGTTACCTTTTGCTGAGAGTTTTGTCGTTAATTTAACGAAACCGCTCCGTCTTGAATTATCTGTGTTAATATAATACCATCTAAACTGCATTATGCATCTGGCAGGTCATGCATTTTAGTTTGACTACAGTGTCAATATCAACACATCATTTCTTGCACATCTGCATGGATGCGCGATGCCCCTGACGTTCGCCACGTGATGTAGCCTAACCATCAACGCTTCATGCTACCCTGGGATTCTGTTTTATCCCACACTTGCTTACTGTGAAACTAAATGTAAACGCTGCGTCCCTATACTTTTTCCTCGTTACCTCATTCCTTAGCTTTGTCTACTTTCCTCGTCTACTTCACACAATACGTCAGAAGTAGACGAGGGGAGGAAACAAGGCATAGGACGAGGTAAATGGGAAAAGGGCTTTTAGTTATAAACGAATATGCTCCATAGTCATGGGACACCATACAAAATCACATATTTGATATGTTAAAATGTTTCTAAGATAACAAAGAGACCTCTAGGCAATATAAATTAATTAATAAATACATTGGACGAGGGAATGATCATAGAGATAAGGTGAGAGGAGATGGAACACCATATACACCCCTGTGTCACCTAAGCGATAACATCGATCCAAGTCCTATGGAAGGCATTGTGGTCTATGGTGTCACACAGCGGCGAAAAACTCTCCAGCAAAGGATGTACGTTTTTTTCCAGGGGTGTGTGAAGATTGACCACTAGATACTCTTTATATTGGGACATGTCGAACATAGATGGGCTGAACGGCCCGCTCTCGTCATTGTGTATTATTATGTTCTTATGTTCAATGCCTTTCCACCAGAAATTGTGTGGAAACTGTAATGCACTAGGCGTCGTAGCAGTGACAATAGGAATGTGTAAATCCAAGACTTGATGTGAGTTTTTATTGACCCTTATATACTGCTTTCCAAGTAATAAAAGCATGAAAGAAACATATGAACAAACGTAAAACGTGAAACACATGCAATTTTGTATATTACGTGTTTAAAACATCTGCCTTTGTGTGAATTCTGAAATGTATAAAAATATACATAACTTCATACATTTATATTTATTGATGTGCTGTTCATCACTAGTGAAGCGTATGTACTAAAATACAGAGAAATATAATTAATTTGACGAATAATTTAAGATTTTTTTCTGTAGCCTATATAATGAGGCTAGAGGTCCAGTCCTACAGTTAAGCGTCACTTCTGAGCATACGACTTGCATCGATGGTATCGCTTATCAATGTTGCATCAGGTGATGCAGGTGTGTGTGTAGGATGTGCCATTTCTTCCCACCGCAACTCTGTGCTGTTTGTTAACTCGTCCTCTACGATTGTATCCCTAGGATCCTTCTAAAGTTTAATGTAATCGACGAGGGTAGGGAACGAGGAGAGACTAGTGGGACGCAGCCACTATACATTAAGTGCTTTCGTTTGGGAAGATTTCTAATTTAGTCAAATTGTTTCTGTCAACCATGTGATTGGCTATTGTTTGTGCTCAAATACTGTTTACAAACCATATCGGTATTGTTCCATTATAGAATATTGTACGTTTTCAGTCCAGCTAGTTATTATCTTGTGCTTGTACATTTTCCCAAGTATCAGGTTTCATTTCAGTCCCTTTAGTAAAGTTTTTTGGATATGCTATCTGAGCTTTTTCTCTTCTTATTGAAAAATGTGTTAGTAATGCTTATGCGATGAACCCATACCTTATAATAAAATGTTGTTTTTGGACAGCTTTCTCATGGGATGGCCTTACGTTCCAGGGTCCTGTGTCACGACCGAATGTTGCCAGTGTCCTAACTTTAAAGCTGGTATAAGCGATCTCTTTTTATTGTATCCCAACGCTCCATCTGCCCCCAACAATTCCCCCCCTTTATACCTCAGAAAAACACAATTACAGCAAGGGTATGGAGAGATTATCGTGAGAAACTATTTCCAACCAGCACCACTCAATTTAATAATCTCTTGGCATCAAAGTCATTTGCTGAACCATTACACTTAAGTTGCATGCATTATCTCTTGTGGGCCATTTGTCAGTCCAAAGTATGTGACGCCTCAGTTTCACAATGGCAAAACATACTTAAATGTGCTTAAATGCGCCATCTATACACTAATGTGTTCTTCAGAAATTAAGTAGATTATCCCATTGCATAACATACAATGTAGATCCCCTTAATGAGGGTTACATCTGAAACTCATACACAATGCCCCAGGGTGGCCACAAGGTCATTATTTCTGAGAGCTTCATCACAATGTAGTTGGAGAGGTTAACGGGTGCAGGGGAAATGACAGGAAGTGACTTCATTGCCACTTATTGCTCCCCATTCACCATTCAAGTCTGTCCACAATCCGTGCATGTGATGGGGTCAACATCAAGACTGAAGAGTCTGAAGTGATATACACAGAGTTGTAAGCAAGAGTCATTAGTTCTCCTACATGTGAAATTACTCAGCAAAGCTAACAAAGTTGGGTTGGAGACCGAAATTAGGAGGGAAAGGATCGTCATAGAGCTTTGGTTCTTTGAGGGCCTGGGCCTGCCCTGTGAGATCAGGAGGTGGAGCTCCAAAGCTCCACTGAGCTCAGGTAACTTCGAAAATCCCTCTTCCCTCTGTTTTAATCAGAAAAGTGAACAAATAGAGGATTTCATAAAGGACGACATCTCGTGCATTTGGAATCAAACCCTCAACGGACAGTTGTGTTTGTTTGTGACGGCAGTGATGGTTTTGCAAGCCGTGGTTGTAAAAATATGATATCCGAAGAGAAGTGTTGACATCGATTGCGCCTTCGTGTTGTTTTTCATGTTAGCTCATCCTCATGACTTATGGAGCTCAGTGAAAAACCGAACTATCTGCCAATATAAGCCACATTTTGACCAGTGACACCTTGGGATAAAAAGAAAGACAGCTGGCAAGAAGACCTGCCAAATAGCCCTGGATGATGAAGCTGTTGAGCTGAAAAGGTTACCAGGAATGTGACATATCTAGATAAGAAGTGATATAATGAGAGAGAGAGGGAGAGAGAGACGGGTTTTGGGAGCTGAAATAAGAGTGTGGGGGAGCCGCCCGGTCTACCGTGAATGGGAAGTCTTTTCAAGAGTTATGACAGTCTCATTTATCATCCACGCAGGGCAGTTTCAGGCTTGAGGAGGACTCGGTTTGAACAAGTACCATATTAGATCGGTTTACAAGATGCTCGAGTTTGAATTCAACCGAGTGGACCAGCCGTGGGATCCAAATCACAAAATTTGGGGGGGGTCAAATAGATGTGATTGCAATGAGAGGTATGCTTTTTCAAGTTTCTCCCTGTAAACAATAGTGGACTGTATATAGGCTGTAACTGGAACCAGTGTGGTTTGAGTGGATTTGGAAAACACAGCACACACAACTGCACGACATGCTATCATTTCCAATGCTAGCTGACTAAGCTAAAGACCCAGGCCCTTGGCTACCAGATCCAATCATACTCCAAGTTTATTATGGTGACATCACCTGTAACAAAAAAAGCTATAATTTAATATGTGGTCCCTCAGGTTTAAAAGGATCTTTGGACAGTTTTCTCATTTTTGTGAGCATTCACGCTAACTCAAAAATTAGATGAGTGATTGACGCTCTTGTGCAGTAGAGAGACTAGTCCAAAAACAAATCGAATCGCTAAAATTCTAGTCTGCCGCCCTTATCATTTATTTTCTTTTGAGAGAGAAACATTTCCTCTTGAAATCAGCATGCACTCCGGAGTTAGTCTCCATGTAGTCTTTCGGAATGTGTTGGTACTCAGGCTTTCTGGAAGAGCCCCCTGCAGGGATGAAGAAGGCCAAATCTGCATAGATTGTCTGTGTCTCCCGGGCCGATCTTTTTGCTCCGACATTACCTGATTGCTCAAGTACACAAGAGCACAGATTCCTGCTCTTTCATGTGTAAGCATCAACATATCAAATGATTTCTGAGGGATGGAGTCTCCCCTTTACCTGTTACGCTAACCTACTTGCTATGAAAATGTGTTTCGCTTGATCAAAGCAACTTGTAAAACACATCTGCAGTAAATGATGCTTGAAATTCATATTGATAGCTGATATATCAAGGATTAAGTTTCACTAACAAATGAAACAATGAGGTGGAAGTTGCAGCTGTGTCTTTCAGATATTGGAGTCCTTTTGCTGGTCATCAGTGCTATTGGTGTCACTTTGTCTCCTGATGGTGATTAATGGATGCCCAAATATTCTCAGTGGGGACATAGCTATCATTTATGTACATATATATATATATACATGTGGGTATAAAAAGTATTCACCCCCTTTTGCATTTTTCACATTTTATTTTCTTAACTTCATGGAATGGTGAACAGCAATTTCCAAATATTTCCACAGATTCTCAATGGGATTGAGGTCTGGGTTTTGACTGGGGCACTCCAGGACATAGATATATATTTTTTAAACCACTCCAATGTGGCTTTTGCTCTATGCTTTGGGTCATTATCCTGCTGGAATATAAATCTTCTCCCAAGTCCCAGGTCTCCTGCAGTAGGTTTTCCTCCAAGATTTGCCTTTACCTTGCGTCATCCATTTTTCCCTCTATTTTGATAGGTTTTGCAGTCCCTGAAGCAGCCCCAGAGAAGCATCCCCATAGCATTAGGCTCCTTTCACCATGTTTCACAGTAGGGATAGTGTTCTTGGGATGATGTGCAATGTTAGACTTGTGCCAAACATAGTGTCTAGCGTTGATGGCAAAAAGTTAAATCGTGGTCTCATCAGACCATAGAATCTTCCTCCACTTGTGAGTCTCTCACATGCTTTCTGGCAAACTCTAAGCGAGATTTAATGTCTTCTTCAACAATTGCTTTCTTTTTGCCACCCTCCCATAAGGCACAAATTTGAGAACCGTCCGTTCTATTGTTGTCCCATGGACAATTTTTCCCATCTCTGCCGTGGAATGCTGTAACTCAGTTACCATAGGCCCATTGGTGGCCTCCCTAACAAGTCCCTTCTCACATGGATGGTCAGTTTTGGATGACAGCCTGTTCTAGGCAAATTCACAGTATTGTAATATTCTCTCCATTTCTTTATGATGGATTTAACGGTGCTCCAGGGGATATTCAAAATTTTGAAATCTTCTTATATCTTTCCCCTAATTGGTGCTTCTGAAAACCTTTTCTCAGATTTGCTTAGAATTTTCTATTTCTAATTAATTAGCAAAATGTTTTTTGTTTTTTATTTGACATTATAGAGTATTTTGTGTTGATCAGTGGCAAGAAATCCCAATTAAATCCATTTTGATTCCATGAAGTAAGAAAATAAAATGTGAAAAATGCCAAAAGGGGTGAATACTTTTAATACTTATATGTAATACTTTTACCCAATGTGTATATAGTAAGAATGAAGTCACGTAATGCATATCTAATGTCATTATCCACATTTATTGACATGAAAATGGCTCCATTAAATGTGTTTGAGCAACCCTTAATTCTGTCAGTTACACACCTAACACCCATAGCTCACCGAGTCAATTTGTTGCATAAAGTCTACGTGATTGACATCAGTGTAAGCCTTTTAATTCATGATTGCATCAAAGATCAATCCGTTTTTTGGCCCAGTATCAGAGGAATTTAGTGGCCAGTAATAGATTTATAGGTGCTTTGACGTGACCATATGTACAGAAAATCTTTGTTTACAAGGGAAGGATATATTGCCAGAAGGAACTGTTATTACAAAGCATCTACACTACTCTGAAGCCACCATTTCAAAGCAGAAGTTTAAAAGCAGAGCTGTTAAAAATTAGAGAGAAGTTTGTGCTGAGACATAAAGAACTATCAGTGTAGATATAACCCCATTATATATGCACACAAATCATTATTTTTGTTAAAAAAAAAAAAATATCTTTCTACAGTTAAATCATTAGAGGTAGTTAATTGTTATTTACAAATATTTTTCTTGGGATGATAGAAAAGTAGCGGGCATGTTTTTATTGTATTAGACAATTTGCTGAGCTTTATTTCAGAGATAATAATATTAAATTAGTCATTTCAATGAGGCCCCTGTGTCTCCTTCCTCTTTGTTTCCAAGGTTATGCTGGCCAGGAGGAACATTATAGGGAGTTTTAGTAAAAAGGTCTCAGATTCCTGTGGTGGGCATCATAGTATGCCCGAACCCAGACCAGCAAGACTCCTCCCTGTCCAATCTCTGCTTTCCAGAGCTTGTTTCATTAGTGCCAATGTGGTTACGGTGGACAGGAATTGGAGTCCCAAGCTACTACTAATTCAGCCACAGATATGTAGATAAATAGATATGTGCATAAACATATAGTTATTTTTGTGTATGAAGAAAAATAAATTTGGTTTAAAAGTTTAAAAAAATTAAACGAAAGGTTACTTGAGTGCCAGGTATCAGTGTCTTTCTTAGTCATTGCAGTGAATCTACATTATTGCTATTGTTATCATCTGCAATGAGAGGAAGGAAGGAGTGGAATGGAGATTATGAGTTCAGATTTGGGGAGATAGTTTAAAGAAAGTCACCACAAGAAATCTCAATGAGCAGTGGAGTGAGGGAAAGCAAGCCCTTCTTCCATGCTCGGCCCAGTGCAGATTTCAGACTTTGCTTCGGTAATTCTGGTTTGAAGACATCAGGCGGTGCACCTTGGCTTTGCATGCTGGGCATGGGAGTTTTGGGAGCCCTGAGAAACTGTCAGTCAGACCCAGTAGAATGGCAGGAGGTCACTCACAGAGGAGGCAAGGGGTGAGGCTCCCACTCTGTCCGCATCAGTACTGGGCTCCTTACTTCCTGTTTATCACCCCTCTCTGACCTATCACAGGAAGACAGGGTTCCTACGCTCGTTTAGAAATATTTATGTAACTTATGCTTGTAGAAACTGATTCTTGATCAGAATCCACATTCTACTCAAAATGGTTTGGGTTTGGATTGGGGATTGAAAGAGCTCATCCTGGGACAATTACTTTTCAGGGATATTGATGCAAGTTGTGTACTGCTTTATTGATGTTCTGCAACACTTGTGATACAGCCTACTGTACAGCATGGGTCCTTGAATTTGGGGGAGTGGTACCTCGAATGGACTGGAAAAGGCCTTGAATTTGTGATTTGTGTAGACAAGTGTGAGAAACGTGGAAGGGAAAAGGAACTGCTGAGGCACTGATTCCTGGGAGCGTGAGGGTCTTTCCTTTTCATCACAGAATGGAGGAATTCAGAGAGTGTTCACATTTGTTTGGGGGGAACCAGACATATTCAGAGGGATCAGGTTACGGCACTGTGACGTGTTTATTAATGTCAACGCGCCTGCCATTTGGAGCTGAAGTCAGAGTTGCGGTTCGTCCATCGCAGAGATTAAAAATGTTTGCCTTGTTAGCGGCAGCGTTGCCATTCGCGTGTGAGCAGATGAGCCTCGTTCGATAGGTCGACAGCTAGGGGTCAGCTGGTCAATGTGTAAAGAGGACGTGAGTATATTAAACCACCCTGTAATTAAGAGGAGTCCTTTTTTTGTTCTTTCCTCAAATTACAATGTGACTAATTAATAGAGAGGTCCTTTTTTTAGAAAGCACTTAGTCTGCAGTACAGGAGGTCATGTGGTCCCAAGGTGCACTGGGCAGGTTTATTTCCCCAAAGTGCAGGATGAGGTGACAGAGGGCTTTTCTGCTTCAAGGTCCTTCCACGTGCTGCTCCGGCATTGGCCATAATGGGAGGATCAGGTCGTTAATTCTGGAGAGGGCCTGGGGGGAGGTAAGGGAAGGGGGGCTGTCCTACATATCTTCTCCTCCAAATATAGCACACCCTAAACCTCCTCATTATAGATTTGATTTATTGCACCATGCAGTCCTCCAGGTATGGCGGAACAAAGTAGGAGAAATCAGCGAGGTGGCGTCTGCTTGCACGGTTGCACACGCTGTCGCGCTGGGGAACGTTTGCCTTTAAAGTCCCGGCGGTGCAAGGTTATGTTTCTGAGACTGCATCAAATACCGATGGAAAACAAGCCTGTGTCATAAACGCAACGCTATGCCGAAAACTCTGGTGAACTCCTTTTTTTCTTTCCTGGCAGCGCTGGACACAGCCAATAAATCCATGTATTGCTGGCAGATGGTTTGAATTCTTTCAACATGCACAGACGTAAAAAAGGAAACGGGCTGCAGTTTTGCAGAGATGGTTCTGTGTTGTGGGTAGATCACCAGCAGTTGCAGCGCTTAAGTCATACGTTCGATTCCCATCGGGACTATGTATACTGAAAAATGCATGCATTCACTACCGTGAGTTGCTTTGGATAAAAGCGTCTGCTAAATGGCATATGTATGTTATGTAGGATATTGTATCGGTAATGAACAAATTAATGCGTGAAATGACTCCCTCTGTTCCTGGAGCCAATTTAAAACAGTTTGCAGTTGGAATGCTTCCTGGTTTGCACAGAGTATAGTTCTGTCATTGTAAAATAAACATGTAATAATGTGTCAAATATTTTTTTTCAACTTTAGTCATTAAAATCCATAATAACTGACCTCGGAGGTCACTGGGTAGAATATCGTTTGTGTCGTAAGAAGTGCATTTTATGAAACCAGGACCCCACCCACATGTATTATTTAAAATCCCCAGAGACTGGACAGCATACAGTTGTGTTATCTCTACATGGTGTGGTGGCACAGTTGCCTTTACTGCATATTCGCAATTCGACCAGGCATGCGGCTGCAGTACAACCTCAGAGATATGATTCCCAGAGTTACGGACTGACATTACGACTTATCAATACCAAGCTCTTTATTACAATTGAGGCAAAATCTAACATTAAATCGAAAAGAGTCACAATTTCAGTTGGGAAAAAACTCCCCAAAATTTGAGAAAGGGGCACGTCTTGGCACTATTGTGTAGGAATACAATGTGGGCAAATCAACAGGGTTTGATGTAAAGAATGGCCCGAACAAAATAAACCAGTTTGTAAAAGAGCCCAAGGATAGTGGGCCAGTGAAAAGGAGACACTTCGTTTGGAAAGGAGGCACAGAAAAAAATGAAATGAATATTAAACTGAGATCACCACTGGTTTGATTATTGGTTGATGTAAGGTTTTTGATTTTAAGATTTACAGCTACAAAATGCAATGTATGTATAAAAGTAATGCAATTAATGATTCTATCCAATAAATTAAGCATTCACATTCTTTGCATTGGTCCCGAAAGACCCCAGTTGCTGATTATTTTGTATCACAGAGGTTCTACTGAAAATGTTAAACCTCATGCAGCCTCCAACAGGAGATGGGCTTGATCCCTTTGTTCACATTCACCATACAGGCATAATTCATAAGCATTGCACTCAAAATAGGAGAAGAAAAATAACAAATTATTCTTGTAATTGCTTGTTGAGATTAATTGCTACATTGGTTTGTGAGCAAGTGCAGAATGCCCAGTCTCTGTATTTCTGTGACTCTCCTATTTAATTCACATTTCTTTGCATGGAATAAATTTGATTTGATTATTGTAATTAGTTATAATTTCCCTTTGCCAATATAATTTTTTTAAATTGTGTATTCAAATATTTAAACAGAGCTGTATTAAATTCCCTGCATATGAATATGCATGTGCATACATAATAATCATAATCATAATCATAATCATGATCATAATATATTATGAGTTGGCCTGAGTATTACGATTTTTTATTTCAATGCAGATTAATATTTTGTGCATTTACTCAAAGATGCCGTCACTCTCTCCGTGTGTAAAATGACAAATATGCTTAAAGCATTAAAATCCTCAATGGAAAGAATAATGAGTGTTGAAACCTCTAATCTGCTGAGTCCCATGCATTTGTGTAATCCACCATTTGGCATGCTGTCTGATTACATAAAGCTGCATGCAAACTTCATTTTATGTTGGATTAGAGTTTTCTAACCAACCTGCACTTTGAGAAGACAAAGTGTCCCACGTTTATGACATTCCTCATCCTTTAACCCATTTAGACCTAAAATGCCTGCTAAAAACGCCTATTATTTAATCATTTAAAACCTGAGGTTTTCTGAAAAAATTTCAAACCATGTCTCATTTTCTTGCCGAATCAGCATTTCAGAACATATTTTTGACTCCAGGTCTTAATGGGTTAATCATTTAACTGAGCTCTTGACTCAAAATGCCCCTTTGTTTGAACATATTTTTGCCATAATTCGGAATGCCCATTTGTGTTGTTTGGCCTGTCCCTTGTTGTGATATACTCCATAAATTAGGGAGGATGCAGAACAGCATGCATGTCCTGGGCATAGCCAGCTGCTGTCACTCCACACTCTCTCAGTTCACTCTCTTACTCCACACTCTCTCAGCCAACTCTCTCACGCCACACTCTCGCATCGGACTCTGTCACTCCACACTCTCGCAGCGGACTCTGTCACTCCACACTCTCTCAGTTCACTCTCTTACTCCACACTCTCTCAGTTCACTCTCTTACTCCACACTCTCTCAGCCAACTCTCTCACTCCACACTCTCAGCTCACTCTCTCATTCCATGAATCTCACTCCACACTCTCTCATCTCACTACCTCACTCCACACTCTCATTTCACTCCCTCACGCCACTCTCTCAGCTCACTCCCTCACTCTACACACTCTCTCACTCCCTCACTCCACATTCTCATCTCACACTCTCACTCCACGGCTCTCTCAGTTGCTGCTCTGGAGGACTGCTCTACCTATGCAGTTGGCCCTGGCAGACCACAGGAAAACCGTAGGCGCCTGATTGACAGGGGAGTCACCATTGCACACAGAAGCAGGGGGAATACCCTACCGACTGACACCTTCCCAATTATGTGCACCCCCGCGGCTTTTTGTCACTGTCGGTACTGGCACAGTTTGGCTTGACTGCTGCTTCCGTCCAGTATGTGGGTCTCCTACAATTTTCCACATGGTTCCCTTTCAAATCAATTGCTGTCTGAACAAAAACATCGTCTGGAACACATCGTTGCTCAAGACGCTGTTCTTGAGTGCAAGTAGTTATGTCTGTTGACCTATTCATTTGTTGGCCACCCGTTTGGAGCGCCACTCGCACATTCTATGTCATGCCTAACAGCTGTAATTGATACTTCACCTCGTATAGATTGCTTGCCTCATTTTTGTATGGTTTATGCCCCAGGGTGATTTGTTGAGCTACCCATGTCTCCACCCAGTTTGATTGTACTTGCCCCTCTGAAATCAGCACTCGCACTGTGTATCCTTTGGCTTTCAGGGTTTTGTGTAAGATCCTCCCTTCCTGGGACTACATTCATTCATAAGTAGTATCTTGTATCAAACTTGTATCTTCCATATGCAGACGTCCAGTAAAATGTTGGGCTGCTCTTGTTTCTCACGTCTTACTTCACCTCTCAAGCATGTGGGAGTATTGATGACCACTATTTTACATGTAAAAAGCAACATATACAATATACATATACATATGTAGCAAGGTGGCAGGGGTGGCCACCATGCCAGGTGGTGAGTGGATGAAAGACCAACAAAAAACGATGGTTCAAAAGGCCAACGGCCAATTTATTTCCCTTTTTCAAACAATTAAAACAAAACACAAAGTTAAAGTATTTAACTCAAACCCGATTCAATAGAGGGAAACAGCAACAACAAAAAAACAGCACTTCTGCCTCCATGCCCCAAAACCTCTCTTCAGGCATGGCAGGCTGTGCTTTTATAATGGCCTAACGAAGGCAATGGCTCACAGCTGAGTTGATTGCTCATTAGCCTCAGGTGAGCCTGCCTGTAAGTGAGGCCGCTGCTGTCCAAGGCCCTGTAGTCCTCTCCAGGCTGTGGGATGGAACAGGAACACCTGACAGCAGGCAAAAGGAGGCACAGCCCTCTCTACTCCTCCCTCCACCTCTCCCAGTGTCACAACATATTTTTGTGCTGGACCCCTGCTTTAAGTATTTTGCCAGGTACAGTATAGGGCTGGTTGTAGAAATATGTCTGTCTTTCTTGACCAAACAGACAATCCATCTTTAGGAAATAAGGCCAAACATGTACAGTATATCTGTGTTTAGTTAATAATGCCAAAATAGGTATCCAGATTCCGGACAAGGAGGTGCAAGAAGCAGGTTTTTTTATGGTGCTTTTGTTGGTCATCCTCTTTGACTAGAAACTTCCAAAAGAAAATGCTTGGACCTACCCAAAATAATCCAAAGTACCCTCCCAGATTTTTATTACATCCAGTCTGAATGACATTAACAGCAACCCTCTTCACTTTTTTAAGTGCGGCTGTCTTTTAGACACGCTGTCATTCAGCTATCTCTCCAGCTAGCAATGTTAAGATGGCCAGATATTCTCAGTGGAGTAAACCCCTTCTGTTATTCACGTTTAATAGAATATGGACATCCTCTGTGGAACAGTTTCAGTCTGTCAGTTGGAGCACATTTGTGTCAAATGTGCCAGTGGTTCATTGTGCTGCTCTAACTCGATAGAAAATGGACATGCCAACGCATTAATCAAAAATAAAAACAGATCTCCCAGATGTCCAATTGGCCACTTACTCTTGTGAAGCACCCACACTCAACACCAGCAGTCGGTGACATCATCCCAGCACCATGTTCATGATTCTCATTCAGAAGAAAGCTTGAATACCCTTCTAAGAACGTCAGAGCCCAAAGTACTTGCCAAATATGTGTTACTGTCAGTAATCAAATCATTGAAGCCAAGCAAGCGGATAGCTGGTGGCAAAACAATAGCAAGCAATGACATCATTCTTATTTTGAGTCGTGTGAGTAAGAACCTTACACTATGTTGTTCTCTCTGATACTCCTCATTTGATCTTTGCGTTTGCCGATAAAAAACTAGCTTCCCCTAGTGTCATCTTTTCTCAAGAATCTCCTACTTGGGAGCTTTTGAGTGGCTCATCCTTACTAAACTACTGGCTTTCAAAGGCGATGCCCTGCACTCGTAGTGCATCGCGCCTTAGTGCAGTGACCATGGTTACCCAGCATGCACCTGCGCAGTGGAGAGAGAGGAGACTCGGCTCGGCAGGAGGAGGGACTTCACAGAGCCTGGCCCTGATTTTCCCCAATTTTCCACACTCGCGGGGTTGTCTGCCCCCTCGAACCCCCCACCCTCACTCACAGTGACTGAAGGAGCCAACAGAAGGGGGAACCCAGGAGCAGGCAGGCTGATGACCGCCATGCAGCTGGAGCAGTGGTGGCAAGCCGCGCCCAGGTCCGCTAATCACCTCGTTTATTTTTTCGTATTTCTCCAAATTTAGTAGCCAATTTAACCCCCTATTTATTTAGATTCGTCTTCCCCTCACAAGCCTGCCACCTGTCCTCCGGGTTAAGCTAATATCCCTGAGGCCGGCAATGATTCGCCTCCTCTGAGACAGAATTTCGCCCGCCTGCTCTTTTAGGAACGCCCTACTGCTCCTCGGCGAGCTTGTGTCGACTTTCCCTCCCTCCACCCCCTGGGGTGGACAGTCAATAGCCGCCCCCGATTGGGGCTCCCAGCCAGAGTTGGACTGATGCATTCGGGTTTCGAACAAATTCCCTTGTTAATTTGCTGCCCGCATTTATAACATAGGGCCTTTTGTAAAATAATGCATCATGGGTCAGAAAAATGTGGTTCTAAGAATTTCTTTACTCATTGCAGCGCAAGAAAAATGTATGTACTGCTTGACAGATTCCAATAAAAATAAAATGTTTAAAAAAAGCTACCAGTATAGCAGTGCGCATTTGCACTATTTGTGTTTCAACCCTGTTCCTCTCTCTCCAAGGACAGGTTAAAAACGGCTTCTCTTTTATGGAATGCGAATCCTACAGCTGTATTGTTAATGAAGATAAACTATGGGATGAGGTTTGCCGGGGAGGACAAATGCAGGTGCTAAATATAACACGGCGATGACACTATGGGGTCGGCTTTGTGACACGCTGTAGCTCCTGGAGTTTCGTCACTAGGCCATTACTCCACCTTTGTTGATGGGTGCGTGTGTGTGTGTGCATATGTGCGTGTGCACATGTGTGCGTGTGTGTTTGTGTGATTGTGTGTATCCGTGTGCATGTGTGTGTCCGTGTTTGTATCTGTGTGTGCGTGTGAGTTGTGTTCCCCTTCTGCTCACATGACTTCTCTTCTCTAGGCACTCCATATGACACAGGTTACTCATAGCCCATTGGATGGACTAGCATCACACCCAAAACCCACAACGTTTGCCTCCTTTGGCTCACAGATCCATCAGCAATCAAATCAGTAAAACTAGCAAAACTACACAGAGAATGACACAGGTTTTGTTTTCCTGGTAGAACCTCTCACCATTTGTGGATCCAGTTGCTATGCACACTATTGCATTGGCAGGGTTTGCCATTAGAATGCATTGTGCCTTGCAGAAATTATCTATGCATTAATGGATCATCATAAAAGTTAACTGATTAATACATTATTTAAAGGGTATTAAATATTTAAACATTTGAAGCGAAAGAAATGCATGCGCTGCTTCAATTAGTCATTTGCACAAGAGCGCAATGATCAGTCATTGTAACAAACATCTAATATGCTATAAATCCATATAGTGCAGCATCACTATCCATACACTGAGTGTCTCATTGGGCAGCTCTGACAGAGACTCTGCATAGTGCAAGCAGGCATTAATGTGTGTACTGAAGATCAGGTTCGCTTTCTGTGCACGACATAAATATAAAGGTACTGTCTAACAGAGATGCATTCATCTCTGTGCATGGTGCATAACTACAGGTACTCTTCCCCCATCAATGAAGTGGGGACTATATGTAAAATTACCCAGAGTCCTCCGGCAAGAAATTATCAGAACACTTTTGTTCATATTCACTTAGAAAAGGAGGGGCCATGTCTTTAATATAAGCAATACCATTTTACCCTTGCTTTAGAATTTTAATGGAGAGGTTGGTGTGCAAGAAATAGTCTGAAACAAATAATTATGAGTTTTAAGGACTAGTTTGTGTTTAATTGCAAGTCAGTAGTTAAATATATGTAGTCCCCCATTTTCTCCCAGGAAAAAGACAGATATGCTTGGAATATAAAAATACACAATAGACGAATAATTAAATTAAATCTACTTTAATTTACTCTCCTCACTTCAGAAAAATCTTGGATTGAAAAATTGCACTGCTGGCCATTTTCGGCGAGTTATGCTTTTCATGTAATTTCAGAAATACATCCTTACTTCACAAATGTTTCACTCCTAAAACTTTATTGAACACATTTCTAGTGCAATGGATGTTGTAGTCTGTAATTCAGCCCTTAAATGACAAGATGCTGATACAACCATCCTCACGAAGCCACCTGTTGTCCAATCGTTAACAATTGTCCCACTGTGGTACCTGATGGTACCCCACAGAAATGTCATGATTGCTAATTGTGTGTAATTGCACATCAATTCACAGAGTGGTGCTCATAGCTATCGACACATATTTATCAATTTCATCCAACTGTCTTGCTCCTTGACACTGTTAAATATTCAAAAAGATGATATCTTATAACTATAAAATAATGACATATTGGTATTGTGAAAGAAATATAGTAGACATTTTACATAAATGAAAATAAATCTAGTGTTACAATATGAATAAAGGATCAAGATACTTTTTTCACAAGGATCAAGTGTCATGTTGAAAAATATAATAATTTAGTGCATTATATTGATGATTAGCATTGACCATCTTCTGTCATGGTGTGATGTGTTGGGTACTTTCTGCAAAATGAATGATATCCATTTGTGTACAGTGCTCACATTTCAGCAGACAAATTTGTTCAATAAAATACTTTTAGATGTCATTGTTTCTTCCATTGCTATAATCGTCTAATCTCATCCATTCAGTTAACTGAATAATTTGCTGGCTTGCTTGAAACTCATTATCTCAGACAGATAGTTTTTTCCTTATCTAATGAAACGGTGCTTCATCACAGCCAATTATCTTGTTATTTGTTCAGCTCGAAAGGTTGTAGGTACACAGCGGATCTCAGATGCAATACAGGCTCCAACACCTTGTTGTTTAAAACACAGGCCCTCCTCATAATATCCTAATTGCAGTGTTACACAGTCTGTCAGCTTAGAGCCAAAAGGTAAGTGTATGTGTCCATGAAGAATTATAAACTGAACTAAAAATACAGTTATCCCATACCACCATGCATAATAATTAATTAATCGATTACTACTCCTACTTTCTTTTTGCTCTTCTAGTCTCTAAGATTAATTGACAGAAGGCTTTTCACTTGAGATCTTTACCGCTCCATCATTCCAATGTTTTTCACTAGTATTTTTTGTACTAGTGTACATATGGAACGGAAATATGTTGGGGGTGCGTGATTATTTCATTTATAATCATTTATTTAGCTAGGTAGGTCAGAACTCAAATCTCATTTGCAGTGACAACCCGAGTCAACCTGAATCAAATTGGGTTGGGAGTGCCAGGGGCGGGGGTTGTGAATCAGATATAGGGGGATGAAACTGAGATTTGAATTTGGTCTGAAGTAAAGAGTGCCTAATGCTGGTCCACCAACACCTCTTCCAGCAGCAACTTTTTTCAGGAGCTCCCAAGTACTGGTTTGACTACGGGATGCGAAAGATCATGTTAAAGGCCATAGCGTGAGGTGATCACCAGGCGTCCACCACTCGCAGACACCCATCGCGTTCCGCTGAGCTTCAGCGACCCGTCTCAGTCCCACTCCACCCTCGACGACCCGCGTATCCAGGCACTAAGCCGTCTGTTTTCCTGCGCGAAAAGTATGCCGAGCATTTCCAATGGCAGGAAAAACTCCTCAGGCCTTTTGTTTTTACTGTGCTCAGATTGTTTCAGTTCAGCTCTGTCCAATGTTGCTAACACATTCCCCAATGTGGTCACGTTTAGGGTTCTGGTCTAGTGGGGTAGTGGATTTATCTTACTTAGCGCACAGAGTATTTAACACACAGAGGAGTATTTAATGTACAGAGGAGCATGGGTCCACATTTTTTGCTGTTGTACCTTTGAAGTTACTTTTACTCAATCAACGAAAACACAATATTAAATATATGGAGGATTGGGGGACATGTATCAGAGGTCAAAATGCATAGTTACCCATAGAGATACATCTTGTTGGTTGGCACGCTGAAGAGCTATAGCTTATATTAGTAGCTTTGGCTTTACATCACTCAATACAGCTTGGAGAAGGAAGAGATTGTGGAAATCTCATAAGTCTGACTGTGATTGTGACAGGCCCAGCTCTTCTGCACTGTTGGCATTCATGCTAACATTCAGGGACATCCACTCGATTGTTGTGGAGGGTCAGAATTCATCACAGTATCAAGGTTGTTTATGACTGAAGTGCTTATATTTTTGATATGAATATCTCAGAAATGTTATGTCAACTTTTTTGCTCATACGCGGGCACCGTTGTTAAATATTTCAGGAGAAAACACATTATATAACAAACACTTTATTTGACATAATCAGAGGAGCGTGCAGCCGGGCTCTTTCTGGGCTATGTTTCTTAGGAAACGTGTTGAGAGTGTTAGCTCCTATGTTGTCTGAGGACGCAGGAGGTAGTGTCCCCTGAACTAAGGTTCATTACCCCGTCCATGTCAAAGCATGTCCACCGACATGGAGTGGTTCTCATTGTTGCAGGGGGAACCTCGATACCACAGCAACGCTGAGCCTCACTCTTAAATAAGGTATATGCAAGTGGTGCTTTTGTAGAATAGGTCAAAGACTTGTAACATTAATGGCATCTTTTGGATGAAGGTTTTAGATATTTATAATGGCTGATTAAATGGCAGATATGACAGAAAAATGCAGTGATACCCCACAATAGTGCATGAGAATGTGTGTGTATGTTTGCATGTGTGTGTTTGTGCATGTACATGTTTGTGCGAGTGCGTGAGTGTGTGTCTTTGTTCAACTATGCGCTGTGTCATCATCGCCTCCCCTGGTCTCGGCATTTACACGACATCTCCATAGTAACATATTTCCCAGCGTTCCCTCCAGCTCATTGAACAGGTAGTGCCATTACTACACTATGTGTCAGAAATCCACAAGACATCAACAAAATAAATTATTTTTTTCGGCCTCACAGGCACAATTAAACAGCGCTGCGTGTGCACTGATGAAAAAATATCACAAATTATGATAAATACAGTTTATTTCAGCGTGCGCTAGCACACAGTGAGCTTGTTGTACGGACAGTGTGACGCATGACTAAACAGGGAGCTGCTATACAGACACGTACACACACGTACACACGTGCACGCTTGCACACGCACTTGCACACCCCGCGTACATACGAACGCGTGCGCGTGCTTATTCCTGTTTGATGAATGCAGATGGTTATTTTTGGAGTGCAGGGCTGAGAGTCAGACCTCTTGCTTGCAGAGATGAGATAAGTAAGAGCTGCCTGAGGACACAGAGGTGCTGGAATAATCACCAGTCACCGGAGTGCGCCGCGGCGAGGCCCCATCGCCACGGCACTCGCCGCGACGTCGTGCTCATTACACTTCATCTTAACCGCTGAACAGAAGCCCCTCATGAATATTCCATGGCCAACGATTACCACATTCAGCGTCCTGTAGCCTGGTAACGGAAATGTCGCAGAGCGCTCCTTCGTCTAAATTATCATTTTTTTCCCGGCTTCTATCCGACGCATTCCTTCCCACTTTGTTCCCATTCACTCCAAAGGCTGGAATGCCAATTAGCATTGATCATTCTGGACGCTCTGTGACTGAGCACCTGTTTCTTGACACTTGGGTTGAAAGCTTGGCTGACTGGAGCTGTGTGTTGATTTACAGGTCTGTACACCGTTAAATATCATCGGTGTAGATGCTAGTGAACAATGAGTTCATCATTATTGTTATAGTTTTCGTTAAAGCTCCTGGTGGAGATGGGCCTTTAGACTGCAGTGGGCCTCTGATGGACCTCCTGGGCTACATCAGGTGGAGGAGGCCAGATTCTTCTATTTTCTTTTGGACAAAATAAACTCATTGTTCACGCCTCATCTCAGGCCAGTGCTACTCCAAGGGCTTGCCACTGACCCTCTGTGCAGAGCAGTAGCGAAGGTCGTCTATATGGAAAAGAAATATCAGCCCACAGCGTTCTTGTAAACATGTTGGTTATGGTGGGAAATGAAAGGGGTTGACTGTCTCTCACGGACTCCATTCTGCTTATTTAAGTTTGTGTGGTTTTTTTTTGTGTTTCAGGTTATAAGACATCCAGCTACACTACTGAGGACAATGGGAGGTGGGAGAGTCGTAGGCTACTGTATGATCCCGACAACAACAAGACTGAGAGAATACAGAGGAACTGCACTGAACCAGGTAAGAGACTGGCCCCTGATGCCCCCCTTCATAGCAGAACAGCGCCTCCAGTGCATGCCTTTCAGCCGTGCTCTCAAGCTTTAACACCTGACTCACTGAATCGGGAGCTTTATTTATTTCGCTTTTGATGTGCGCATCCGTGTTCCATTTTTAATCAATTCAATTACATTCACTTATGAGATGAAATAGCCTTCAGTTTGCTAGACCAGCACAGTCCAGTTGGCTTGTGGAGACACATTAACAGGGACACAGTAAGCAGACTGGGTTCGACGGGTGCTGGTAGTCAGCTGGAGCGATGGAGTGATAACGCTAGCCGATCCCATTGCATGGAGCTACTAATGCTGTTAAGAGGTTAATGGTTAAACACTTCACCTCTTTTTTTCTGTTTCTCTTACATCCAACCATGGATCATTCTACACACACAGTACTGATTGGCTCCCTCAAGACAGAGGATCAGAGCTGCCAGCGAAGGGAACGCAATCAGAAGCAATTTTACGCGCTCCCTTAATTATACCACTGTTCTAGGTCTGCGGATTCTACAGACTGGGGCCCTGTTTCTGAGCAAAAAAAGGTGCCATGGAATTACAAAAGAAACAATGCTCGTACCTCACCTGTTCTATTGATGGCAGAGTACAGATTTGACCTCTTTACTTACCGCTGCCCTCCCACCGCAAGGACTGTGCCAGCTGAATCGCGCTGGCCCTGCAGCGACGGGTGTTTTTTGTGTTCTGTAGATGTAAGTGTTAGCCTAATGGTAAGAGCAGAGCCTGGGTCAGCAGGCAGCAAGAGCTCATGGTGTTTCTCTGACCTGATTGTTGAATGAGCCACAGTATATTCAAGTCCAAGCATTCTGGTCCTGAGGGATCACCCTCTGTTCCCTTTATATCAAGGCCTGCAAGCTGCCCAAGGTCTTCTGTGTGGCAGTGACAGAGGAGAGCAATGGAGAATTGGGCAGGAGGCATACCTAAATAAACACCAAACTGGAGAATTCTACTTTTCAGCAAAGTTAAAATACGTTTAGTTTTTTTACCTACACATCTTTGGGTACTGATGTTAAAATGTAAAATAATCACATGCTATTTTTTACAGCATGGTGTTTTCAGCATAATTCTTTTACCTTGGCTTCAGAATTAAAATTAAATGGAAATTCATGGTGATCTCATAATTTGCTGCAATCTGATCCTCTTGTGTTTTTATGAGGTTTTGACTGGAGGATTTCTTATTGTGAAGAGTCGTGAAATACCTGAATTGGTCCATAACGATCCAGCCTCCATTGTCCTAACAGCAGGCTCTTCTGCTTTGGCCCCTGCTGTGTGTTTGTTCTCTGATTTTGCCCCTTATTCTGGCACAATCAGAGAATATTGGTTATTGTCCACCATTCAAAACAATCCAAGAAGCAGATTAGTAGATAAAGGCATGTTTCAAGCACACGGTGTCAAATCCTCTAAAACAGCGGTCCCCAACCTTTTTTGCACCACGGACCGGTTTCATGCAAGACCATTTTTCCACGGACCGGGGAGGGGGGCTGCATGGAAAAAAAAAAACTGAGACAAGTGCGGAAAAGAGGCACAGACGGAAGTGGTCATTTTTCAAAATAAAACACCCTGCAGACTGCGATAGTCAATAAAATGGAAATAAAATTAAAATTAAAACGTTTTTATTATTTCTGTGCGGCCCGGTACCAAATGCCTCACGGACCGGTACCGGGCCGCAGCCCGGTGGTTGGGGACCGCTGCTCTAAAAGACTGATGAATCTTTATTTTTTTATTCAAAACTCCAGTTTTGAAGTCCAATAATGTTGAAAATAATTTATTTTCCAGCATTCTACAGGACATGCCGTTGGCATAGACTAGAGGTTTAGAAAAGATGGCAAAGCTCAGGGATGTTTGGCCATGTGATATGAGCAGTGGAATAAACCAGCTCACGCGCTCGTGAAGCAATGGCCAACAGCTGCGACCTGGATATGAGCACACTAAAAGAAAGCGAGGCAGAGAGACAACCGAAATACACGGGCTACCTCAAAGCCCTTCCAGACAGGACACATCCAACCCGAGCCACCAAGGCCACTCCAAACACACAGAACGCACGCAAGTCAAACCGCAGACATTTATTCAGCTCGTAGCGGAGTCAGGGCTCAGACAGCAGGGACAAGTGGAGCGGACGTTTCCGTGTGAGCACAAGCACGCATCTCACAGGAGACAAGCGATGCGTTGTCCACTGCTCTGCGACTTTTTTGGCAGGCGTGCGTTTACCTGTTTGTGTGTCAGATCCCGAAACCTTTGCCAAAGTGTCGCTTCGGTCTTGCGATCAACAGCAGCTCCGACACCTCGGCTCTTGCTGACGTTTTCCTGAGGCGGTGGTGTGAAACCTCGGGCGCTAGAGTGTCCCTGTCAGCCCGCCTGTCAAGGCTTACTGACTTCTTTCTCATCTCATCCCATGCTCTTGCTAAATAATTTATGTTAGGAAGAGAAACGTAATGGCTCGTTTCCGTTTCATTATGCCTTCCCTCGCGAAATACTGTAATTATTTTAATTGGGATTATGCTTGCCTTTCTGCACAACAGGGTCTGCTTGACAACGCTCTTTCTCTCTCTCTCCCTCTCTCCCTATTTTTATCTGTATCTCTCCTGTGTGTGTGTGTGTGTGTGTGTGTGTGTGTGTGTGTGTGTGTGTGTGTGTGTGTGTGTGTGTGTGTGTGTGTGTGGATTGTAGGTAGTCACCACTGACCCATAAGGGTGGATCAGGTGTGTCCACCATTGTTACGTTCCACGTGTATGTGTGCTTTTGTCTTCTCTGTGTCCATGTTCCGTAGGAGTACCATCCGCCATTCCATTCGCCTTCCCTACTGTCCATCATTTCTGTGTCCTGGTCCCGCCTCCACCAATCACCTGCCCCTCTATAAAAACCCCATGACTGCTCCTGCAAGATCCCTTTTGCGCCCCTTTTGCCCTTTTGCTGAACGTGAGAGACAGAGTGTTTGACCTTTGAAAGTTTGTTAGTGGAAGTGTATGATTCAGTTTGTTTGTTCCCACTTAGGCCTTGGGATAGGTAAGAGGGAGGCCTCCATACATCTTCATCGATAGGTCAATCCTGTGTATAGAGACATTAGGAAAGGGGTGGTTGCCATCTGTGTACCTTTGTTTACGGGTAGCTAGTGTAGATTAGATAGGTAGACTTTTATTTCGTATAAAGGTTTAGATAGTCAGCCTATCTTCGTTTTGGTTTGTAGCTAGCCTGTTCTGTTTTATTAAGTTCATTTCTTTGGCAACACCCGTGTCCCTTGGCCTTGTGTCTTTGTGTTTGTATGTCACCTTTGTAAATAGCCTCACTAAGTTTTGTAAATATATGTATATAAACACCGCCCCTCTTGCCTTGTCTTTATTATTTACCCTCATAATTCGCTCAAGACCCGATCCAATTACAACTTATATGTTACGGTCTCCCCCGTACCCCTAAAAGCCGTCGGGTTCGTAACATAAATGGGGGCTCGTCCGGGATATTGAGCGATTGTGTGTGTGAATAATATTGTAAAGGTTAGTATTGGTAGTGTGTGTAATAGTAGGCTAGTTCGCGTATGGTGTGCTTGCGCTGGTTATTTGTGGTTGCTGTTAGTGTTACTGTGAATATTGTTGTGTAGTGTTGTATAGTACAACTAGCTATATAACAATTAAGACAATGGCTTCGTCACATTTTGATTTGGAATTGTTTATTAATGAACCGTCCATCGTTATTTTTGAACAGTGTCGTAAGGCGGATTTATTCATTATCGCGGAGCATTTGGCGTCTCTGTTAGCCGGTCTCTTCTTAAAAGGAGATTCGTTCGGTCGTGGGGTAAGCTCGTGGAGCTGGGTCTCTTTATCCGGCCTGTTTTGTCACTGGTGCCGGACGCTGAACCGATGTTGGGTGCTACGGCTTCCTCTGGATCGGAGGAAAAGGAGGAGACGCCGCCGGTTACCCTGCCGAGGTTTGAGGCGTTCTCTTCTTGAACCTCTTCTGGGTCAATGGTTGGGGCGAGGTTGAAGATCCGTTTGGCCCGCCTGCAACTAGAAGCACAGGAGAGAGAACAGGAGAGAGAGGTACAGGAGAGAGCCAAGGACAGGAAACTGGCATTGCGGAAAATGGAGATTGAGGCAGAGACTACCCTCAAGCTGCGGCAATTGGAGTTGCAGAACGCTGCTGCACAGTCGGTTGTGTCCACAGCCGCCTCAGGTACGCCCACGCCATTCACTGGACTCTATGATGTGAGGAGACATGTGGCTCTTCCTCCCTTTAATGAGAGAGAGGTGGATACCTACTTTAGCACTTTTGAGCGCCTCGCTACCGCACTTCAATGGCCGAAAGACATTTGGACAACCTTGTTACAGTGCAATTTTTCCGGTAAAGCGCAGGATGCTACTGCTACTTTGTCTCTTGAGGACAGTTTGAATTACGAAATTGTGAAGGCTGCTGTGCTGCGTGCTTATGAGTTAGTGCCGGAGGCATATAGACAGAAATTCCGAAACCAACGAAAAGTCCCGACTCAGTCCTTTGTTGAGTTTGCAAGAGAGAAGGGAATGGTGTTTGATAAGTGGTGTGCTGCTAGCAAGGCTACAGATTTAAATTCTCTTCGAGATTTAGTTTTGTTGGAGGAATTTAAAAAGTGTACACCAGAGCGTTGTGTGGTATATCTTAATGAGCGAAAGGTTACGTCCTTAAATGAGGCGGCCATCTGTGCTGACGAGTTTACTCTCACGCATAAAACGGTGTTCGTGTCATCCCGTGAGAAGGCTTCTGATGACGACTTACCTGTTAGCTCACAGCTGAAACGCCCGAACTCTCCACCGATACGCTCCAAGGAAGAGCGAGAGTGTTTCTATTGCCATAAAGTGGGTCATGTTATTGCTGACTGTTTTCAATTAAAGAGGAAAAACTCAAGCCCACCAAGACCTATCGGTTTCGTGAAAGTAGTCTCAGACACTACTCAGTCCTCCAGTAGCCGCGACAGAGGTGACGTTGGCTACGACGCCTTCATGTTTGATGGTTTTGTGTCGCTGTCTGGTGTAGCGAAGGATCAGAAGGCAATTCGGATTTTGAGAGACACTGGTGCGTCGCAATCCTTCCTGTTGGCTGGTGTCTTGCCCTTATCAGATGCGTCTTCCGGTGGTGCGAATGTAATGGTACAGGGAATCGAAATGGGCTTTGTAACTGTTCCATTGCATAAAGTGCATATTAAGACCGATTTAGTCTCTGGGTATTTTAAAGCAGCCGTGCGTTCCGTTTTACCAGTCCCAGGTGTAGCCTTTATCATGGGGAACGATATAGCAGGTGGTAAAGTGCTACCTGTACTGAAGGTTTTGAAACAACCGAAAACGTGGCGCTACGCCCGACATCCGGCAACCTCGCCTGATGTGTTCCCGCCTGTAGGCTTAGCCGAGCAGGTGAATCTGAATTCCATTCACGGAAATGGGGCGAGCAGGTGAAAGATATGCCCTCGATTAAGCTGCCAGTCACGCGCGAACAGCTTATTGTAACTCAGAACACTGATTACCTAGGGGTAACAAGGAAACGTAGGAGTGTTCCAGCATTGTTTTTGCCACAAGTTTGGAAAAAGAAACACAAGAAGGGTACCGACAATGTGTTGGCAGACGCATTGTCTCGCGTGTATCATGATACATTGTAGCCATGTGTTCTTGTGTAATTTCGTATTTTGAACGGACTGTATTTTGCGTAATAAGTTCGTTCTTATTGGTGGAAGTGTTACGTTCCACGTGTATGTGTGCTTTTGTCTTCTCTGTGTCCATGTTCCGTAGGAGTACCATCCGCCATTCCATTCGCCTTCCCTACTGTCCATCATTTCTGTGTCCTGGTCCCGCCTCCACCAATCACCTGCCCCTCTATAAAAACCCCATGACTGCTCCTGCAAGATCCCTTTTGCGCCCCTTTTGCCCTTTTGCTGAACGTGAGAGACAGAGTGTTTGACCTTTGAAAGTTTGTTAGTGGAAGTGTATGATTCAGTTTGTTTGTTCCCACTTAGGCCTTGGGATAGGTAAGAGGGAGGCCTCCATACATCTTCATCGATAGGTCAATCCTGTGTATAGAGACATTAGGAAAGGGGTGGTTGCCATCTGTGTACCTTTGTTTACGGGTAGCTAGTGTAGATTAGATAGGTAGACTTTTATTTCGTATAAAGGTTTAGATAGTCAGCCTATCTTCGTTTTGGTTTGTAGCTAGCCTGTTCTGTTTTATTAAGTTCATTTCTTTGGCAACACCCGTGTCCCTTGGCCTTGTGTCTTTGTGTTTGTATGTCACCTTTGTAAATAGCCTCACTAAGTTTTGTAAATATATGTATATAAACACCGCCCCTCTTGCCTTGTCTTTATTATTTACCCTCATAATTCGCTCAAGACCCGATCCAATTACAACTTATATGTTACGGTCTCCCCCGTACCCCTAAAAGCCGTCGGGTTCGTAACAACCATACTGTACATATGGATGTACGGGTTCCAAAGCCTTATTACATGTATTAATATATCACAAATGTCTTAATATTCAATGTAATATTTCATGTTCTATTACATTTTTATACTCATTTGACATTGTGCCACTCTTGCGGATGAGGCTCGAGGTTTTCCAGAATATTTAATGCGGCTTTTACCCAGCAGAGGAAGGTGAGTGGTCCCCTGATTCCTCTTGTGTCCTAATTAGCCGAAGGTAGCCATCGTAAATCCTCACCCCCCCTTCTGTCCCCTGCCTGGCTTCCAAGGTCACGCAAAGCGTCCAGAGAGAGCGAGGGCAGGATTCAGGTGGCAGGCCTTGTCTTGGAGGCCCCCTTCTTCAATGCACAGTCCCCTGTCTGCCTCGTTAAATGCGTACTGGTGTGGGACCAGCTGTTTGCTCCTTCACACCACAGTGCAAATGCCCACGTCTCTTCAGTCTTTACTCTTAGGATGGCATCGCTGGCCGTGTAGCGCATGAGCTCTTTGAGAATTTAGTGGGCTCTGACAAGGAGTGGGGGGGGTGGAGGGTGTATGTGAGTGTGGAAACATTGATGTGTGGACACTTGAGATTGATTTGTAGGCTGTACGAATCTTGCTGGGGCCCTGGAGATGGGTGCAGCACAGAGAGCCTTAATTTCTAGTTAGCAGAACCGTGTCGACAAGTACGGGCATGGCCTTTATTAAATAAAATGCAATTCAATTTAAAATCTTTTCTAAAAAAAAAAGTGATGTATCTAGTTTTTTCTTTTTTTCCCCCCTACCCGCTCCTTGGACGAAGGGAAATAGGCACAAATTATTTTTGGCCGCCGAGCACCTGCCATGTTTGCTGCGCCCTGCATCCCAGTTTAGCCTTCATTTCTCATCCTTATTTCTGAGAGCCTGCCGTGTGACTGCCCTGTCCTGCCCTTCATATTACCTGAAATAAAAATGCTATTTTTTAAAATTCACTTTCCGCCATGATTTTAATTTTGGGGGGTTCTGTAGTGGTTGGCGCGCGCAAGCCGCACACACTGCAACAGACACCGATACGTAGGCAATACAAGTTTAATACGACCCGAATTATGCCTGCTTTGTCCTCTTTCCGTTTCTTGGATTTTCCCTGTGAGCTTGTGAAGGTGTAGCGAATGTATGAAATCCAAGTGCTATGTTTCGAAAGAACCCTATGTGTGCACCCGTGGTGTTATCCCATTAAAACACAGCTACAGCGAATGACAGAGATGTGATGACGTTATTTAAGAAAATGGAATCTGGCATGCATACAGCGGGTATATGTACGATGTTCGTCATGTGTGTGAGCGCTGCCCGAGGCTGGTGATAGATACCTCTGTCACAGAAATAACTTCTGCAGAGCTCTCTAATGAGGAAGTAAGGGGTAGGGAAGTGCACGCTGTGGTTGGTGATACTCTCAGCAATGTGGTTTTAGAACTGCTGTCATGGAGATTGATGTACACATATGCACACACAAAGACACACACACAAATGCAGAAACACACAGAAACACACACACACACCCACACACAAACACACACACACACACACACACAATAATGCTGGCACACACAAACACACACAAACACACACACACACACACACATGCACTCATGCCTGGTCCCAGAGCCAGTTCATGGATGCGACATGATTGAAGCCGATCCCCAGTGGACTGAACAGCAAGGTTAAAAAGAAAAGAAGTGAACGCTGCTTTATACTATATCATCTTCTTCACCGGCCTCGAGAAAAGATACCCCCCCCAAGGATCAAGCCTTGTCTTCCTCTCTTTGATCCCTCTCTCCACCTTTGTGGGGAGAAGAAGAGTCAGAGGCATGGTGAAAGCACTGTGTGAAGGATAGGAAGGTGACATTTGGAAGGTTGCCGCCCCCAAACTCTTCAAACGTATGATGCAAGCAGGCATGACAGCCTCGTCCACTCCCCCGCTCCCAGGTTCGAGCCGAGACGACGACGGCAAGCCCAGCCACTCCCCTATCAAAGCGGGCCTTCACTCGGATCACGCAGGCTGTGGATGGGGGTGCGTCTTCCTCGGTGTGATGTGACCACTGTGCAGAGGATGTAGAGCAGGGAGAGGAGATTAATCAGAGGGAGATCCACAGCCATGATCCGAGTGGGCGGCACGTGGGCAGGAGTCACTCGCTGGCTCCTGTTCCCCAGGAGCGGAAGCGGCAGCCAGCGCCATGTACGGCACAGCGCAGGAAGCGAAGAGAGGCGGGGGAGTGAATTCCCTGATTCTCTGTTTTCTTTTCTCACATTATTCTTTTCTTTTCCTCTTTGGCTGATTGCCAGCAGAGCCAGTCACAGGTGCTGTGGAGAGCTGTCAATGAGGCACCATGTCACGGGGCAATAATCAGTGTCTAATTTCAGTCTGTAGAAAGATGGCAAATCTGTGGCCTCACAAAACAAGCGCGTTGGTCCCAGAGCTGTTTTTGCACAATGTCAAGAACTGTATAAGGACTCTGCTCCACATTCAAAAGATGGGTTACATGCTGGATACTAATAGACTGTGTGATCTTGGAGGTGTCTTTCAGCAACTAAATAAATGGGGACACAGAAGCCTAAATTAAAAAAGGTTTGTCCTTCGCTAAATTTCCATACAAAAACAGTTTGACGAGTTCACGATCACCAAAATTAACTTGCACATTTTTTGTGGGATTTTTTTTTACTTGCATTTATTTACAAGTCAAATTTAAGGGCACATGCTCATTGAATCCAGGCCAAAGAGACAGAAAGTAAAACAAAGCTCCAAACCAAACATGAAATATTTGTTCTTGTATGCTGAGCATTTTTCCTTAAATTTGGTTCACAATGAAATGTAAGAGATAGTTTTTTTTCTCCACAAGCATAGTTCAAGAAATTGAGTTGAGAAATCACTCAAATGAAAAACTATGTTTGTATTGAAAAATAAAATGTATTTGTGATTCAGAGGACAAATGTTCAGACCAATGTGTGTCAAAAATAACCCCCAACAGAATTAGTATCACCTTTAATCTGCGATGTGATTCTCTTCATTTTGACCAGTTGTGACCGTGTAAGCCCTGTGCCATCAATCTTTGAAATGCCTGAATCAGTCAATGCTGGAGCCAGTGGTGGCTGTTCTGTGTTTACGCACTTCTGTTTTACTTACTGAACAAACAGGTGCACAAAGAGCCAGAGAGTTGTTGCACAAAGGAGGAATCTCTGAAATAAAAGGCTGCACTTCCTTGTAATTAGCTGAACAATCCTCTCATTTGTGGCCCCCTGCTCTTAGATAAGCATGTTTCCCTAAACATGCAGCATTCTGTCCAAGCTCATTGTTGGCAATTGCACTGCTTAAAAAACAAGGTCTTGTCTCTTAGCAATGAAAGAACAGGATGATATTGCGTGGTCTATGAAGCTATGGAAAGTGTAGATCAGACAGGGCTGGGAAGATTAGGGTACTGCAGGTTTGCCTTTCAATTAGCAACTGATGTACCACTAGTCTCCAAGGTGGCTTCCTATCCAGTTTGTGGCTTGAACACCTTGTAAAGTAATTGAGACATGAGAAGTTTTTTTCCACTTTGAGCTATAAGACCTGGAACTATGGATCAGGAACTAAAGCAACAATCTCTGTTGTGTACCATTTCCTTTCCAAGTACATAAATCTGGCCCCTGATCAAGTGTGAAACTAGACCCGACCCAAGTAGAAGAATTCCCTACAAACAAGCAGGATATAATATATTGTGCAACAACATGGCAGCATGGCAGTATTGGACGTTTTTATGCTTCTTTACTTATGGAGGTGTGTGCAACTTCTTCTCACAAAATTGCAAGTTTAGCCAGCATTCTGTAAGAAAAGAAATAGCAATTGCACTTTCGCAGTTCTGTTAAAAAAAAGGCAATAACTTACAGGTAATAAAGGAAACACCAACATAAAGTGTCTTAATAGGGCGTTGGGCCACCACAAGCCTCCAGAACAGATTAAATGCACCTTGGCATAGATTTTACAAGTGTCTGGAACTATATTGGAGGGATGCCACGCCATTCTTTTACAAGAACTTTCATCATTGGGGGTTTTGTTAATAGTGGAGGAAAACACTGTCTCAGGCGCCATTCCAGACTCTCCCATAAGTGTTCAATTGGGTTGAGATCTGGTGACTGAGACAGCCATGGCATATGGCTAACATTGTTTTCATGCTCATCAATTCATTCTGTGACCACTCATGTCCTGTGGATGGGGGCATTGTCATCTTGGGACAGACTGTTCCCATCAGGATAGAAATGCTTCACCATGAAGGTGATCACTCAGAATGGCTTTGTATTTATTGGCATTTACCTTGTCCTCTAAGAAGTTGAGTGGACATAAACCATGCCAGAATAAATGCACCCCATACCATAAGAGCCGGCAGGACCCTTCATTTGCTCAAGTGTTTCCTTTATTTTAGTCACCTGTATTATTGTGCAGTCTGATAATTCCGCCCTTCCTCTTGCCGTCTCCTGTTGTCTCAGGGGCATAAATGAAGCGACAAGCGAGGGTCGACACCACAAATTACTGTCATTCGCTTGGCCATTAGCTCGAATCCAGGTTTCGAAATTGGATTAGGCCAAGGTCGGCCAACAGACACTGCAGCCTTCAAGGACTGCAGCTGCCCACCTCTACTTTAGACTCATGTCCTCAAACGTTACTGTATTTGTCATGTACGCACGTACTGCGGGTGCTAATAATGATCTGATTGCAATGTTCTGATGTCCTTCACTTTGGCGTGGAGATGATGCAGGTGCATGCTGCTCTGTGACGCCACAGCTGTTTTTGGAACCGGCACAGTGGGGAAACCTTTTTTTATGACTCCGTTTCCATGGAGAACTCCAAAGACCAGCGGTGATCGACTTCTCGACATCAAAGCGTGCGTTCCTTTCCCGTCTGTTCGGCTGTACCAAATCCACCTGACCTTAAAAAAAAGCACAGCTGCTTCCGTTGCTGGAGCAATATTTCGACTGTTTTCCACTAATTCCACTAAGCCTGGCATCATAATTGATGGCCAGTTAAACCAAACTGAGTAGCCCTTTCAGCAGTTATTTGGAGATTATTCAGGCTAAATAGATATGTATTCATGTTCAGTCTTGTTTTATCTGACTTCTTGTTGTTGCTTTATGTGTCAGAGACAAACAGGAAGACTGGCCTCATGTGAACCCAGGCAGTGGTGATAGATAGAATGTATAGAGTGGCAATGCGGGGCCACGTCACTGGATGCCTTTAAGCTATAATTGTTGTTTTATGTCTCCTTAAAAAACAACATGTGTACTCAATTCAGTGAAGTGTATGTTTCCACACTGATTCACAAATGCTCTTCTACGCTCTTCTCTTCTTCCCCACCAAGCCCCCCATAACAGCACTCTAGTTGTCCAGTTAGTGTTTCTGGGGCAACAGAACTGAGGTTTAATTTCCCCTCTCTTCTACCTTCCTCCCATCCCACCGCACCTGATTGGATGTCCTCGCCTCATGCCTCTCGTGCTTTTGAAGTGATATTTCAGAGCTTTAAACTGAGGTTTTTCTGCAAATGAAAGATATGAACATGAGCCAAGCTTGGGCTTGGTTGGGGTACGCCGAATCAGGCCAGAGGACCGCACCACTGGTGCAGGCAGAAAACAGGCATCCGAATGTCCAGAGGAGTTGCTCAATGAGGCGAGGCATATCCCGCCAACTGAAACGCTCCCTCCCTGGGTGATGCTAGGGCTCGTTATGCTTCACTGGCCACGGTCAGCACAGGCTCATTCAGAATCTTTTGTTCTGGATTTGGGATTTGGGATTTGGGATTTGGGATTTGGGATTTGCCCCCCCCCCCAAAAAATTAGGAATTCTGATCAATATTTGTGGCCCTTTTTTGGGGATCCTCAGAGCAGTCTAAGGAGTCTGAGACTAGAGCAGTCAAAATAGAAAGCTCCTGGAGAAAGTGCTGATGAGGTGCAGAGGCCTGAAACCTGCAATTTGTAGTATGTGTTGTCAGTGCCCTGTGACAGATGATGACAGAGCCTTCCACCACATAGTGATTGAGTTTATTCTCACAACTTTCTATGCTGCTTACCAGTAAGGGATAATGAAGGTGTAGACTAATAAGGAATATATATATACGTATATTATATATTATATTATGACCAATTATGATATGATAAATATTCTGTGCCAAAAATACCAACGCTGTTCTGTGCCAAAAATACCAACCACTGCTAACAATACAATCATCCAGAGGTTAACATTACTGTGCATGGCTCATATTTACAGAAAGAAAACACTATTGCACTCAGATAGTTTGCAAATTATATTAAACCCATCTTGGTCCCTCCCACAGACCAGTGGGTGAATAGTTGGCACAGTTCTGTACATATTTAAGGACCCACCATAGACTGTGTTTTTCTCCGTAGATCAAGAGAAGACCATGGTATTGGAGATTCAGAGCAAAGATTTAGCATGAGACAGAAGCACCCACATAAACTTTACTTGTTTAAACACACTCTTATATATGTGTTACATCTATGCATATGGCTGAAAAACTGATTCAGGGTCAGGGAGGTGAGAAGTTTTTTGCCTCTTCTAGCAGCGTTTATGCTGCTTCTTATTTCCCAATCAAAATGGATTGATTGATTGATTGTATTTTAACAGGGAAACACACTGCTACATGCCCAAACAATAATACACTTTGAAACATCACGTTTTTAGAAAACTGGCTATGAAGAAAAGGGGGTGACTACACTAAACTAGCAAAACTATGCAAAACGTAACTACCTGCTTCAGAAATTAATTGCATATTTGTAAGTTGTCCTGCATGACGGAGATAACATCGTTTTAATGATAATTAGACTAGCTTACTTGCTCGCGAGTACAGAGGCTAGTAATGACGAAATTACAGCATGAAGGTGGCAAGTCCTACTAACTTACTTCATAGTTTTTTTTAACAGATATATAACAAAAAAGTAAGCAAGTGTTGTTTAATCGTGGTTTCATAATTAAAACAGTGCCTACCTGAGTGATATCATTCACCGTAACCGAACTGGAGCTGGGAATGCCGTGCTTTTCATTTTTTCATTCAAGTTGTATTCGGAATGTCGGAAGATGCGACGTTGATTGATTGATTGATCAATTTGGAAGGGGGGGGTTGGAAAGCAGAGCATTGATAAGGTGTATTTTTTCGTGGATACTACTATACATTTTCTTCTTTATATTTGATAGAAATTCAATAACAAATAAAGAAAAAATTACATACAATTAACACCAGCCAAGAAAAGGGCACTTTTTGACTCTGAGGGCAAAAGGGCAGGGGCTCAAGCCCCCCTTGAGCCCTATCTGTGCACGTGCCTGCCTCTCCTCTCAAACTGCATGATTGATCTCAGTTTATTCATATCTATGCTCATTGTTATTTGCATAGAAGAAATATGTGCATATTTGTTATTCATGAGCATGTAAAAATGAAATGCTTTACCAAGAGGAAACAGTATATGTTTGCACCTCACGTGTATGAATCAGAAACGCCCATACACAAGACAAACACAATGAGTTCACTCTTAATTAAGATATTTTTATTATGTCCTAATGAATGTATTCATGCTTGGTATAAATATCACAGGTGTGTCAACACAGCGTTATTTGTCATGAAGCAGAACACTCAGCACTGACAGTAGGTATGTTCTGGAACTGACATACAACCCAATACTTTTTCAGAAAACTTTTTATTCATGGCATGCAGGAAAAAAATTGGCAATTTAGTGGGTTCCAGTGACTTTAGTTCAGTTGTTAAATAGCTTACGCATGATCATTTACAGTCACACTCTTATATGTGATCAGTTACAAATGCATTTATAGATTGGTTTTAATAACCAATCTACAGATACAGGTAACTGCCAAAAAAAGGAAACACTTGAGTAAATGAAGGGTTCTGGCAGCTCTGTTATGGTGTGGGGTGCATTTTCCTGGCATGGTTTAGGTCCACTCAACCCCTTAGAATACAAGGTAAACACAAATACACTTAAAGCCAATCTGAGTGATCACCTTCATCCTATGGTGAAGCATTTCTCTCCTGATGGGGTGGCCTCTTCCAGGATGAAAATGCCCCCCTCCACCTCCACAGGGCACGAGTGGTCACTGAATGGTTTTATGAGCATGAAAACGATGTAAGCCATATGCCAATACCATCTCAGTCACCAGATCTCAACCCAGTTGAAAACTTATGGGAGATTGTCGAGCGGTGCCTGAGACAGCATTTTCCACCATCATCAACAAAACACCAACTGATGGAATTTCTTGTGGAAGAATGGTGTTGTATCCTGCCAATAGAGTTCCAGACACTTGAATCTATGCCAAGGTGCATTGAAGCTGTTCTGGCAGCTCATGGTGATACCAACTGTCAAGAACGGAGTCGGAAAACCAGGCGCGGACCCAGGAATGCAATAATGTTCTTTATTGCAAAAACAATAGGCAATGGTCAAACGGGAGCAATCAGGGCAATACAGGAATCCAAAGAGTGGTCGGGGACAGGTAAAGTTTGTTCCAGGCTTCAGGTGTGTCAGAGGCAGGCAAGACGTGGTCAATGGGCAGGCGGAAGTCGATAACAGGTAATCAGTCCAGGGAACACAGAGAGGAGCAGGGCAGGAACCACGAGGAGCACGAACAGGTGGATTGGGAACGAGACTTAGACAGGAAAAAAACACGGAAGCACGAACACGAGGAAACAGAATACGGGTAAACAAAGAAACCGCTGGAAAGTTGTGTAGGCATAAGCAAAGCACAAGACAATCTGGCAACAAACATGGGAAAACACACAGCTTATATACATTTAGACATAACGAGAAACAATCAGGAATTAACACAAATGCAGCTGACTGCAATCAGACACATGAGGAATAAGTGAAAACGATAATACAATAACGAGACAATCAGGAAATGAACATGGGAAACGAACAGCTAACTACATCAGACATAATGAGAAACAGGTGAAACTGATAATACACTGATGAGACTAGAAACAGGTAAGCGAAAGTAAAAACATGGACCGGACAACTAGGAAAACATGGCAAAAACTACAAACGCTTAATTATGGGGAACACGAACACGAGACGTGACACCAACACCCTATTAAGACACTTTATGTTGGTGTTTCCTTTATTTTGCCAGTTACATGTACATTTGTTATAGTTAGCTGCATTAGTCTGCATTCAATATGTGTAATATTTGTTTGGTATTGTTTTTGTTGATTATTTAAGGAGAACATATCTTGGTATTACTCTGCATAAAGATTTTGAAATGTGGCGGGTTATTATTGCTGGAGAGGGAAGCGGAGAGAGACACGGTCGTGTCACTGCAGTGAGAGAGAGAGAGGGAAGCCTTAAATGCCACATTACTCAGCACAGTTTTGATGCTCTCTACACGCCATGCGTCACATCGTATCAATGCACCGGGGGTGCATGCAGACAAAGCCAACGCAGAAGGAAGGCACTCATTTTGCCCGGAAAACAGTGATGAGGCCAACTCTGAGGAACACAAGGTCAACCATTTCCTTCTGGGATATTAAAGATGGCCCACAGGGACCGGGTTGTATCTCTTTGCCCCTCTCTCCTGTCAACCAGTGAAATTAGGGAAGGACATACATTTAGATGTGACAATTGTACTGATATATATTGCTGCTTTTTTATACTCTCGACGTGTGATGCCGATGTTAATTAGGCAAAGATGAGGTCAGAAGTGAGTTAGCAGCGAAAATTAGCGGCCTTTCAGAAGGCTCGTCAGGGTCCATGTCGGTTTTGCGCATGGTAATCCAACTGCTGGTCGTCGGTCATGTTCAGAGGGTGTAAAGCTGGCGGCCAGGTCTGGAGGTGGTCATGCTCATATCAGGCGGGACCTCTGTGGACTCTGCCAGTCTTCAGGTAGTCGTGACCCGTAGCCGGCGAGCTTAAAGTTCGGCCTGGAAGTGGGGAAAAGACAAGCTGAATAGAGAGTGTGTGGCAGGTTTATAAAACTATAATGTGCATGTGTACGTACATGCCCTGCTTTGCCTGCCAAGGGTATAAAAGAACATTGCGACAGGCATACAGCTGGGTCTGATGCCTCGCATTATCGCAGAAGCTATCAGCCGGGCTGATTGAAAGGAATGTAAAAAAATCATTTTCAAACGCTCCACACTGAAATTGCGATCGAGCCTTTCTAAATCAGGAGACAAAATGAGCGGCATTTAAATGACATTGAAATAGAATGTGTAATGAGTAACCATGCAACTGCTGGCTGTGGTGAACAGCACTGTTGATGTACAGTCAAACAAAGCCCTTTGCCTATGCATGCCGTTCTTTAGGGTGCTGGAATCCCGCCCCACCCCTCCCTGCCTTCAGTTTCCCCATATGGTGAGGCGTGAAGACACCGCTGTGTTCTGATGAAGACGCATGTCGCGTCCCGTAACCCGACCTCTGTTTATGCCCGGGGCCTCCAGCTTCAAAACAAAAGTATAAATAGAGAGCGGTAGAGTAAGGGGTTAAATTTGCATCTGCTCCTTGTGCAGGAGCAGCCAGTGTATTATGACACATATCGCTGTGTTCTGTGGCTTTTGTAAAATCGACTGTACAGAGCTAGCGCACTGCGCGCTCCATGCTCAGAATTAAACTCATTTACCTGTACCCTGTATGCCTCATGCACCTGTACCCTTCTTTTTTTTATTTTCCTTTTTTCATTGGTTTCAGATTTTTTTCCTATTTATTTCAATTTTCCCTCCCCACATGAGTTTGCTGCTTGTCTCTGAGGCAAGCTAATTCTCAGAGCGCAACAAACTCCGCTTACTTCGAGACGGAATTCCCCCACCCATCTTCTGGAGACACCCTTACGTGCTTCATGGCGAACTCGAGCCGACTCACCCTACCCCCTCCACCTTGGGCGGACAGCAAAATGCCGCCCCCGATCTGGGTTAACGGCCAGGGCCGGTCTGGCATAGACAGGTTTCGAACTGCGTCCCTGATATGCAGCGCACGCTCGTATCGGACCAGCCAAGATACGGGTGCGTTAGACCGCTACGCTATCCACCGCCCCCAGGTGCGCTGTGCTCTGCATTAGGACACATTTGCCCGGGATGGCACCTAGTGGCTCACTTAGCTGGATGGGTGGGTTCTGCGGACCTGTAGAAATCACCGCTGTGTGCCGGGCTTGCCTGTGGCCACTGAGAGCGAGGTGATCGGGCTCTTCGTGTGAACATGTCAGAGGGGCCCACGCACAGGTAAAGCACTCAGGAGGGCTCTACACAGTAACCTTTTTTTTATTGCTCCTTGTTCTCAGAAGGAGTGGGACATCCCCCTCAAACGGATGTCCCCTGGTGATTGCTTCAGACATCCCATGTTACCCGATTACCTTTTTCACCTTTTTTGTGTCCCCCTGTAATAGGTACAGCATATGTGGCCAGAGAACTGGCTAATTGGTATTTCCAAGTGTAATTTACCATTAAACCAAGGCCATAAATCAAAGTTAACATAGACGTCAGCGCACCACATCTCATTATTGCTTTTTTTCCCCCCTTTTTTCCTCACATTAAAGGAAATCAATTTTAATTGACTCTGGACACATATTATATCTGAGCCCTTGAGCAATCTGGAATGACAGAGAAGGACAAGACCCAGGAGGACACGCTTATTCAGATAAATTGAATTGAACCTTGAGGTCGGCCTCAGATGCCTTGGGATGTTGTGCCCAATGAATTTGTGAACTTTGAACACTTTCTCGTGAAATGAATTCCCCAGACGATTTGCTCGCTTAAAATAAAAAAGTCATTTTCTTCTTCTTAGACAGCCCCCTGACATGGGCCTAACGCTTATTACTTAAGACTTGATTCATGGATAAGTTCATTAATGCCCCTTTTGGAAGCCTTTTTACTTTAAGCGTGAGGCAGGACCTTGGTTTTGTCCAATGAAAAATCCCTTCTCGTGGAGGATCCTCAGTGTTTCAGCCTATACGTCCTGTGCCATGAGGAGAAACCTGCCCCCACTGGGCACAATTATCCGGACGAGGGCAGTGCAGGAATACAGTGTACCAGGATTCCTAATTGCTGAGGAGAGATAGGCAGAGGGAGAGAGTGAGAGAGAGCAGGGGAGAGTGAGAGAGAAAGGGGGGGTGGAGAGAGATGGAGAGAGACAGAGAGAGAGAGACCAGATCTATAACGCCATTTCCTGAACTAGTTAGAGGGGATTAAATTACTGTGGGGCAGAGTGTGATAATCCTGTTAGTGACGCTGGTGGGACCTTAATTTATCATGACGGAAAGAATTTCACGAGTGTCCTCTACTGCCTGGCGCTATGGGCAGCGGAATACCCATGGCAACCCAAACCCAATGCTGTCAAGCTTCCTTTGACTTCTACTGAGTTCTACTGTATCTGTACTGATGCTACCCCATTGTTACCATAACTTTCGGTGTTCTTTGCAGAAGGGTACATAGTATTATGTCATTGGTGCTGTTTGTTAAAACGGTCTGTGCTCTGTTGGATGGTAAGGTCTCGACTGCTGCCGAGCAGACAGCTGCTGACTTACAGAATTAAAGCATGCCATAAATCAATTTTGAATACAGCCTTTGTAGCTTGAATCTGTTTATGAGTGCATATCAAGTGAATGAACTTGAATATTATCTAAACTCTTCTCAGGGCTGGAGTTGAAAATCTTGTGACTATTATAGATCTTCAAATTATTTTAAATGCAAACAAGGAAACTTTGAAAAATAATTGTTATATGGTCACTAAAGAAGACCTGGTTTAACTCCCTCCAGAGCTGCAAGAATGATGCATAAATCATTAGCACAATAGAGAAAACTTCAGTCAGAATGAATCAGTTCCCACCAGTAATAGCATGTGAACTATGTGTGTGTGTGTGTGTGTGTGTGTGTGTGTGTGTGTGTGTGTGTGTGTGTGTGTTTGTATGTGTTTGTCCATGCATATGTGATATCCAATATGTCTGTGCATGCATGTGTGTGTGTGTGTGTGTGTGTGTGTGTGTGTGTGTGTGTGTGTGTGTTTCCCCAACCATTGAAATGCATTTTTGCAGGCATTGGAGTAAGCCAGACTCCAGTTGGCCTCTGTGGTACAGTTAAAGCCACACTAACCCATGATGAAGCATGTTTCCAGCTGAGGAATAGATGCTGGAGGGATGTCACCCTCCCACACTCGCACTGAGTATGAGACCCCCCCTTGATCAAACTTCAAAATCATTATTTACGTGACCAAAGCCATCGCTTTAATGACACCCATAATTTTTTATGAATATGCCCTCGGCACAAGATCATCCAACAGACAGTTGGTAAATTATATGAAATAAGGTCCATGTCGACAGCGTTGGGTGAGAAAAATGAAGTTCTTGCCTTTTCCCGGTTGCTTTGTTGGCAGTCTGTTTGATCAGGAGGAGACAAGAGGAGAAACACGCAAACCATGTCTTTGGTAAGTTAACAACAATGTTTCTCCGCCTCAGGGGAGAAGAGCTCCTCTAAGCTGAGAAACATCTGAAGGGGTGACCTTATGGTTAGCCTATTTATTATTTATTTCACTGAATTATTTTTAGTTGTCCTGTTGTGCTTTTTCCCCTCCACCGCTTCAGTACATTATGGTGTGCCCAGTCATCACCAGCTCTGACTCCCTCTCTCTCCTCTCTCCTTCTGAACATACAGAGGGCCCATGTGCGTTGCCCTGACAACCTGGCTAAGTATGATGTCATCAGCAGCACTGTAGTGCTGGAGCTCCCTGAGCAGATGGAATGGAGTGTTTACGTAATGCTCTAGACCCAGAAAGGGGAATGATGTCATCATTCTGAAGAGAGCGCAGTTTTGAAAGGCAGCTAAATCAGTGGGACAGGCTAATTTTCTGTCAAATATCGTCTATATTTGAAAATTGCGATCAATTTTTATTTTTATTTTTTTTGTGGAAAATCTGACGATGGCAACATTGCTGAATGCAGATCCCTTCATATGATATGATTGTTCTTTTGGAGTAATATGAGGAGCTACCGGAGGTAGACAAAATAATGGAAATACCTATTGAAAAAGTATTTTGAAGTAACTAAATCACAGTTAAAAAGGAGACTATAGGGGCGGCGGATAGCATAGCAACCTAACGCACCATATTGTGGCTGGTCCGATATGGTGTGCGCTGCCTGTCAGGGATGCGGTTCGAAACCCGTCTCTACCAAACCGGCCCTGGTCGTCAGCCCCGATCAGGGTTTTTTATTTATTTATTTATAGAATTTTAATTTATTTTTAAAAAGGACGGGGCTGGCGGATGGCCCAGCGGTCTAGTGCACCGCGCTTTGGAGCGGTGTGCGCTGCCCGTCAGAGACGCGGATCGAAACCCGCGTTTCTACCAGACCGCCCTGGTCGCCAGCCCGATCGGAGGCGGCATTTGGCTGTCCGCCTCCGGGGGAAGGGGGAGGGAGAGCCGGCACGAGTCCGCCGAGGAGAAGGTTAATGGAGTCCGTGGAAGATCTCCGTCTTGAAAGAAGGCGGGGAAATAGGTCCAGGAATACGAATCTCGTTCCCGGAGGACGGGCGGCGGACTCGTGAGGGTGGGGAATTGAAAATAAAATAGAGGGTATAATTGGCTACTAAATTGGGAGAAAAACGGGGGGAAAAGGACGCTGTATGTGTTTAATATTAATATCAATACTAATTACCATTATATTTTAAAGCAACACTTTAATATGTGAGTTTCTAAAGCAACATGAGAGATCTAACAGCTTTTTGAAAGAGGTGCCTGAAATGCAGGTGTGTCAGTCACAGAGACGCAAAATTATTTAATCTGTCAGGGGGGACAGTGCCGAAAATCATGAGGATAAGGATAAGGATAGAAGGACACTTAACAGGATAGTTGATGAAAACCACAAAACAACGGCCTCAAAAATAACCAAAGAACTGAATCTACACCTTTGTGACCCAGTCTCAACAAAAACAGTATGTTATGAGCTTCACAGAGCTGGTAATTATGCCATTTGGAACCTGCTTGTAAACAAGACCAATGCGCAACAACAGAAAACCTGGTGTAATGAGCACAAAACCTGAGCAGTTGAATGAAGTAATATGGTCTGATGAGTCGTCTTTTAGTCTTTTTCTTCTGGATGGGTTTATGTTTGGAGAAAGCCAAAGGAAACCTTCAACCCTCATTGCCTGTTCCCAGCTGTTAAACATGGTGGTGGATCTGGTATGCTATGGGCAGCCATCTCATGGGAGTCATTGGCTCTGATTATTGCCCTGAATGGTAGAATTACAGCCAAGGAATACAAAGTGATTTTGGGTGACCTGGTGCAAACATTGTTTCCTCAAGATATTCCCATATTCCAAGATGCTAACACCCCCATACACACTGTTAAACAGATTCAAGAGTGGTTTCATGAACACCAGGACGAAGTCAAAGATCTTCAGTGGCCTCCCCAATCACCAGATCTAAACATCACTGAACCTTTATGGGAAGTTCTTGACTGTAGTGTGCGGAGTACATTTCCACATCCTTCACCTCTCAAAGAACAGGAGTATTTTCTTCTTGAATAATGGTCCAGTATCCCAGTGGAAACAGTTATACACTTGTATAACAGCATTCTAAGAAGGATTGAAGCTGTTCCGAACGCAGCGGGTAGCCCATCTCCTTGTTAGTTAATCAATTATTATTTTGTCTGCTAGTTTGTTTTGGAGCTATCCATAAGGGCTCCCTCAGTCTGTTCCTTCAGTTAATGGGGCCGGTATGATTACTCTTCATCCCTCAGCGTCGCCCATCTCACATCAAACAAGCCAGCCGTGCCACCACCGGCACCCTCTGGCCACTGCTCGCGCTAGAGACACGACTCCTCTCGACTGGCGCGCGAGTGTTTTAATCAGAAATGGAGTGCACTCTTATTCCAGCCCCGTTGGGTTAAAAATAGAGAGTGTGTAGATCATGAGAATTCAGTGACTGCATTCATAAAGAATCTGTACTCAGATATTTTTCAATTAGGATGGGGATAAGGATACTAATGTTTCGGATAACTGCCTTCACCTGTGAAATAGTGGAATGTTATGATAATTGTTTCACTGAAGGAGGAAAGCCAAAACGTTGAAATCTTAAGCCTCCTCTTAATTGAGAAACGTTGTGTGCAGATATTTTACGAATGCTGCGTACAAGTGCTCTGTGCATTTACCGCGCTGCAGCAGCGATCTTTTTTGTGTGACAGAATATTGAGATTTCCTTTGTGATACCGATAAGGAGGAATGGGGAGGCTGCGTGAAATGGCCAGGCGAAGAAGGCCACCATCGTTTCTGCATATGCAGGTTGCTAAGCATCTAATAAACAGGAAAGATTGTTGCTAAGGAGGCACATCAACTGTGTCACTTCATTCACCAGCGTGCACACAATGTACGCACACCCGTGATTCAACCACTGCATTCACAAAGCAGAATGTCCAGCTCATGGCCAGTGGTTTATATTGGCTATTGGCAAGTACCCGACGGTACGATTTCTGTCGTGATACCAATGTCACGATTCAACACATCACAATTCTTTGGGATTCAATACATCACAATTCATTCACAATTCATTCATCATTCAATACATCTCAATTCATTCTTGACTGAATAACAACAGAATCATGATTCAGTAGCTCAAATAATATTACAATAGTACACTCCAAAGAACCCCAAAAAACCTTGAATTGAATCAAAATAATAATTAAATTAAATTAATACAATTTTAAAAAGCATGAGTGAATTTTAAATTACTTTAACTTTATTTTTCTTTTTTTGTCGACCCTTGAGAAATTAAATGGAATGGAAGGATCTTCTGCACCTTGAAGGTTCAACAGTTTAAGTAAACATGCGCAGACTGAACAACAGGCTGCAATTATGTTCATCTGAACAGAGCAGCAGACATAAAATATCAAACCCTGTAACTTCATTGCTCTTCACATATTACAGGCATACAAACAATACTTGGGGTTAGAGCATTGATATGACATTGTGAAAAATAGAATCATGGTTTTCAGCTGAATCAATATTTCGGCGCAGCCCTAGTGTTTAAGCACCCCAGCTGCATGCCGGTAGGATGCCGGTGGCAGTGTGAATGGTGTTTACAAGACATCGTCACGTGGAGAGAGAAGCCTTTCCTTACCTTCCCATCTGATAACTCCCATTCCAATGTGCTCACATTCGGTTCCGCTTGGCGAAAGCACACAAGAACGGAGGGGGGGTTGGGGGAATTTCTCCTGTTGGCATGTTTCAAGACCGAAGCATGTCACTTGAATGTGATCGAGGCCGTAATTAGCAGTCATGCGTTGCGCGTGTTCTGTTCGTGATGCTGTTTTTAACCGTGGAGGCCTTTGGTCACGTTTGGGTCGTGAACACACTGAGCACGTCCACCATCTTCAGACAGTGCATGCTGTTAAAGAAACGTCTTCATGAATGCAGAAAACACCCACGTAACCCTGCTAATAGTAATATAATAATAATATATGCCATTTAGCAGATGCTTTTATCCAAAGCGACTTACAGTAGTGAATGCATACAATTTTTGTTTATGTAGTTCAAGTGAGAATTGAACCCACAACCTAAGCGTTGCCAACGCCATACTCTACCTACTGAGCCACACAGAGCCATAATAGCTAATAAAAAGATAATAGTCAATCTTTTGAATATCACTCCAATACAAATAAACATCGAAGTTGATATCTGTCAGGATAAAATGTGATTTAACTGTGTCAGCTCCTTTGTAGACTTTAAAATAAGACTGAGAGAGAGAACCAAACAGCGGTATTTAAAATGGAGTTGGTGTTTGGTTTCATTCATATGATGGTAACAGGACTACATTTATGAACTATTAGTAACTCATTTATTAACTAATAATAAACCTTATTATTTATTATTAACAGCGGAGACTGCAGATGGAGGATTTTTCTCCATAGTTACCACTCCCCAAAGACTGTGCTCCTTTCCTGCACATTCTACCTTTTAACCTCCGTCTCCGTTCAAATTCATCAGCATGCCGCGATTGCATGTGACACATATCCAGAATAAGGACACCAGTCGTGCCACCCTCACCGTCCTTGAGATGAGAAGGCACAGGGATAAGTTTAGCAAGCGGAGCAAAGTGGGCGTCCCTATCTGAGATGCCCGCTGACACCTCACTGTAAGCTGTCACTGGATCTACGGCACAATGTTCGTGGATGGGCGAGTGAGGAGGTGATGTGAATATTCCTTTCTGGTGCACGGGCGAGAAGGAATCCAAGCACTGGGAACATGCTGGCCAGGAAAACTTGATTTACCTACCCCTGAAAAAGCACAAATGCACAGAGGGAAAAAAGAAAGACAATGAAGAGAAGAAGAACATTTAAAAAACAGGGAAATATGTTCTATAAATTTGAGTACAGGTGTAAAGGCTGTAGTGGAAGCTCTGTTGTGGGGGGTTGGGGGTATCCTTGTGATTCCTGGTTCCCAGCCTGGCAGGGGAACTGACTTGGTGTTAAGAGCACTGTTGTGTGATGTTTACGAGGAGATGTTTGGCAGACTTCCCTCACACATAGACACACACACACACACTATCTCATTATTTCTTTCATTGGCTCTCTCTCTCTCCTCCTTAAATGTATTTTTACCTCCCTGTGTGGCCCCTTTGAGGCCCAACTTTAAAAGTAAACAAAACACTTTCCGTTCCTGACACTACTGTGAGTCACTCACACAGATAAATATGGCTAAAATTACAGACACGATTATATCATTATTGATGTTTTTCCCATGTTTATGCATTGGCCACCTATGAATTGAGACTGGCCTGCTTTTCATTAATTCATCATCTTATTGCTGGCCAATGCCTGTAACAGCACCATTGCCACACACACACTTGCAAGCCTACAAACGAGTGCGCACACACACAACCACATTCACTCACACACGCATGTGCACGTACACACGCACATGCACTCACACACAAACACACACAAAATTACATGCATTGATACACCCACACATACACACACACACACACAATCACATGCACTCACACACACACACATGCATACTTACACACACGGACACACAGCACAGTACTTGTTTTTCCTCATCTGTCGCTCTACCTTTGCAGACCCTGCTGGCACAGAACTTTCACTTTATGAGAATTCCACTGCACCAGCCCAAATGTGTTAGCAATTAATCATGTGACTGCGCAATGAGAGGTGTAAGGAGCAGGAATGTCAGGGTGCAGCAGTTATCTGATTTCCAAAATTAACCATCCATCAGCCTACTGCAGATAGTGTCTTCAACATACACACTCATGTTTCGCCATTTCTTCCAGTCCAAACCAATTTTACTGAATACCTTTTCCCATTCCTATCATGGGTGTCATTCTAGTCTGATTTACTGTAAGTCTCTCAGTGTCAACTCACTGTCGGCCTGCTCAGGCAGGTCTTTGAGTAATAAATTTTTTTACCAGGATTTATTGTAAAAATCCTTCCTGCATCCGGTGCAATGCTGAGATGATGTTCCCGCACGATCCCCAGTTCAGATGCGTGCTTTTCTGTGCCTTCTCAAGTGACTCCCTGCAAAGCCTTTGTGGTGGAGAACAGGAATGGGGAAGGGCCAGGACCACACTCGACTGCACACTGCACACTGCACGCGACTGTGGATGGAATTTAATTTAAGTTAATTTATTCCTCAGGAACCATGTATAATTAAAACATGCTTTGCATAAACTGAAATCTGGTGCATTATACCAGATGTAGCTAAAAAGCTTATTTTTCACACTTTTTTCAAAAAACATTCATTGTATATACAACAACTTATGTCATGAAACATGACAAACACGAAAAGTGATCTACATTGCATGGACACAGGACACGTCACAAAACAATGCAATAGAACGCCAATATACTACAAATACAGTCAAAACTGCGCATCTGGGAGGGAGGTGTTTGTTGCATTTAAATTAAATTAATGTGTATCACCAGATTAAAATGCACTGGACTTACAGTTGGACATTTAGTGCACGTTTTCAGTAAAGTACATTGTTCAATGGGCACAAGAGCAGTGCCATACTCACCATGGCATTTAGTACACCAAGTTCTAGATTGAAAAAATATATCTACTTGATGGTAAACTTTTACTAATCAGAAATGTGAAAACAAAGCCTGGACTGTGATTGGCTTGATGTGGTTCTCCCCCCGCCCCCAAAAATCACTGTGCACCAATCAGTTCACGCAACACAATCAAGGTTCGCCTCTCCCTGGTCAGACGGCACACGGCAGCTCAATGCAGGTCTCTTTCGAAGGCTTCGAGAAGGGGACAAATTTCGCTTTTCTCCCCACGTTCTTGGCCGTTCTAATTAAATGCCAACATTACCATGTAACCTTTCTCCAGTCCCCCAGCCGTGGATTTTTTTTGTACAGCAGAATCAATCTCACCCCCCCAATCATACCTCACCCACAGCATGGGGCAGACTTGATCCCTGTGTTGCATGATTTATGATTCAGTCACATCCACACATGGTGTCGGAAATAGCCACGTTTCCAGGAATATGGCGTCTCCGGGGAACGGGCTTCCTTGGAGACCAGCGGATCGCGGATTTCAGCTCTTAGCACAGTGGGTTTGTAGCGCTTCTTTGTAGAGGACCATCTCAGAGCCTTGTTTCAGTCACAGCGTTTTTCAGGGGCCATCGATAGAAGCATCAATGTCTTGTGAATCTGGTGCTTAGCGGATGGACTAAAATGAGAGTGCACCAGAGTTTGTTTCTTTAACAAAGATACCTAAACACTGAAGGAGTATTTCAATATCGTTAAGGGGATTAATTCACTCCTGTTTCATTCAAAATAATTGTATTCTTATAAATGGTTGCTTATTTGAGCTGTATTTCCCTTTCACTGAAAGCAAGACAAATATATGTATTAATGATCAAGGCCAGGAGTTAATGGAATGAATGGAAAAAGGTACAGTGGCAGTTGTCTACAGACATACTGTAATTGCAAGATTGATTGTTTTAGTCTTGCATTGGTGGATTTATTGTATTTGTCATTGTACATCATGTATATAATACAGCCTCGATAACATCACTATGATGCACTGCAATCAGAGCCTCATCAATCATACTTTGATGTTTGATGTGATACTTTGATGACATTTTGTACTTTGATGCTTGATGTTGCATACATTTTTATAAAGCTAGAAAGCTGTTTTTGAGGGTGTGCATAGTAATTACAATCAGTAAAGTCCTAAAGCGTTCGCTCCCCTCCACAAAGTAGCATGATTATTTGCCATTTCGTCATACAGGTAACTGCCAAAATAAAGAAAACAGTTTAGTAAATGAGGGATAGAAAGTATATTGAAACCAGGTGCATCACATTCAAATCACTGGTGCTTGCTTTTCAAGCAGCTAGAGGTACTGCTCCCCCATACATCCAGTCACTCATCACTCCCTACACCCCAGCCAGACCCCTCCGCTCCGCCTCCTCTGGCAAACTGACTGACACCTCGGTGGTGGAACGACCTTCCGCAATCGGTCAGGACCGCGGAATCACTTGCGATATTCCACAAGAGACTTAAAACCCACCTTTTCAGACTCCACTAACACTGAATTCTGTACATCTAGCTAATTGTCATCACCACTGCCTACTTGCTCAACACTATATATCCCTGCTTACTCAATTTATAAAAATAAAAAATATATTTTTAAAAATTACTAACATTTTCCATCCCAGTGTTACAGATATGGTACGCAGATGCCTCCAATGATGTCTATCGCTGTATTACTGAACTGATCTCTTGCGCGAACTATGATTGTTCCTACCTATGTATTTATGCACATCTTGTAAGTTGCTCTGGATAAGAGCGTCTGCTAAATGCTTAAAATTTAATGTAAATGTAAAATATACTACACAGGTTTGGTTCCTGAGTTGATGAAGCAAACATCCCATCATGCTGGGCAGGCCCAGTTGCCCATTGTTTTGGCAACCATGGCTAGAAGAAGAGATTTCAGTGACTTTGAAAGAGGGTGATTTTAGGGCACATTTGACAGGAGCTTCAGTGACAAAGACTGTTCAACTTTCATGAGAAACAGTGGCTAAGGTGATGTTGACATGGAAATAGGGGGAAGAATATCATCAACTAGGGGTAACTGCAGTTGAAAGTACCTGCTTCTTGACCATGATGTCTGTGCATTAGGTTCAAAATGCAAGGCAAAACAAACAAGCAACTCTGAATCAGTTGAATGCAAATATCAATCTAGGGTGTGAGTAGGCAGTTTAATCAAGAACAGTCCTGTGAGAACTTCACAGAAGAGATATTATGCTCAGGTTGCAGTGCATAAACTCCTTATTACACCTAAAAATGCAGAGAAAAGTGGTGCAAAGAACACAGGCAGTGGTCTACTGAGCAGTGGAAAAAAGTCTTATGGTCAGATGAGTCATCCTTCACCCTGTTCTTAACAAGCGGATGAGTGCATGTGTGGCACACTCCAAAATAAACTCACAGGCTTGTTTCCCATGGTGATGGGTTCTGGTGGCTCTGTTATGGTGTGGGGTTTAGACACACTCAACCCCTTAGAGAGCCAGGTAAATGCCAATAAATACAAAGCCATTCTGAGTGATCACCTTAATCCTATGGTGAAGCATTTCTATCCTGCATTTCTATTCTATCCCCAAGTTTAGTTGAGACAGCAAAAACCAAAGAAGAAATAATGCAGGGGTGGACAAAGCAGAGCTCTTGACCAAAATTATCTTTAATGTGGTTTCTGTTCATCCTCTTTATGATTCCAATTGGCAATGCAAAATAAGTTTCAGTTTGTGATATGCAGTGGGCATTCTCATGTTCTACTCAGGTTATTGTTGAAAAAATGTTTGTCTTTGGAAGCAGGGCAAGGCAAGAGCATTTTTCTCACAAAGCGACAGAATTCTTTGCGGGAGGGATTTTTCTGGGAATATTTGGTGGGAATTTGTTTTGCATTTGGTCTTCAGAAACATCATAGTATGCAGAGGGAAGCAAGAGAGAAAAGAGGCAATAACATTGTACAGCATAATAATACAATCATTTAGCAGACACTTTTATCCAGAGCGACTTTCAGAAAGTGCATTCAGCTCGAGTAGATGAACAGCCACTTGATGCTGCAATGTTCAAGCATATCATTCCTCAAGTAAGCAGCATAAACAACAAGTGCTAATTACCAGGAAATTACAAGGAAATGTTTGCTGTTTCAGTTTGCTGTTTCAGTGGTGACAGATCAATGTGGTTGATTGACTGACAGATAAAGGTGCATCATGAGTCATGCAGAATTCCAAACAAGGGCATATGTGCTGGTAAAGAGCAGCGTTGCTTCAGAGGGAGAGAGAGAAAACGTGACGGATGCCATGTGACCGACAAGTGATTGGTTAAGAGTGGTTGATTCCAGGCTGATTGGTGGCACGGGGCAGTGTGATTACAGTGGCAGCGGGTGGCGTGGGGGCTTGAGTAGGGGAGCAGTGGGGGCCACGGCATCGCATTTGCTAAGCCCCCTTTCTACCCAAGACCTGCCCCAGCCTTGGGGGTGCTAACTGCAGCCTGTGTTTCCAGCTGGGGAAGCACCAAGGGGAAGTTTTCAGACTTGCATCGCCTTAGGGTGGCCAACCTGTCTGACAAACTCACTCTCTCTCTCTCTCACTTTCACCTTCACTCTCTCTCAAACACAACTGCTTCTATGACATTCCGTTTCTGCTTTCATTTCCTGTTCATTTACGTCTTGTCTTTTATATGCCAGCCAGGCTGTGTCCTCTAATTGGATGATTTCTTATGTATAAAGTGCAGTTTTTACAGTTTAAGAATTGCATTCCTTTACAAAAATGGATAGCTGATTTGCCTCTCTTGTCTGTGCTATATGTTGAAGACTTTTAGAGCACAGAGTGACATAAAATGCTCAAGCTTTGTACTTAAACCCTGCCATTAGCTCCAGCTTACCACTTTACAATGGTTGGAAATTAGTGTGAGAAACTGGTGCTTTGTGTGTGTGTGTGTGTGTGTGCGTGTGCACATGTGCGCACCTGTGTGTGTCCATTAATACTCATGTTTGTGCTCTTCGGATATGGTGCTCCTATGGCACTGAACGTTCTCAGTTAGGGGGTGTTCCTTTGCCTCTGTGACATCTGTACGCCTCTTCACTGTCAGACAGGATGTGTCATCGTAGAGTTCTGAGTTCTGACCCAAGGTTCTGACCCACTGCTCCCCTCAAATTGCTCTTAATGAAGTACACCTGAACATACTGTACACACCAGCAAGGAAGAGACAGGCGGGTCCTGGGTGTTCCTCGATGCTAAGGATAGTGCCATACGCCTCGTATTGTGGGCAATGAGTCTTCACCAAGTGTGCACTGTTTTAAGTGTACATTAATGTCACACAACATGGACATTTGTAGCTGTGCTCTTCAATCTCAAGTGCTGTAGTTTGAATTTGTTAGTTTTCGATTTCCTGAATCAGATAAATGTCTGACACATTAGGTCATGTGCCTCCCAGTTGTTTTTTAAGCACTTTTTGGCCATAATCTAAACATTGCCACATGTTCTCTTTCTTCAGATGCTTTCAGTGGTGCAGGGGAGAGTCGGGAAGACAAAAAGTGAAGCACAAAAGGATTATCTCTATCCTGGTGATAGGAGCGCAGGGAAGCCAATATGAGCTTGCTGCGTATAAGACTGGCTCTATGTTTACCGGAGGTACATCGCCTTTGTCATTGCTGGTCTCAGGACTATGGCAGCATGCTCACAATATGAGGGGGGTAGTTGACATGAAAAGAGGGTATAATTGGCTATTAAATTGGGAGAAAATGGGGAAAAATCTGACACAAAATATATATATATACGTATATATATAAAAAAAGAAAAAAGATTCCATCTCATTGTTCTTATCGATTTTCGAGTTTTACACATAGCCCGGGCAGGACATGTCATCTTCTTTTATGTAAATGTCAGGTATAATTGGCTAGATGAGTAGGTTCTCTTCAACAGACCTGTGCAGGTGAAATGGGCCTCTGCAATCTTCTCTCTTTGGGCTCAGATTTCAGGTCTGTTCACCTTCGAAGTGCAAATGATCTCAAGGAATTGCAAGGTTCTTGAAGGTGGTGAAATTATATGACTTGAAGTGAATCCTGTCACAGGACTGGTTTCCAAATGGGTTCTTGTATTGCATTGAATTTAAGGGAGTTGACCCTAGCACCGACAAGAGAGACAAATTGCAATGAATTGCAAAAACTACTACATACAAATAATGTACACATATATTAAAATAACATATCACAACATATTATTATGATTTCCACAATAATATGCATATTCCCAGGTGTATTAATTATACACATCATTGATATGGATTGTGTTCTTATAGCATGCCTTTCGGAAACAGCTTTAAGAAAAGCTGAAAATAATTAGAAGACATAGAGGCATGCACACAAACACACGCATGCACACGTGCACACACACAATCACACACACACAGTACATCACATGGGTGCACAAAGTTTCCACCCCACGAATAAGAAATGAAAAAACCCATCCCTGAACAATAATACTACATACAGAGAAAACAATTTTACAGCAGTGAAAGGCTCATGGGAGTCTGTCGGTCCTTTTAGGGGGCAGCAGATTTCCATGGGCAGGGAAATCCATAATATTTCATCTGTTCAACACAGGTAATCAAAATGCACAAGATGAAACTCAACATTTACAGATGTTAAACCATTTATGGTATTAGCCTGTGGCCTGTCATAGGGGGTTCATGCCTACTTCACTAAACATGTATCAAACCAACATTGAAATAATCATGAAACATCCAGAGCACTTACATTACAGAAATAGTACTGTCATTTAACGAAGGTAAAAGAATACAGTACTATTTAAAAGAATAATCCACGGTGCTATTTAAAAATGTATCCTTAATCCAAGAATAATCCTACCCTAATGATAACTTTTACATTATGAGCAGAATTTTAAACTGCACAGTATGCAAAAATGCTTACAGTGATTGACAATAAAATTGACTTTGACTTTGATTTTGAAACAACACACACCTAATATATGTCATTTAGCAGACCTCCTGCACAGCTGTACAGTACAGCTAGTATTTCTAAAGTTAGACATTAATGTTGCTAGGTGTACTCAATGTTTTATTTCCCTAGATTTCTTGTTATGTTCAGCCAGAGTAGGTATGTTTGGCCATGTTCCCTGCAATGTGCATTGGAAAATAGATTCTTCACCCTGCGCAACATCGTCAGACCTCAGAATTCACTTCAGAGAGCACCACCAGTGATGCATTCAGCTGCATTCAAATACAGCCAATACAGTGATTACACCAGTCACAGGGGAGAACCATTCCTCAACTGCTTCCTTCGTTCCATTATGTGGAGTTGGCATCTGTAGCTGCCAGGAGGTTGCTGCTACCTTTGCGGAAGCTATTCATGGCTAACTCTGAGCCCAGGTTCCTTCTGTGGTCTCACAAATCGATGTGATTTGATGCCAAGGTCTGTGTGCTTTTGCTTTTGCTTTTTCAAACTGTGTTTGAAACTTTTTCAATGTGTGAACCATGCCGATGTGGACGGGACCGCTTTCTGCTTGTCAGTGTGAACGACCTTAACGAGCACGAGAAAGACTCCAGTCTCACTCGTTCAGGACGGGGACCCGCAGGGCCTGGCGAATCGATGCAGGCGGTTACTCTGCATACGCGAAACAAGGAGCAGCGGATGCTTTGATTAAGAGATGGCTGGAGACACACAACTTTTATGAACACCTCCTGTGGAGGTTTCATCACCAGGCCAGGCTGCTCATGAACCAATCGGGGGAAAGAGTCGACGCCAACAATCTGATACAACTCTGATCCTGGTCACACCAAAGTCCAGCATTCCGAGCATGTGACGTAAAGGTGATGCAGTACATATAGAAGCGGCAGTGTAGTGTAATGGTTAGGGAACTGGGCTTGTAACTCAGAGGTTGCAGGTTTGATTCTCAGGTGGGGCACTGCCGTTGTACCCTTGAGCAAGGTACTTAATCTGAATTGCTTCAGTAAAATATCCAGCTGGATAATGGATTGTATGTAAAGAAATGTAAAACTGTGTAAGTTGCTCTGGATAAGAGCGTCTGTTAAATGCCAAAAAATGTAAAAATGTATATAGATGTAGAGATCTATCGTTCACAAAAGGCTTTTGGTAACAATAGTCACATCTCAATGTACCATCATGAGGAGGGAAAAGTAGGAGAGGTCATGAATATGTTTTTCATTTTCAGACACACTGTGTCTAGGTTATACCCGGATATCTAGACGTCCATCTACGCAGATAGGAGTCATGTCCGAAAGGTCGTTGCCCGCTGAGAGTGTCGTTGCCGACGTTCCAGGCGTTGCAGACCATCAGGAAGTCTTTGTGTGCACGTGTTTTTCTGTGAACATTTTTAGGGAGAGGATTAGTCTTGGACTTGTGCGGTTGACCAGCTGGAGGCATGTCGTATCAACAGACCACGTTGAGCGAAAGTATTTTCTTCACCGACAGCCAAATGTGACCCTAAATGACATTCTTAATACGACATAGATATACTCCCTGTTAAAAGCATCCATTGCTGACATTTGGCACGCCTAATCTAAGCCATCGTGTATAGAGGGATTAGAGTGAATTCAGAATCCTCTCTCTCTCTCCAGTGATTTGTGGACTGCACTTCCTTGCTCTTTATTTCCCAGATGCCCAAGCGCCTCAGACCATGAGCAGAGATGAGTTCCGTTAATGCGGAACAGTGTGAGAGTAGCCGGTCTGTGGACTGAGGAACGAAGGGGAGCAGCAGTGAGGTCGGAGCCAGGACTGATGACTCACGTGATGTTGACATTGGTGTACAATCTTATTGATATTCCATTACTGTAGCATTCATAAAAAACACTTATTGGCACCCGTGTGTGTGTGTGTGTGTGTGTGTGTGTGTGTGTGTGCACGTATTTGTGTGTGCATGCAAATGTTCCTGTGTGTGTGCTTGTGGCCCTGAGTTCCTGTGTGTGTGTGTGTGTGTGTGTGTCTATACTCCACAATACAAACTATGCCTGTGTTTGATTTTAATGTATACTATGGTTTATAGATATAAGTCATGAATGCAGTGGCAATCTAACCTAAAATGTTGTAAGATTATGTAAGTGCATAGGAGTGTAAATGCATGTGGATGTGTCTGAGTGCACCTGTGTGTGTACCTGTGAGTGGGGCTCAGTGTGCCTGTGTGTGTTAGTTTTTTGGCGTATACTGTGAGGTATATTCAGAAATCGTCAACAAAATGGCAATCTTACCTAAAAAGGGGTAAGACACTGTGGAAATCCTTTGGAAGGTGATCTGGATAGATGGTGCAAAACGTGCACGTCTCAGTGGACATGCATGTTGTGGATCGCCAGCCTTCTGCCGCAACCCTCGGAGTGCATGTTCCCCCCTGTGTCGACAGAGACAGCATTACACATTTTCTCTGTTTGCAGGGATAAAAACATCTGTCCTTCGCTCTGTTAAACTCGCCGCCTTTTGTTGTATTCTTAAAAAGCCCCCCCCTTTATCTGCTTTGATCTATTTATGATGTTTCGGATTGGGATGAATCCTTTATGAAACACACAATTATATAATATTCAGGCTGTTATGCAATCAGCGGGGACTGGTATCTGTTGTGCTTTTCTGCCTTCTGCTCTGGATGAGGCGGTAGCCCTGGTCAATCCAGCTTGATCCTGCATAGATTTAAAACTCTGGGATTTGTGGACGACCCTTTGCGTGTGTCATGAAATATTCTTATCGCCCCCCTTCCCCCGCCCTCCTTGCATGTCTATGTGTATGAGCATGTGTCTATTTGTGTTATTACATGAGAGCCTGAGTAGTGTACAGTCTTTGTGTGTGTGTGTGTGTGTGTCTGAGTAGTTGTCTATTTGTGTTAGTGCATGAGAGCCAGAGTAGTGTACACTCTGTTGTGTGTGTGTGTGTGTGTGTGTGTGTGTGTTTGTGTGTGTGTATGAGTAGTTGTCTATTTGTGTTATTATATGAGTGCTTGAGAAGTTAACTGTATGTGTCTTTGTGTGCATGTTTGCGCATTTGTGTGTGTGTGTGTGTTAGTACTATAGTCACTTGCAGTGCATATCACTTGAAGGACCCTGAAGCTGAGAGGTAATATAGGAGAAGGGTATAGCTGTACCAGACAGGACTCCTCCAGCCCTGTCTGTTTTTTCCACTTACCACCCACACCCACTACCCTGCCACCTGCACTCCAGCACAGCTCATTGGGGTTATTACTCTGTATGCCTGCTTTTGGGGCAGCTCCCGTTAAGGGTTGTTTTTGTCTGAACAGCAATTTCAGTTTCATTATTCACACACTATTGCAACCTTGTTGAAATAAAGGGGACGGTTGGGTGGCACACCCAGCTAAAGCAACGATCCGCCCCACAGTCTGGAACCTGATCACGACCGTAACAAAGTCCACTGTGGCTAGCAGCACCGTCTAACCGACTGCAGTGTCACAAAAGGAGGGAGGGTGGCGGTCCACGAAGATTGCCTCATCGCAATCTGCCTGCTCCAGCTGCACAAGGAGCGCACTCCTTCACCGTGGCGGCTGCGCAGACGGAGTAGCCGCAGGTGCTTCGGAGGACACGCGTGCTCACCTGCACTGTCCTGAACTGACAGAAGATGTTGCTGTGATGGGACAGATTTATCCAACGTAATTGCTTTCCCCCAACGTCTCAATAAATTTAGCTTTCGCCCTCACAACGGTGCCTGAGCGCGATACGTGTTGACGCCGTCCTCTGTCGGTACAGAGTGTGCCACAAAGTGAAACAAAGCTCTTAATAGGAAGGGGAAAACAGAGCGCCTGGGGTTGTTTTGATCTGAAACAGCACTCAGGCCTGATTGACGTATAGAATCCTCTGAAAGGGATTAATTGAATTCTGCCTAATTGGCTCTGGAGTTAGAGCGGTGATTGAGAATGCAGATTATGCTGATGGGTCCATTGTGGGCGGGTGAATCATGCTGCCATTAATTACTCTCTCACCCGCTTCCCCTGCAGATGTGCACCCCCCACGTGAACACTGTAAGCATCCGAGAGTGACATCACCTCGGTGTCTTAAAAGATTTGGTCAGAGAAAGAAACAACGGTCCAGCAAATGTGTCATCCTTCCAAAGTGATGCATCAGGACACACAATCAAGTTTTTTTTAATCTTCTTGTTCTTCTCTCTCTCTCACTCTCTCACTCTCTTTCTCTTTCTCTCGCTTTCTAGCTCTCTTTCTCTCTCTCTCTCTCTCTCTCTCTCCCTCTCTCTCTCTTTCTCTCTCTCTTGTATCTCTAAAAACCGACAAATGGAAATGAATGCGAGCGCCTCTGCCAGTGCTTGTGAAATGGGCACAACTAATCAAGATTGTGTATGTCACATGGCGGTCGAGGCTGGTGTTGTTATCGAGACTGTGGTGCAGCTATCATCTGGAAGCACGTGTCTTCTTCTGTGTACACCATCTCATCTGCGCCTGTGCCATTAAAGAGAGGTGAATAAGAGATGTCAAGTGTCAAGTGTAATCAGCAGTTTTTAACAGTGGTGAATTCTGTGTCATTCTTAGTATTTCAATTCCCTTGGATTCACAAGTAACAATGGAGGGAGGCACATAGACTAAATTATCCAGTCATTACAGAAAAGTAAGTAGGTGAGTGAGTGGGGTGGGTGGGTAGGTTGGTGAGTGAGTTCATTGTGGGTGAATGGGTGGGTTGGTCTGTGAGTGAGTGAGTGAATGACTGATTCAGCAAGTTGGTAGGTACATTGGTTGGTGAGCGAGTAAACTTGTAAGTGAGTGAATGAGTGAGTGAGTGAGCAAGTTGGTAGGTGGGTGGGTTGGTTGGTTAGTGAGTGAGTAATCTAGGCAGCAAACACTAATCTCTATCAATCTTTCACCTCGTATGTATATGTAACAATTTAATGCATAGCTCTTTTTTTTGCTTTGTTTTGATTTGCGAGATACTTCGCGACCTCACTCCTCGCGAAAGGATAATTCCCTCTTCGTCGTCAACGGACGCATTTGCGGACAAATGCTGCCGTCTGTGGATTATACATTTACAGGGAAGAATTACAGTGAACCCGAAAAACATATTGTACAATGGGAGCAATGGAACTGCAGTAGACAGAGGAATTTAAAGATGGATTGAAACGTTGAAATGAAAATCCAAGCAGCTTAGTTGAGAGACACATTAAGCTATTACCGCAAAGACCCTTTATTCACAGAACACACCAGATTATTCCTGCTAGAAGCTCAGGAATGGTGGCCCTGTGTCATCGCTAAGCTAATCGCATTCATCTTTTTTCAAATGAAATAATGCATTTGGCGAGATTTAAAAATGTATAAATAATTTTAAATAATCACTTACCTCTAGCGTGGTCTCAATGTGCGAAATATCCGGATCACTGGTCACTGGGCCCAGTTAAGAAATGCTGGTCCCTATGCCCTGACCACCCTGGGGTTGCAGCCTGGGCTATGCTGTTCGCTAACTGTAGCCCAACAAGTGGCAAGATGCAGTTGGTTTCTGTCAGCCAGGGGTAGGGCGGGTTTAAGTCAGCAAGGGTTGCTTGGGTCATTCCTACAACAGCTCCTCCCAAGGACAGACCAGAAGCCCACTCAAGAGGCACAACTGGCTGTCCAAAATTGTTACAGAAATAATATCATCGTCATGAGATAATATTCACAACATGTCATATCCAGAAAGTGTATTTTTTATGAGACATACACACCTTCTACTCAAGGGGATTAGTGGGAACCACACTTTAGGTGCCCTGTTTGCAACTTCCACTTATTAAGACCCTTTTTATTCTCTCATTATCTCTCATTTACATTTACATTACATTTTAAGCATTTAGCAGACGCTCTTATCCAGAGCGACTTACAAGATGTGCATCAATACATGGTAGGAGCAATCACAGTTAGCGCACGAGATCAGTGCAGGAATACAGCAATAGACATCATTGCAGGCATCTGCGTACCATACCTGTAACACCGGGAAGGAAAAGGTATTTTACAATGTTTACAAAATGTACAATTTTTTTTTTTTTTTTTTTTTTTTTTTTTTAAATAAAGAGTATAGTGTTGAACAAGTAGACAGTGGTGAAGACAATTTAGCTAGATGGACAGAGATCAGGGGTAGTGGAGTCTGAAGAGGTGGGTTTTGAGTCTCTTGCGGAAGATTGGAAGTGATTCCGCAGTCCTGACCAATTGCGGGAGGTCGTTCCACCAACGAGGGACCAGGGAGAGAAGAGGCGAGACCGCGAGGAGCGGCTGCCAGGCGCCCGGAGGGATGGGGCAGTCAGTCTGCCAGCGGAGGCGGAGCGGAGAGGTCTGGACGGGGTGTAGGGCGTGATGAGTGACTGCCCCTCTCATTATCACATGCCTCATGCAACCTTTTCTGAGAGAATGCTTTCTTCCTCTCTCTCTTTCTCATTGAACAGAAGCCACCACCCAGTGACGAGAGAGAGAGAGAGAGAGGAAGAAAGCATTTTCTCAGAAGGAGAGAAAAGGTTGCATTAGGCATCTGGTAATGAGCTGAGAAAAACAGATTACTGATTTCAATAGGCGAGTTCCTCTCAGAGGGACATGCAGTCATGGTGTCAGGCTTTGCTCTATCTCTCTTCAAAGCCAATTTCACATCGGTTAGATTCCATGTTGTTTGTGCACAGTGATGGAACGTAACCCAATGTGAACTCGCGTAGAAGGCGACAATCCTGTTCTGCAGTGGAGATGTGGAGAAAACTTGGAGAATTCTATGGACTAAGACCGCATTCCCTTCTCCGCCTCCAACCAATGCGCTTTTTTGTGTCTGGACTGTCTACGCACACGTCCACTGTCGAGGGCTGTGCCCGTGTGCCTGGTCTGGCTGCACTTTGAGAGGGACATCAGGAAATCTGTTGCAGATGTGTGTGGAAAGTCACGCATCTTGTGTTGATTGTTAGAGTAGATGTTGCTTGTATTGTATTAGATGGCGAGGATTCTTCCCAGCCCATGGGGGGGGGTTAGGCATCTGTTGAGGGTGCAGGCAAGAGACTCACCTGCAGCAGAAAACAGGGGTTAAATATGGAGCACGTCATTCACTTTGCATGAATTCTGTAAGAATATCTTGCGCATATGTATTGATTGCACATAAAATCTTCCCTGCATGCTAGTGTGACCATAACAACAGTTCTTTGGACTTTGGACACACTTCCAAAGAGGGGGCAACACAGCTTTCCTGGGCTGATACCAGCCTGTCAATATATCCAGTTAGGATTCACCATTTCAATATTCTTTCTCTGACTGTCAGGGACACACATACACACACACACACGCTGGGAACTGTCTCCACCGAAACGGTCCCAATGCTCGATATATTGCTAGTGATCCCAGCTCAGAGAAAAACTCTACTGTGCTGTTTGTCTTGATAATGGGCACAGATATAAATGTATCATTTAAGGTTAACTGACAACAGGACCATCATTTTGATTGTTTTGGGAACCATTTAGCCTTTCTGTTTTTGAGGCAGGGCTGTTGAGAAGGAGCATGCGTCCTCAGTGTGTCACACACAAAACGGGCTCTTTTTGCTCTAAACCTGTAATACTGGCTCCTTAAACAGTGCTGAATATCATCTGGATTTCATGCGACAAGGTTTTCCTTTTTGTGGTCCCAGTGCAGAACATTGGAGCTGTGCCCACGTGAATAATGGAACGGGTGTTTGGGATGCATCTCGATTCCTGAGTTCCGAGGTTGGCAGATACAGCGTTGTGTGGAGATGTCTCAGTGGGGCTTTTTTACTGTCGTTTTTCCAGAGATGTGTTCCACATGGACTCTCCTCCAGTCCAACCATAAGCACGGCATTACTCTGACTATACAGATGGCAAATAATGTGTTTGGACAGAGCGATGACCCTGAGAGTGCCCTTCCAAGTGAGCCACTGTCTGCGGGACCCTGGGAGAGCTTGCAACTGGTCACTCGGGTTGCTCCGGCAACAGATCTCCTGGGGATTCTCTTGGGCTTAGCCTCTGGAAACATGGGTTCCCTGCGCTTCCCCTCAGCCTCTTCGGTTCGCCAGTTTCACCAATCAAATCCTTGGGACAGTCAGAGGCACTTGCAATTCTCTTAGATGGAATCTGTGCTGAGATTGGGAATGCTGTGAACACAGGCTGGCCCCCCTATCCCATCCTACCAAGAGTGTGCTGTTTAATTAGGCCTGAGCATTCACTGAGATCAGTAGAATGAGTGGGCCTTCAGTGACCCATGTGGATTATATACTTATATACTGTACAATATATATTGTCTGTGTGTGTGAGTGTGTTCTTCCTGTGCAGACAGGACTTCTCTCTGTAATTTCTGTGGGGAGCTCTCTTGTTTATTTTAGAATCTTGCCAACTTCAAACTACTGTTTTGTTGTTTATTTTGAATGTTGTTGCTGTTGCTGTTGTTGTTGCTGTTGCTGTTGCTGTTGTTGTTGTTGTTGTTGGTGGTCGTGGATACTTTAATTGGTCCAGCATCCGTAATTAAAGTTGGTTCAGTGTTGTTTTGTTCTATGGTGCTGTAATTGAAAGTGAGGTTAATCAGCGCCTCTTATGAATTAACTGGTAAGTCCCATGCATTAATATGGAGGGGCATTGGTGGTGATGCATTGCTGCACAGGCACTTGAACAAACTTCCCATTGCAAAGAATAAAAGCGCGCCAGCCAAGGGCTCAGGGCCTAGGTATTGTTCACAGGTAAAACAAATTAATGGCTCTAGCATGAACTTTTGTTTATTTAATTGCTATTTGTTTTTGGTAACCAGTTTTTCTGGTCCTTTCCCTTGGTTGAATATTCTGATGGTTGATTGAAAGTGCAATTAGAAAGACTGAAAAATTTGAAAAATGTTCTCATCGACCATTAGTAATATGTGTGAAGCCCATGCTGTGGACGCACCCTGAATGAAGCACATCTATGAGCAAAACCTCACAAGTTACTTGCGGTGAAGTAAATTGTACAGTGTGTGCTGATTTCAGCAGTCATCTTGAGCTTTTGGCAGGCTCACCAACACCTTGCCACACGCGTACTTTCGTTGAGGCCTCAGCTGAGCGGGTGAGCTGAAACCAGGGAAGGCAGAATCAAAATCCTTCACCTGGATTCAAAGGATAAAAACATTGCCTTTTTGATCATACATATATAACATCCTGTGCTCCCTTACCCGCCCTCCCTCCCTCTTCTAGAGTAAAATAGACATATAATAAACATTATAATTTCTCTCTACCAAACTATATGAATAATAAACAGATAAAGACCAACAGACAGAGGTTTATTAATTAGTCTATGCTCTGTCCCTCATTTTGTGACTGACATTGTATCTGTCCATATTTAGAGCAGGAAATGCCCCTCTTTTTCAATGTCTCCCAGCACACAGGGGCTGCATAGCCAGTTAAACAGGTAGCCTTTTTATGTTGGCCTGTTTCGTTGGTGAAACTGTGGTCACTGTGTCTGTGCTTTGTCATGGTCTGTTTTATCTGCAATTCTGAACTCTGGCAAAATATTGTGCCAGGTTATACTACCTGTTTAGGGCCTGATATAATTCTAATGCGTTTGTTTGGTTTGTTTTATTAAGCCAATGTTTGATGTTTTCTGTTTTGTTGTGGGCATCAGTTATTTTTCATTTTGACCTTGTGGTTTTAACACTAATGCCAAGCATGTGTTTTAGAGGGGGGGTCTCTGTCAGAGCATGGCTAGTTGCTCTGATGTGATCAGGCCTAGTAGGATTGTGGGTCAGTCTGGTTTATGTGGGCACATGATTTTGCTGATCTTTTTATAGGGTCATTGTTAAGGGGAAATGGTCTAGTTTGGCCTCGCATGCATCATTTGGGGAGTTTCTGTTTTCAGATTTATGAATTTGATATGTCTCTGTGGAGTGGCCTGCCTTGAACCCAGATTGGTAGGATCAAGCAGGTTGCTCTGTAGGAGATGAGCAGACAGTTGGTTATAGACAGCCCACTCTAGTGTTTTGGAAAGGAATGGGAGGAGAGAAACAGGTCGGTAGTTAGAAATGAAAGGAATCTGAGAGGGTTTTTTGAGGAGGGGGACGGCATGGGCACTTTTGAGGGGAGAGGGGACAGAGCCAGAGGAAAGAGAGGAGTTGATAACATTGGAGACAAAGGGGAGGATGTCCAGCAATGGACTGGGAGAGGGGGGAAGGAATGGGATCGAGAGGGCAGGTGGTAAGACGGTGGGAGTGAACAAGTTGAAGGATGTCCGAGTCAGGGAGGGGTGAGAAGGAAGACAGATGGGTGAGAGGTTTAGGTAGCGAGATGGGTGAGGGAGGATTAGGTGAGGGAGAGGATGGGGGAAGGAGTTGTGAATGTCATCAACCTTTTTGCGAAAGAAAGATGCGAAGTCATCTGTGGTTAGAGAGGATGGGGGTGGGGGAGGAGGAGGGGTGAGGAGAGAGGAAAATAGAGTACAGTTTGCAAGGATTAGAAGTAGAAGATTGAATCTTGGAAAAGAAAAATGCAGATTTAGCAGAGGAGAGGTTAGAGGAAAAGAGCAATCTTCTGTCCCTGAACTCTTCTGAAGACTGCTCCAACGCTCTAGCTAATTTGCTGATCTAAGTTGTTAGACTGTTAGAGCTCTCTTGTCAGTTCATATGAGGTCAGCTCTCTGTCATCTTTATAGCACTGAGGGCTCACTGAAGTCCATGTACACACATGGTTGCTTAGGCAGTTAGTGGAAGAAAGTCACCAGCCGATATTCACACGCAACGCTGTCTTTCTTTCTCTCTCTCTGTCTCTCTTCCCCTCTCTCTCTGTCTGTATGCAAACTGCATTTCACCTTGCAAATGTGGACAGCAGTGTAGCATAATGGTCAGGGAACTGGGTTTGTAACACAAAGGTTGCAGGTTACAACCTTTGCAGGTTACAACATTTGATGCTGGCCACTGCGACCGGGGTTTGATTCCACCAGCCGCGCCAGTTTCAGCTCTGGCCGGGAGTGCCACTAGGGGTGGCAATTTGCTGTCCGCCCCAGGGTGGGGGGAGGGAAGCCAACGCGAGTTTGCTGCATATACCGGAGTTACGATGATGGCCTGGTGGGTTCCGGCTCGAAGGAGGCAGGGCCCAGCCGCATGTCACTGCCGGTATCAGGACAATGGCAGCAAACTCGTAAAATATATGAGGGACTGGGATAATTGATGTGAAAAATGAGGATATAATTGGATGCCAAAACAAAATGGGAAGAAAAAACAGGGGAGAAAAACAACAGAAAGAGAAAGTAGGGGAAAAAAAGTTAACTCTGTAAGTCGCTCTAGATAAGAGTGTCTGTTAAATGCCGGTAATGTAATGCAAATATGCTCCGTTCCTCCCACACGTAGAGGAGAATTTTGCATGTTTTTTACAGTTACAGTTGCATTCCACCATTGTCAATAGTGGCTTCTAAACTGACCATGCTGTGACCACATCTTCTGCACAGTTACCAAGCTTGGTGTGATTTCTTTCTTGTCACTTGCCGTTTTCTACCCTACCAGGACTACCAGGATAGGGATCCGTTCATGAGCCTCACAAACCAGTCCACAGGATCTTGTGGAGCTCAATGTGACAAGCACAGCCATCATTACTTACTATTTCAGGCAAACTTTGGTTTAGGAGAGATGTTACACATTCCCCGACTGTCATGCACTTGGCATGAAGTGTCACAGTTGCTTAATGTATACTGCTTGTGAACTGTTCTGTGAAGTGAAATTGTCTAAGGGCATTAGCGATGTGCAACCTACTGCCCAACACCCATACCTGTGTTTACTGACATGTTGGTGTTAAAGTAATGCAACGTTAGAGATGGCCTACTTATGAATAGCCACAGAGATATTTTTTGGAAATGGCTGTGACTTGTGCATCCTCGAGTGATGATGCAACCCGGGTCACTCAGCACACTGAAGGAAATTATTCACACCTCTGAAATTCCGGGGGTGACGTCATGGTGTCAGACACACAGCGCCAATTATCACATGCTCACCACTGCTTCGGCTCTGAGTGATGTCACACAGCTAGACTCACAGCACCCACCTTAAGAATTGAGTTTAAAGCAAATACATTTATTTAATCAGATTTATTGTATGGTTTATTTTGTTCATTTCAGTTCATCGCCGGTCTCTCCTGGCACAGACATACTGGCAACAATGAAAAGAGAAAACCGTCTTTATAACGCCCTACGAATATCTGATATGAATAATTGCAGAGAATGGACACGGAAACTGTTTCTTGGGTGTAAGCTGCATTATTGCAGTTCCTTTCATCAGTGAGAGTACAAGAGGGGAAAGGAGTTGTCTTTTTGGATGAAGACCTGTTCGTAACGTACGTGACCATGAATGTAACCGATGTGCCCCTGTCTCCCGCAGCCCTGAACGAGTTCCCGACGGACGTCTTCTCTCACGAAGAGCGGGCGGAGGGAGCGGTGGCCCTTCACGTCCTGTGTGTGAGTCACCTTTCTCTCCCTCTCTCTGTCTCTTGCTGCTTTAGACATGGGCTCGTCTGGTTAAAATGCGCTCACGTGGAAGGGTAGAGGCAGAAGGCGGCCTGTGAACGCTCCTGTAATGATATGATATATAAAAATGTTCAAGTTTAATAATCCCTGAACAAATCTGCAGGGAGGCAACTGAGCACGCTCCTCAGATAGGGAGGAGGAGCATATTGTACTGGAAGATGCAAAACGCAGAGTTAGTTAGAGCTCATGTAGTCTGTGTTAGTCTGTTCCTGGGATGGTGGCAGCAGTATGTCCTTCATTGACAGAGTCTCTGTCAGTCATTCAGTCACATTTTATTGAATGTAGTGCTCTCAGCAAAATGGCTATGGCTGTCTGCATGCCACAGAAACTCAAGTTCCCATGATGCCTTTTTCCGCTTTCTTCTGGTTGAGGCAATTTTCACACGCACTTCCACTGATGGTAATTATTTTATATCATGTTCACAAAAACTGCAATATTATAAATATCAACAGTCTGCAAGCAATGTGACAAAACTATACACAACGATGTGGCCATCTCTTTGTCTCTGCTGTGAATCTATAGGCCTTCCCGATGTTTAGTAAAAAGATTTATATTATTATTTCTTCATTGTTTACATAGTGCCCCAAAAGTGGGAGCTCTTTGTAATGTAGATCTTGACAGCTGTAAGTGTATCATCAACAACGCTGTATAGCGTGGCGTTTTAAAAATGGTATCCCGATTTGCCGAGCAATTAAAAAATGTTGATTGAAAGAAATGGTCCCTGAGCCCAAACGGCAACTGGGCCAGTGCAGAACCTGGTCCTTTGCAGAACCTGGGCCTATGCCCGTGCAGCACAGGCACATCCAACTCCTCCAACGCTGGGGCCCTGTCAGTACCACTGGCAGCTCATTTACTGCAGCCGTAAAGACGCTCGCAATCACAACCAGATTGACCCGCGGTGAGAGTGAAGCACGTCCCTCCGTGCTGTACAAGAACAGCTCTGACGTGGTCTCTGTCACCGCTGGCACAGGTCACGCAGTCTAATCTAATGCGCAATCGCAGTGACTTTTCCCGGCAAAAATAAGCATGGCATCTAATGAGTTTTCCACCATCGCTGTGGTTGTCCCTGATGATGTGATATAAGCTTGGGAAATTGCTACCATTACCAGTATGCCTTAGGCTGGGTTGGATTTTCATATTTTCAGGCTGCCGATTTGCAATGCTGATTAAACATCAATTCTACGGCCGTGGAGCTCAAGCATACGTGTCGTGCAGGTTTTGGGTTTTATGATTTCTACATATTTATGCATTATGCATTATGCCTATTGTTGTGCTGGGAGAACCCCTTGAGGTGTGATGGTCACGATCTACTCATGAAGCCGGAGCGCCTCTGTGTTATCTAATCGTTCTAAACAAGGACAGCGGCAGACACTCGACTTCGTTACCTCGAGATGTTTCAAGTGTTCAGTCCCCTTTGTCAACTCCCGACAAAAAGCAGTGAACATCACAGCATGATGATGCTGATGTTGTCAACGACAAGGATTACAATGGTGATAATGAGAATGAAGACGAAGATGAT